>JAWZYV010015570.1:0-602738 GCA_038373885.1 Cheiracanthium punctorium
GAAATTTTTAACGTAGGGGAGAGTGGCCCAAAACGGGTAGGTCGCCCAAAGCGGGTAGACATTCGTATGCTGCCGGATAGTGCGCATGCGCTAATATCGACATGTGCCGTGAGTACCCGAACCTTCCCGGGTTTCATCCAGTCCCAACGGCGTAGCAACATAGCGTAACGAGACACAAAATAAAATAATTGGGGAATTCGTTAAAAACCTATAAAATACCATGATGATTCTGGGTTTTTTAATTTTTTTATTTGAGGTTATTATTCTTCAAGTAAAAAATGTGCTTTTGGGCAAAGCGGGTATCTGCCGGGTAGATACCCGCTTTGCTCTGATACATTTTTTCTGCATTTTGTTATAGATGGTTAATAAATATAAAAGAAAGACAAATCAAGTAGTAAAATACGTATTATTTGGATACTATTAAATAGTATCCAAAATACGTATTGTTTAAATACCGATATTTCAGTGTCCAGACATGAATTATGAACGTATTGGTCTTCACAAATATCATATTATTATTATTGCACGTTTAATTACACACACGTAGTCGTTACACATAACTACCAACCTATGAAAATATCAAAGAAGTTAAATGATGTAGGAATCTACTGCACAGGAAAGAAAAGGAAGCTTACTGCTCTTCTGAAGGCACATTAACCGACAGCAACAGACACCGACAGTACCGACAGTAACCGACAGAAGAGTATTTGACGACAGCTGGCTGTGCCCGGGCACAGCCAGCTGTCGTCAAAAAAAGTGTCTCTAGATCTGTGGCATGCGATGAACGTTTCGATTGTCCGCCATCTTGCTGGTAGTTAAGTCGAGCGATGGCAACGGCTGCCCTTTTTTCAGCATTGGGCAATCTATCCAGCTGTTCTCGCATGCTTCCATTTTTCAGCAGATGTCAGTGCTGTTAAAAATAATTGCGACCATTTTTTGACGGGAAATGACGTGCTAAAAAGTAAAGGATTCTTGTGGAGCTATGTCACCAGTAACTATTTTTATAGAAATCAAATCTATTCTCCGTGACTGGCAACAGTCAAAACGTCAGAAATTTGGTATTCCCAGAGCGGGAACACTGCGCGTTAATTGGTTAAATATTAAAGCATCGAAATCGATAATTTTTCAATTTTCAACAGAGTGGGTAACCGACCTCGACGGTTTGTGGTAAGAATTTTCCCACCCCAAAATAGGTTACAGTGAAAGATAATTCTACCTGTATACATACCATTTAAGAAAATAAGAATATTCCATTAACCTGTTTCAGAATTTCATGCGCCTCAACAGAAAACTCAATAAGCTGTACAACATTTCTAAATCAGCTTTTCAATATATTATTTTTTTTTATTATTGAATATGTAGCTGGCTACTGATACAAGAATATCCCGACCAATTATACGAAGAAGGTATATGTAATCTTAATATGTAACCCAACAGGTCACGTGGAAAGCAACTGCTTCACATTTAATCCTCAGAATCCATGTCAGAGACCCCACTTTCCAGCCAAGGATTTTGAAAGTTTAATTGATTTTTTACAGTTTGCAATTTCTGGTTGCAGAAAATGATGTTGAATATAAGTAGCCCAATCTTCTACTGAGAAATTGGGGAGGAGAGAAAACATAGGTGTTCAATAAGCAATTTCTTTACGTTTTTTGAAATTCCACGATAGAATGCAGTTGCGAAATTCGAAGCGCGATATTTCGAGAGATGACTCTACTCTAGTTAAAACTACTTTTGCCAAACAAGCATTTGCTCAGCAATGAATACGTGGGCGATGCTGTGGGCAAGCGAGCGACAGGGGGAGGGGGTAGGATTAGAAAGTTGCCCCTGACAATTCATCTTTTCCTCCGAGAACGTCTGCTCTTTCAGTGGGGCACAGAGCAGCGTGTAACTTCCAAAACATCGTTTGGATGTCTTTTACAGATGTGTGTGCTCGCAGGAAAAGCGGGGATCAAAGGGGATCGATGAAGAAGCTAGGCGGAGAAGACAACAATACGTGGTTTTCACTGCTGGAGATTACTATTGTTAAAGCATACGATTTTGACTCGTTTACCTGTTCTTCCGACTGTTTGTTTGTTTGTCTTTACGTTCTCTGACTACTGTACATTGGCATCGATTAGCACGAAATTCCTATGTAGGGTGACTCTTGTAAAATAACATGTGAGGGGCGGTACAGGGACCCAAGATGGTTCAAGATTCACATATTATGAGGGGGTTAGAATCGTCGTTTTCATGTACCTGTTAATAATAACGTTGAACTAATATCTCTTTCACAAAAAGCGCTGGAGTAAAATTGATTATTCAAACATAGATTATACCTACTCTGACTACAGGATTAATTATCAAATTGATTAATAAATTGATGATTATTAACAGCCAAATGAAAAAATCGTTTTCGACCGCACACTAGTATGCAATTCAAATCCGTCTTGGTTTCCTCTACCACCTCTTAAATTTTAATTTTTTTTAAATTTTTTTTTTTACAGGAATTCGTAGTTAAGTCGAGCGATGGCAACGGCTGCCCTTTTTTCAGCATTGGGCAATCTATGCTGAACATACGTTTTCTTAAATGTGTATCATACGTTTTCTTAAATGTGTATCGTTAAAATATTTGTTTATAAGAAATCTATTATTGCATAAAAGTTGGAAGGGCTGTTTTGGACCAGGTAAAGATTAATCGAATTTCAGTGTCTTCAATGGAAGAAACTGATTTGAGAAACGAATACTTTGACTAGTGAACTTTGTCAAGGAGCTATTTAAACTCGCTGAAATAATTAAATCTTTGTAAAATAACACATGTAAAAGGTATCGTCATCAGGACATTCGTTTCCTGTGAAAATTGTTCAGTCCATTAGTTTAAAAAATATTCTACTAGCTTCAAGAGATGAAGTGTGGTAACTGGAAAACGTAAACAGATGAAGAGCAAGTTGCCATTCGGAAGAAGGAAAAAGCAGAAACTAGGGAGGAAAAATAATGGAGGGGAAAGAAAATAGCAAAAGACAGGATGGCAGATAAAAGTAAAATATAAATATAAACAAATAAATAAAATAGTGAAATTGACAAAAACCATAAAAACATCCAATAACAACAAAACATAAACAACGTAGATTTATTTATGTATTTAATTATAAGTAACTTCTTTTTATACGTTTAATGTAAATACTGGGGTTTCCGCGACTTATTTCGAGCCCAGGTACGCAGCAAGATTAACTTCTTCGCATTGGGTACCGAAAAGAATTCCAATGCATTACGCTGTATGGGCAGTGATCTTCTTTTAAATAAAGCAAAATCAGTTGACTTCTTTTTTCATTTGTAAAATCATACTCTTCGTCAAAGGAGTTTATGTGTCAAAAGAGTAAGTTACTTCATATTTTTTAATTCATTCGTCCTCTTATCGTTGTAAAGACAAGAAGGCAGCTATTTCCCTCTTCCTTGTCCATCGGTGCGGATCTTTGAATACTCCCTTGTAATCTACCGTTTGTATGCGAGTAGAGCCTTCAGTGTCCGCAAACAGGAGCTTTCAAAGACCCACGCAGAAGATAAGGAAGGAGGAATCGTTGCCGTCACATCACTTCAACGATGGAAACAAATAATCAAGTTAAAAAGAGTTTTTCATAATCGATGTATATGATTTATTTTTCTTGTTATAATCAATTCACATGGCACAATTTATCTTTTTCTTTATTGTTTTTGTAATATTCTACGCATAGGACATGATTTATCTGTCTTGTTTAATCAATACATATCGCATGATTGACCTTTCTTCTTATAATGGATTCATTTGGTATGATTTATCTTTCTTGTTATAATCGGTGCATTTTGTATGATTTATAATTCTTGTTATAATAGATGCATATGGCATGGTTTATCTTTCTTGTCATAGTCGATGACTATGGCATGATTTAACTTTTTTGTTATAATCGATTTGGCATCATTTATCTTTCTTGAGCTTAATGCATTCGGAAATATTCATCAGCCTGTTCAGAAAGACTGCAAAGGCAGTTATATTTCAAAACGAAACGCGATCTATCAATGCACTGAATGTGGAGAAAAACCTGTTGTGGGCATTCGAAGAGCAAGGCGAAGAAGCACCGGTGCGCATGGAAGGGTAATCCGTGCCGTTGTGTCTTTGCAACGATGTGGGAGCAATCAATCTTTACATATGCTTAAGCAAGACTGTTTCAGAAAAATGCTAATAATCACTACATTCAGCATGATTTATCTTTATGTTCTAAGCACCGAGGAGCGTAAGGCTACTTTAAAACATGCACCCGGGTCTTTATCTCAGACTGAACGACTACACATTAACATTCTCAATCAGTCTTTAATCCTACAAGCACACAGCTTCGGCGAGTGTACACTTAATTGTTCTGGCACATCTTCTAATTCCATTTAATTAGCAATGAGCTTCCGAGATATCGCTCTTAAAAGATTACGCAGGAGTCCAATCGGAAATGTTGCCCCTGACAATCCGTCTTCCCTCTCCCACCCTTTGGAAAGATTGTTTACTTTGTTTCCCCCTTAGCACAGCCAGCAACTTCCCACAAAACCCCTGGATGTCTGGTCCCAGACGTGTTCGGCAGGGAATCAAGGAGGGGAGGGGCGGGAAATCGATCCAAAGATCCAGGAGGGGAAAACAACAACACGTGGTTTTAAGAAAGTAGGCAGCTGGGAGTTTATTTTATTTTATTTTTATTTTTAATTCAGAAGATTAGATTCCAGTTTTTTGTTCAACTGAAGTTCAGTGTGGAAGACCCTCCATCCCCACCCCTCAATTTTTAAATTCGCAATTGTTTGCGATGATTGCGAGGTGGAAACAAATTTATTTCCTCTTTTTTACAAAAATATTTTGTCAATGTTCATTAAACAGATACACTGAGTAGAAATTTCTGATGAAGTATATTTTTAGGTTTAATTGAGTTTGAGAAGGGGTGATTGATTGCCTTTGTCATCTCCACAACCTCTCCAAGTGTTAAAAAAAAAGGAAGAAAGAACATTCAGGTAGTATCGTCTGTTGAAACTACCGCGGTGTCAATTAACATAGGATTACTTTCTTTGCTTACTTCTTTTATTTTTCTTTCCTTTTTTTCCTTCTTTTTTGTTGTTGTTGTTGTTTCTCCCATTTTTTTAACAACAACCTTCACCTTCAACCTTTTAACAACAACCTGTTCGAAATCGCTAAATTTGGCAGATTAGCCACTTTCATTGGAAAATTTATAGAATTAGGTACATTTTGTTGTAATAAATCCTTATACTTTTACTCACAAAATTAATTCCTGCTCTGTTTCCAATCACAATTCAAATGATACGCTTGACATGTATTGAATTTTAAAAAAAGTACTAAAATACGCCGATAGGGGGTACTGTAGTACACATTAAAACATTTAATATGCTGCAAGGGGAACAACTGGCACATTCACACTAGCATGAGGCAATTGACAGCTAACTTCCTTGGTAGTCACATTTTCGAGGCTAGATGACAAGATATGCTTCCGTCCTCCGCCCGAAAAGATGCCAAGTTCACCAATTTAAAAAAAAAAAATCTATATCATTTTGCGTACAGGAAATGAAGACATTGGATATCTTCGTACTTTTTTTCGAGCGACTGCATTCTTAAACTGTCGCAACGGAGTTCTCCTGTTTCTGATGGAAGGGTAAAAGCATATTAAGTAGTACCTTTTCTTGCAACGTATTCATGACGCGTAGAGAAGTAACTAATGCTCATGCAGAATCCGCCTTCTTATGATCCAAAGAATAATGCTAATAGGCATGTGTTGTATCGCAAATAATGTTTCCGATTTTCATTACATGCAAGAACTACTCGCATTATAGCGACATCTACTGGTGAATTTTACCTATTTTTCTTTATTCAGTAAGAGTTAAGTGCACCATTTCATTTATCTGTAGTTCATATTTTTTCTTCTTTGGACCAAATAGGACGCATTTTAGAACTCTTTGAAGTGGGTAACTTATCTCTTGCTAATCCTGTACTTTAGTAAAAAGAATACGCAACAAAAAACTTGTGTTTAAAGGTAAAATCGATTAAAACTTTGTAAAATACTGCACATGAGAAAAGGCACCTTGAAATATCACCCTTCCTCAGTTAAAAAAACAATAAAATAAATAAAAAACTCCACCATCCACTCAGTTCCAACTTTCCAGCCTCTGGGGATGGTGGAGTACCTTTGCAAGTGAATAAGGATGGATCTTTAGCACCCTCAAGAACGATAATTTCTCACAAAAAGTTAAAAAGAAAGAAAGGGGAAAAAAGAGAGAAAGAAACATCGCTGACATCAATTTTTCCATTTATATTTTTTGAGAATGATTCTTCTTTCCTTGCCTGTAAAACTACTTTTTCTGCAGAAAGAGTTAGAAGGCAGCGAAATGATGTAAACAGTGGCTACGTCTTCCGGAGAATTACATTGTTTTGATTTAATAATATTAGAAAATGTTGATGTTATTATAATTTTGATGCACAAATGACGTTACGTTTATTCAGTGTTTAATAAAAATCTGGTTTTATTTTATTTTTTTGTTTGTTTCGTTTTTTCAGGAAAGTGCATTTATTTTCAATTTATGAATGCAATTTTAAATCACAATCTTGACATGTTTAAATGTTTAATCATTAATAAACTATTTTAAAATAGCTACAAGATTTCTTCTGTTACAAAGATATGAATTAGCACAAACCCCAGAGAGTTACATTACATTAAATAAAATGGAAATTATTTAACCCTTTAACGCGTAGTGTTCCCGCTCTGGGAACACCAAACTCGGACATTTTGACTGTTGCCAGTCACGAAGAATAGATTTGATTTCTATAAAAATAGTTACGGGTGACATAAATCCACAAGAATCCTTTACTTTTTAGCACGTCATTTCCCGTAAAAAAAAAAAAAAAAATTGTCACGATTATTTTAAACAGCACTGACATCTGCAGAAAAATGGAAGAATGCGAGAACAGCTGCATAGATTGCTCAATGCTGCAGGTTTGCGCCTCAAAGGGTTAATGGAAATTATTATCCTTGGGCGGCTCGGTACCATTTGATCCACGGATCGGTACCTGCATGCAGCCCGCGTGTTGGGGACTACAGCCTAAGATGAATCAAGCATTATTTTCACAAAATGACGGGGTGGGGGACCGCGCGTGAGGCCTCAACAATGCAACACATTTGAGTCTACCAGGAAAATGCTTTCAGTAATTATTCCTCAACAACATGATCCAACACTCCCATCTCTCATCAGTACCATATACACTATAGCTACTATCACTGTGTAAAATTTGACGACGATTGCACGTGCGATATCGCAGTAAAGGGGACAAATGTCGCAAAATTCAATTATTCAAATTCAGTGATCTTACGTGATTATTCCTCAACGACATGATCGATGACTGCCACTTCGCTTTAGTATCATTTAACGCCATAACCGCTATCACAGTGCCAAATTTCATAAACATTACAGAAGCAGTCTTGAATGAGCAATCGAAAAAATTCGTAAGATTCAATTACGAGCTTCGCTTTGACTTCGGCTACACTCAGCTATCAGGGTTTTTTTTTTTTTTTTTTTTTTTTGGATTTGTTCGACGATAATTTTTACTGCGTAGACCGATTTCGACGACTAATTTTTATTGGAAAGGATATACCTTAAGGGTAGAGTTCCACACAAATTAATATCGCCACATTTTAATATTATCATTCAAAAGAAAACGAAAAGAAAAGGACCATTTTTTTAAACTATTGCCTGCATGGTTGCTAGGAAATGTGTGATAATCTTACATCAAGTTGCCGATGTAGCCACTTTTTTACCACCACTTTTTTACCAGCCGTTTTTTACCACCGTGTTTGGTACCAAAAGGTAAGTACTCAAAACTGAACCTAACTTTGCGATATCTTATATATTTGCCGAGAAATTGACAATTCAATGGGAATATGCTTTAGTGTGTTTTTAATAGATTTTTTGTGTACATTCAGCAATAACTTTTTACCATGTATACCGATTTCAGGGATTCCTTTTTACTTCCTTGCACGTAGTATAAGGAAGTAATGTGATCCCGAAAAATTTTGGGGGCCAAATTTCGACAAAAAAACCGATTTTGACTACCTCTAAATTTAATTTTAAGAATTTTTTCGATGCATCTCATCGTAGGCTAGCATGCACGATCATAATAACCCGTCTGCAACTCATTTTGACCAGCGGCGAGTCTATTGTGGTCAGTTTTTCCATGCCGTCTGTACGTACGTACGTATGTATGTAACTCGCATATCTCAAAAACTATGGGTCGTAGAATGTTGAGATTTGATATTTAGGATTGTTCTATGATCTAGTTGTGCACCTCCCCTGTTGGTCGCAATCGAATGGATAGTTTATGTACAGGACCGCCCAAAAGATTCGAAATACATTACGCTCTATGGGCCGAAATTCATTAAACTCGCATATCTCAAAAACTATTAAGCATAGAATGTCGAAACTTCATATTTTGGATAGTTGTAACATCTAGTTGTGCACCTCCCCTTTTGGTTCCATTCGATTGGATAGTTTATCTACAGCACCGCCCAAAACATTCGAAATACATTACGCTCAATGGGCCGAAATTCATTAAACTCGCATATCTCAAAAACTATGAGGCGTAGAATGTTGAAACTTTATATTTAGGATTGTTGTAACATCTAGTTGTGCACCTCCCCTTTCGGTTCCATTCGACTGGATAGTTTATCTACAGATCCACCTCAAAGATTCGAAATACATTACGCTCTATGGGCCGAAATTCATCAATGCGTTTTTTAGAGGTATTGGGCTATTTCAAACGACTCAGAAGTGATATATGCTGTAAAGAGTTAGAAAATGAATTTCTCCATTAAAAAAAGTCTCTTTATCATTTACAGTTCTGCTACAGGAACACTCAAAAGATTTCCAATACATTACGGTCAATGGCAATTTTAGGAGATTCATCCATTTCAAGCACAATACCGTCCTACCACATAAGTTAGGTAATGATCCGACCACGGTCACGTGCCTCCCTCAAGAACTATGCCAAAAGTCGCCAAGCTTGGCGACTTTTTTGTGTACGTGTGTGCATATTTAACTCTCAAATCTCAAAAACTATTATGAAATTTGATATATAAGATTGTTGTAACATCTAGTTGTGCATCTCGATTTTTGGTTAAAATCTACTGGAGAGTTTATTCACAGGACCACCGAAAAGAATTTCAGTACTTTAATGTCTATGGACATCTTCAATATAATACAATTGTATACAGTCATTGTTTGGTACATGCCCAAAATCTCGCCGTCTGTCCTCGACCGTGGCGAGTTTTGCCGAAATGTCGCCAAATTTGGCGATAGTCAGTCATTTGGTCCATGCCCAAAGTATCGCCATTTGTCATCGTTCTTGGCGAGTTTTTGCGAAATATCGCCAAATTTGGCGATAATCTGTCATTGTTGGTCCATGCTTAATATCTCGCCAAATGTCTTCGACATTGACGAATTTCGCCGAAATATCCCCAAATTTGGCGCCAAAAATTATTTCGTATTTTGTATAACTTTAACCCGTAGAATTTTGAACTTTTGTATTTAGAACTATATTATAATATCTAACGGTTTTCAATATCTTTTTTGACAGCAATCGACTGGGAATTTATTTACAGGGTGAGCCAAATGACTTTAAATACATTAAGGTGTATGGATGCATTCAATGCATTGAAAGTCTGTGGTCAATGACTACTTTGGCTATCCCCAAAATCTCGCAAACTATTTCAAGTTTGTCGGCTTTGGGTGAAATATCGCCAAATAAAGTGTCAGAAAGAAATCTTTCAAATTGAACTCAGCTTGGCGATATCGAAATGTTTGGCTAGAAATCACTATATCTTACTATTATCGATATTTTATATCTTTCAAACAAATAAGTTTAGAGGAAGTGCGTAAAAAACATTTTTGATTTAACAGACGTGCAAGGAAGTCATGTGTTGGACACATGAGATTTTTTTCAATTAGAAAGGAGGTATTAATAATCAAATAAGATAAAATTATCAAATAAGATAAGATAGATATATTAAACTTGATAATGCTTACAATCACAACGGGATTGACAAACCTCAACCCCGAAATTCTGCGAAACGAAAGACAGTGCGGGATTGCATTCCCTATAGGTATTGGAAGACATACATCTACTGCATCTAATTCTATACACGGGAAATATTTTATTTGTGGGGAAACAGTAGTGGACGTACCAATAGATGCAATCCCGCCAAACGAAACACAGTGAAGGATTGCATTCCCTACTCTTTAATTCTTATGAACACATAAACGGTGTAAACCCTTAAATTACTCTTTTTTTTTAACCCTTTAACGCGCAGTGTTCCCACTCTGGGAACACCAAACTCGGACGTTTTGACTATTGCCAGTCACGAAGAATAGATTTGATTTCTATAAAAATAGTTGCAGGTGACAGAGCTCCACGAGAATCCTTTCCTTTTTAGCACGTCATTTCCCGTAAAAAAATGGTCACGATTCTTTTTAACAGCACTGACATCTGCTGAAAAATGGAAGAATGCGAGAACATCTGGATAGATTGCCCAATGCTGAAACAAGGGCAGCCGTTGCCATCGCTCGACTTAACTACCAGCAAAATGGCAGACAATCGAAACGTTCATCGCGTGCCACAGGTCTAGAGACCCTTTTTTGGCGAGGGAGACCCTTTTTTGATCTAGATACCCTTTTTTGGCGACCCCAGCTGGCTGTGCGCACAACCAGCTGTCGCCAAAAAAGGGTCTCTAGATCTGTGGCACGCGATGAGCGTTTCGATCGTGCGCCATTTTGCTGGTAGTTAAGTTGAGCGATGGCAACGGCTGCCCTTTTTTCAGCATTGGGAAAAGGTTGCGCCTCAAAGGGTTAATTAGGCTTGTTAATCATATACTTGTGCTACGCACCTTTCAGGCAATATATTTACAATCGTATTTGAAAAACATTCACTCCTTCCGAGGATTTTAAGAAATTTTAAAAATAATCCATTTAAACTATCATTCTGAAAACAAAAGTTATTTTTGTTATATTTTTTATGCAAACTAGTCACAAAACAGAACAGTTGCGACTTTCAATTCTTTGGCAATTTGAGAGTGAACTTACTGACATAGCTAGGGACATTATGATTTTCTTTGAGAAGATATATACCTAATTAGATATGTACCTACTCATCGCACGGGAAGAGGAGAATATTTTCCTAAAATATGATCGTGACTACCTGTGACAAAATAAGACTCTCTAAAAGTCCAGGTAGTTCACTCTGTTGAAACTGCCGTGGGATATATGAACGCTACGTAGTTAGTTGTAAGACGGCCGTTAAAAAATGGCGAATAGAACACTTAATTTCGCGAAATATCCATTAACAATGTATATTATGCTTTAATCCATTTATCCTAACAAATCTATTAATGGTACCTATTACTTACACTATCTATTACTTATAATAATGCTGTCTATCTTCGCTTCTCGTTCTTTAATGCTCAATTTAAAGAAATACTTCGATATTTACCGCCAATGGTGCCTTTCTATTTTTTGGTGATTCTTTGCAATTTACGTATGAGCATAAATGATGACCATTTCTCGTTATGGTTGCCATTAAAACAACTCTCCATATATTTCATGCATAATTCTTGTCAGATTGGCGTATTTAGCACCGTAAAATATTCCATCTCGCGTAGTGGAAAATATCTTAGCTGTACCAATTTAAATATTTAATTCCTCCATGGAAAACATCAAACTCAAAGTCTCGTGTAAAACATCAAACTGTGTTACGTCCAGGAGCTATTTTGAATTGCTCAAATTGCGAATGGGACCTAAAATTGTGTTGCAGAGTTACGAATTTCACACAGATTTTAATTATGATGTCACGTTTAGACTTCCGTAAAACATACCCCGTTTAATCAACACCGCACTAGAGATATTTTTTTTACATAACACAATCTTTTTCCATAGCGAAATTCTCAGTGCTGGCAGCGTTGGAACAGTACGTGTATCACAGAAAACGGATACGTTGTTATGCTCTCACAAAAACAGGTCTGTGAAACATACCTGTTTTTGCCATTACAAACAGAACCACTACAAAAAGAATCGGTCCATTACAAACAGTATCGAGCCATTACAAACAGAATCGGGACACACGAAGGAAATTTGGATACGACAGGGAAAGATACCAGTCATAGTATGATGTTTGTGAAATATTCAGCGTATAAAAAACGTTATGCAACTATTAAAAAAAAAGCTGAACTGTCGCTGCTATTGCGTCTTCACGTGCAAGGTTCCTGCTGAAGAACCGAAATTCCCAGCCTGCTTTTCATAGGTTTTGTAAGCTGAATATCTGACGAACATCGTTCTGCGATTGGTGTCTTGCCTCTCTGTCAATTGCAAATTTCCTCCTTGTGCCTCAATCGTATTTGTGTTGGAAGAGCTGTTTTTTGTGCCCGTATAACGCCTCAACTTTTTGCAATACACGTACCGTTCCAACGTTCATCAAGTTTTTCGCGTGCGCTGATCATTTTGCAACGGAAAAAAAATAGGTGTTGCCATTCGAAAATACCGTGAGCGCTACTTTTTTGGCATTCACAGAATCTCGAGCCAATAACCTCTGAATAACTATCTCTGAAATTTCATCGGCCTCTAGAGATCCAAATATTAGCAAAATTTTCGTATGGCCACCCTGTAATTTTAAAAACCTTTTTTTAAATTGCAAAATCGTCTGTTTATTTTAATTTCTATCTGATGAAAATAACAAAAAAAAAAAAAAAAATAGGAACGCTACAAATTCTGTCAGATTAGCAATATTCTCACTAATATGACACAGTGAACCCGATTATCCGAGTTGGTCAGTACTTACCATACCTCGGATAACCGAAATCTTGAATAGCGTGGAAAATCATTAATCAGCGTTATACTTGACTTCACATCTAAGTTTCACCTTATTAATCGAGGTGGCGCCCCTATTAAAGAAAACAACTTGGTTAATACGAAACATCGGATATGCGAGGCTCGGATAATGGAGATTGTACTGTATGACATACTAAAAGCTGTCATTTTAAACTTTATTATAGGAGACTACCTGAAGTACCCGTCGATGACGGGTTAGTACTGAATGCAAATTTTCAAAAAGCAAGAACTTTCGTCAGCATTGCAGGAGTACACAGAATGGATGTAGTATGTTGCCAAAGTAAAGAAAGCGAAGTTATAATTTTTATGTATTGTTAAAATATTACAGGTTAGAGAGTAACTAAGTAATATCATTTCATTCGATTTAGTCGTAATTATGTGATGCGTGAACAAATATTTACGCATATTGAAATAATTTTCGCGAAATCTCAAAATCTAATCCATATTTTTGAAAAATTAGAACCCTAGAATTTAAGTTGAGTGACAACCTATCATTATAACCTATGCTTATATTTTAAGGTGAGTGGCCACCTATCATTTCACCAAATATCATTTTTTCACCTTTGCAGTTATTACGTGATGTGCGAACACAAATCTACGCAGTTTGAAACGATTTTATCGAAATCTCAAAAATCAAGATGTTTTAAAAACTTGACGCCAGTGTTTTAAGTTAAGTGACCACCAATCATGATACCAAATTTCATTTCAATTGATTCAGTCGTTTATACGTGATGCTAGAACACAAATTTATGCAGTTTGAAAGGATTTTCGCAAAATCTCAAAATCCAATCAAGATTTTTTAAAAATTCGACGCCTATGTTTTAAGTTGAGTGACCACCTATCACGACACTCAATTTCATATCATTCGCTTCCGTCGTTTTTACGTGATGCTTGAACAACAAAAAAAAAAGCGTCACAGACAGAATGACAGAACGACAGATAGATAAACTTCCTTTTGAGGGTCGCACCGGTTTTTCATGTGCTTGAAACGGATAGAAATCGCAAAATTTTTGAATTCCAAGAATGTAAAGACAAAAGACTAATTTTATTTATATAGATTGTCAAATTCTTTAACCTCCTTTCTCTTTTCTGCATATTCATGCTTTTTTTCTCCCGTACTCTGTCGCCATAGAAACAGTGTTGATAGTTCCAACTTTGAGGGTGACTATGCTCAGCTTCAAACGTGACGTAAAAGAATTATTTTTATGCAAAGGCGGAAAAAAATGCGCATTGAAAGAACCTATTATTCTTTTTCAAAAACTTGAAATATTGCGTTTATGCCGTCACCGGTTCAATCAATAATTTCCGTTTAAGAATGAAGTACTGACAGCGTTTAAAAATATTTTTCGTTCTAAGAAATTTTGTTTACTTCGAATAATAATTGCTCTACTGTATGCGTGGGCGAGAACGTAAAATTCACAATTTTATGTGTTCGGTAGGCATCAACTGCGCATTTTTTCTTCATTTGTAGCCTTTGTAAGTAGTTAGTAATTTGGACAAAAGAACAGCACATTTTATGCAGATTGGCGGTTAAAGCTCAAATTTGCCGACAGTCCTTTGACAACTGACGAATTTTCCGACAAAAGTATTTTTTCATAATGTTGAGGGGGTGTGAACCCTCACCCCCCCCACACACACACACACACACACCCTATCGAACCGGCCCTCGTCGGTATTTGAACGCAGGTCGACAGCATGGTAGTCAAAAGTGAAACCTCCGAGTCGTACGCGATATATTCACTTGGTGTTATGAGTTGAGTAGTACAGATCAAGTGAACTACGTGAGATCCCAAACAGTTGAATACCAGTGTCAAAAGCAAATAAATTAGAAATATTATTAAAAGAGTAAAATTAAAAAGTAAGGAGTGGAAAAATCGAAAAGGAATGATGACGGAAATTATTGTCTGTGTGAAATCGTGATCTGAGGTTACGTGCTCGATCTTTTTATTTCCTTTCTTTAAAAAAGTGTAGCTCTCAGATTGTGCTCCGGCTATATTCACTAAACACTTGACACGCGGCTATATTCATGAAACACTTGACACGCGGATTAAACAAAACACGCGTGTTAAAGTCATCGGTAAGATATCTTACCGATGACTATAACACGCGTTTCAGGATTAATCCGCGTGTCAAGTGTTTGGTGAATACGGCCGTTAGATTACGACTTCGGGATCCGCGGATCCGCCATGTTGGAACACTTGAGAGCATGCTTCTTAGGTGTGATAGTTTTCCATTGGCTGGTCTACCGGCCTTATTCATCAAACAATTGACACACGAATTAATCCAAAAGTCATGGGTAAGATATCTTACCGATAACTTTAGCATGCGAAATAGGGTTAACCCTTTGAAGCGCAACTATTTCCGCGGTCGGTCGAATCGCGCAGTGTGTGATGCAGAGCCCAAAAACATTTTTGACGCAGCTGGCTGTGCGGCGCCCACTGTCGCCTGACAAATTGCTGGTAGTTAAATCATGCGATGGCAACCGCTGCACTTTTTCGACACTGGGTAGTCTATCAAGATATCCTCCTTGAGTATTTAACGCTTTAACTCGCAGTGTTCCCGCTCTGGGAACACCAAACTCTGTCGTTTTGACTGTTGCCAGTCACGAAGTACAGATTTGATTTCTATAAAAATTATTGCGGATGACATAGCACCATGAGAATCCTTCATTTTTTAGCACGTCATTTCCCGTACAAAAAATGTACTCGGATCGTTCATTATCTAGAATTGAGTATTTGGTTGCAATTAAGGTTTCATCAAATCGTTGTACTCCCGTACAACGATTATTTTTAACAGCACTGACATCTGCTGAAAAATGTAAGAACGCGAGAACAGCTGGATAGATTGCCCAATGCTGAAAAAAGGGCAGCCGTTGCCCTTTTTTCAGCATTGGGAAAGGGTTGCGCCTCAAAGGGTTAACTGAAATCAAATCTTTCTTTCATGAACAAAACAGCCAAAATTCCAGATTTGTGTCCTCACAGCGAGGACACCGCGCGTTAAAAGGTTAATCCCCATGTCAAGTGATGGTGAATAAGGCCGTTAATCAATTGAGTGACAGTAAATAAAACTTCTCTAAATGACGAAAAACCAGTTTTAGAAAAGTGGGGGCTTAGCTCAATGAAATATTGAATCTTGAAAAATTCCCGACACGATGAAGACGAATGTAAACATATCTATCAAGTCAAAATGACAAAGGCTTGAATCCGGAAAAGTATGAAGAATGTTTTCCACATTCAGGCGTCCTTCGTTGAAGTGTTTACCTAACTTACAATCAACCACCAGCTAAAATGAGGCTGGATACTTCTCGTCAGTGTGCATATGCGCGAATTGTTAAAAGAGAAAGACCATTTTCTCTGTTTTAAGATTAAGCATGTATATAACGTGTGGTATAACCGATACTATTCAGTTGCGTTGTATGGCGACTCTTGCAACAGTGTTGCCGATATTAAACTCCTCGTTTTTGAAACACAAGTTCAAGATCTTACACCACTTTCCCTTATACATGCTATGCTACGAAATAAAAATGTTTAATATTTCTAGCTTTGGAGTAAAATCTGGGCGGTTGTAATTACAGTTCCCCTTTGAAACGGACAGGAAAAGCATACTACTGGACCAAATGTTATCAAACTTGGTAATCGTGTGAAGGTCATGGGAATTTATTATCCGCTGAAAAAAACGAAGTTTAAAAGTTCACCACCCGGAGGAAAATGGTGCTGTATGCAATATTGGTAAACGAAATAAGACATGAAGACATCGGTTTAAAATGATCGTAATCGTTTCTGAAACGTGTTACAAAAATGCTCAATGTGGTGTTCATCATTGTCCGAAAGCAAGATGAATCGTAATACGACATCCTCAACTTCAACAGCTAGTAACGTCTTGTCTGTACTTTTTTCCTTCTTGATGTTACCTTGTTATGGGATGTGCCTGTTTCTTCCGTTCTAATTTAATAAAGTAAATGTTATGTTAAAATCCCACGCTTACTATGTTTGTACCATAACTTTGCTAACATTTTTAAAAGGTTATGGACACCAGATGGATTAATTCATTTATTGGCTGATTTTTAACGTTCGTTTCAATTCTGCATCATTCATCCTCAAAATGGCGACTGGAACTTAGCGAATTGAAACGCTGAATATCATAAAATTAAGGCTGCATCAAGAATAACTTGTGAAAGGTGTAAACGCATCGGGCACTGGACTAGCGAATATAAAAGTGGAAAAAAGAATAATTTTAAAGATAAGCCTAACAGCCTGGGATTCTTAGCCACTCTGGATGACTCGCCAATAGGATTACCAGGCGAAATACAGCGACCCTACGCGCCCGAAACACTCTCAACAATACTAAATAACGAAAAGCAAAATTTTCTTGTTTGTTAGATACTAAAAATTATATAAGTTACTTCAGTTATCATCGACCCACGTTTGCAATTGCAAGGAAAGATCAGGAAACCCTCCTACTTCCAGTCGATGAAATAAATGTAAAGGAAGAATAAAAGAAAAAGGGGTGAGAGATAAAATGACATAGTCAATTAATATCGTTTTAATATGGCAATAATGAAACTAAAAAATGAGGGGGTTCAGGGGGGGTCTCCCCCTGACGAGGCTCGAACAGCTGAGTTGTTTTTTTTCTCTCTGTTAATAACGTCACATGACCTCCTTTACACTATTACCAAGTTTGATAACATTTGTTCCAGCAGTTTTCATTTTCTGGCCGTTCCAAAGTGGAACTTTAATTATAACCAGCCTGTACATTTAACTAAACATTCTAAAAAGTCTACCTTACCCCCACTTTCCTCTACTTAAAAAAAAAGAAAGAAAGGAAAGAAAAGAAAGAAAGAAAGGGGAGGGGATACAGCCTAACACAAGTGTCAGCAAATGAAACTTTTATTCTCTATCATTCTTAAAATATGTAAAACGAACTTTTAGTCTTCTTTCATTTTTGTACTTTCACGGATAGAAGAAAAAAGAAATATTAATCGGAACAAATACTCAATTCTAGATAATGAACGATTACCACTCTAAAGCCTAAGGAATGTTTTAAATTAAGGCTTGAAAATAAATTTTGTTCAAAAGCGCCATAAATTGTTCGTATTGGCACTCAGTGGAATTAAATTCGCCTGAGTTAGTCATAAATTAGATTTGCGAAGGAAGAGAGACATACGTGTTATTCCCCAAATTTATGCATTCAGAGTATTTCTCCATGCATAAAATATTTGTTATTCCCGACTTGCAAGTCTGCCTAATAACCATCGATTTCCCGATGTAATAAAATTTTCTCTACTGCGCTATTTTAGAATGTCAATTGCTCTACAGGTTACCATGACAACTTCTGAAAATTTAGAACTTGAAGAGCACGAAAAAGATTGAAGTTTGCTTGACATAAGCTTAAATTTCTCAACATTCTCCGAGGATATTCTATACTTTTTCAGAGATGAATGAAAGATAATATTAAAAAATGTATGTATGGTATGAATAAACTACAAAGTTTTATCCCGTGCGCCAACTTAAAGAAAAATTCTCTCTCGATAGCTCATAGAAAGAAGTAGTACTGTACGCACGGCTAGAATGAATCGGTCATACTTTTACAGTACACTATTTTTATGCTATAAAAATGCTTTCTTATTGAACTTTGCTTATTCTGAGAATTTTCTCCTGAGGTTTTAGATTGCAATCGTTATGCGACAGAAAATGGTAGACGACCAAAGTGTTAAGGTCCAGGGTTCGGGTTCCATTAGACCTAACCGGAGTTTTCCGTGGTTTTCTCCGAAACTAGCGTAAATACGGGTTAGAACCCCTTAGAAAGATGCCCACACGCCCCCCCCCCGTGTGTTGTCCTTAGGATGGACGCGAGACGACTTTTTTGCGAGACGAGACAGAGATTTACAGCTTTTTTGCGAGACGAGACAAGCTTTTAGGCTATTTTGCGAGACGCGAGACGCTTATTTTTCGTCTCGCGTCCATCCCTAGTTGTCCTTCTGACGTGGATTTATAAGCGGGCTTCGGGCCAAATACACAAATCCGAAATACATGTTACACAAACAAACAAATAGACTGCAATTTCGAGGATCGTAGTTTACCCCTTTGTATTTCCGTTTTAACCCTTTATAAGGCCGTGGTAAGAATACTTACCACCTACGGTCTATTAAATACAGAAATCAATTATCATTAGTGAATTTTCTGATTTTTGTTCAGTTATATTGGATGTATATTTTTTCCATACATCTAGATTCTAAATTATATTTGGCTTATGAACTTTTCTTTCATTCGTAATTTTAAAGAAAGCGCGAATAATGACTCGAAAATTGAGCATAAGAATCATCGCTTTTAATTATATAGTTTTGCGTTTAATTCCGTGTACAAGCAGCAGGTAGTTTTCCGACTTTGATTTTGTGAATAATTAATGTATTCTCCTGCAAAATTTCTATGTTTGTTTAATACTTGTTTCTCCAATTTTCACGTGGGATATTACAGTAGAGGGAAAATATATGAATTAATTCTAAAAAATGGGCCAGAAAAATCCTAAGAGCTTTCGAGTTTCCACTCTCTTCACATAAACTCGCCTGATAAAGGGTTAACATCTATGTTATTTTATACGAACCCTGGATTTGTTATAATTCCGAACTTTGAAAAATTGTTCTAAAATTCTCTAATATTTTGAAAGTGGTCCTGTTTTCTATAAAGTACGGAAATACGTTCTCTCGAGTATCTAAAATAATAAGACCTTTTAGGACAGTTTTGCAAGGGTTCGGAATTTTAGCAAATTGAAGACTCGTACGGACCCCTGCATATGGCATACAATAACAATCACAGACGTAAAAAACATATGTACAAACACAGGAGAAAGTGAAAGGAACAACCATGGGTTGATGGGATTCGAACACGAGACTTCGTCTTGTAGATTTTTCATTATGTTGAAATAATGATCTACATGTTGAAATCATGATTTTTAAGAATGTTTTGCAGTTGTTTTTTTTTTTTTTTTTTTTTTTGAGTTAAACATTTTTGGAGATGCATACTTTTAATATACGGCTGTACGTTTGGAGGGGTGGGGACGGGTTTCACGAAATTACGATAAGGAGTGGGAGAGGTAACGAAAAGTGTGACATTACACAGAATGGTTAAAATAAAAACATTTTAAATCAGAAGACTTAATTTTGAAGTTATTTTGAAATATCCAGAATTTTAAGGTATTTTTTTCATTGGGGCATTTTTTTTAAATTTCCATTCCTTTCTTTTACAGGCTGCATTCGTAAACGCCAAACGAGTTACACTCGTGCAATGAGTTTCCATCTAAGGCGTTCGTAAAGGAAACTGAGTGCATACAGTTTTTAAACTAGAGCGTTCGTATACAAAACTCAGTGCGATTAGTTTCAAACGAAATAAACCGATCTCTGCTAAGGTTTCGTCAGTTGTTTAGAAGATACACTTGCTGCACGTTGTTGTTGTTTTCAAATGGCGTCCGTTGTTATGGAAAAGTATGTTGTTGTGAAAAGTATTTTACGTTTTCTAAAGCTGCAAATATTATTTTTTCGAGGAGGAAATTCATGCGTACGTTAGAAAATGCTATGAAGGTACATAATTTTTCAAAGGTAATCATTTTCTTGTATTTTTCATTTTAGTAAATTCAAAAATGCATGTTTTAGTGTTGAGATTGAAGTTGATTTAATCCGTTATTAGCGAAATTTGAACTACTCTTTCTAATAACTTTTGAAAAAATGAAGTTGAAATTTCTAAATTTTGATCTGTGCGCTTCAATTATGGGCACTCTTTCTTTTAAAAATCCTGTTGATTTTATATTGAGTATGTACTAAAAACTCTCCTCAGCAAAATTAACGCATTCGCGAATTGTAAACAAACACGTCTCCTAGGCGACGAAACTAAATAAACTGAAGTTGTTCGTAAAGTCAAAGGAAACTGATAACCACTGACAGCACTAAACACACGCATTCCAGTTTTCTTACGAAAACTCATGCAACGAGTTTGTCGTTTACGAATGCAGCCAGAGAAAGCATCAGAAATTCTTCACTTATAAGGAAACTTCCTCCTGTTGGATATTGGCAGCATTCGTAAACGCCAAACGAGTAACACTCATGCAACGAGTTTCCATGTAAGGTGTTCCTAAAGGAAACTGAGTGCATTCAGTTTATAAACCAGAGCGTTCGTATAAAAACTGAGTGCGATTAGTTTTGTTGTTGTGTTGGAACATGTATTCGGATTTGTGTGCTTGTTCACGGGGAACCGTTTATAAATCCACGTCAAAGAAAGGACAAACACAAAGGTGGGAAATGCCTTGGGGGAAGACTTTTTCGGTATCTAGCGCGTATTCACGTTATATCTGGAGAAAACCTCCAATACTCCAGACCGCTAGACCGACGGCCCCGCAAGAGGACAGAACCCTGTTCCTCCACTTGAGCCATCTCCCAATGTCAGTGACAGTGCGATTAGTTTCGAACGAAATAAACTGAGCTCGGATTAGGTTCGTTGAGTTTATTGAGAAGATTACCCAGCAAACACACACAGGTTCTCTGAACGTCTATTACCGTTCAGAAAACGTCTTCTGAACGTTAATAGACGTTCAAAGAACCTGTTGTGTTTGCTGGGTACTTGTTGCACATTCCTTTGTTTAGAAATGGCGTTCGTTGCTATGAAAAGTATGGGTGCATTCGTAAACGACAAACTCGTTGCACGAGTTTTCGTAAGAAAACTGGAATACGTGCGTTTAGTGCTGCCAGTGGTTATCAGTTTCTTTTGACTTTACGAACAACTTCAGTTTATTTAGTTTCGTCGCCTAGGAGACGTGTTTGTTTACAATTCACGAATGTGTTAATTTTGCTGAGGAGAGTTTTTAGTACATACTCAATATAAAATCAACAGGATTTTTAAAAGAAAGAGTGATTGAAGTGCACAGATCAAAATTCAGAAATTTCGACTTAAACTTCATTTTCAAAACTATTTAGGAAGAGAAGTTCAAATTTCGCTAATAACACTTTAAATCAACTTCAATCTCAACACTAAAACATGCATTTTTGAATTTACTAAAATGAAAAATACAAGAAAATGATTACCTTTGAAAAATTATGTACCTTCGTAGCATTTTCTAACGTACGCATGAATTTCCTCCTCGAAAAAATAATATTTGCAGCTTTAGAAAACGTAAAATACTTTTCATAACAACATACTTTTCCATAACAACGGACGCCAAATGAAACAGCAACAACGTGAAGCAAATGAATCTTCTAAACAACTGACGAAACTTAGCAGAGATCGGTTTATTTCGTTTGAAACTAATCGCACTCAGTTTTGTATACGAACGCTCTAGTTTTTAAACGGAATGCACCCAGTTTCCTTTACGAACACCTTAGATAGAAACTCATTTGGCGTTTATGAATGCGGCCATTTTATAAACTGTTACAACACACAAATACGTGAATCATAAAGGACTTGCTTGAATTTACTATAGTGATTGGGGTATATTTTTAATTTATTAATATAAAAAAGTGTATAGGGCGTTAACAATTATTTTCCCTAGTCACATCATAGCATGTACCATTGCTGAGAATACTACCAAAATTTCCGAAAGCTAATGGGATCACGGTTAAGAAATTTTTAAAATAGTTCAAAGAACCACAATTGAATTACAATTTGATTTCCACAAAATGCTTCGCAACACCAAAGTGAAATGTGAATCTTTCTGATTCACATTTCACCGCCATGTTTTATTCGTATTCATTAGGAAAAGAAGGACATTTTTCATACCCACTAATGGCGGGAATTTATTTATTACTGCCAGCATCAGCTGGCGAATGTGATGAAAGTAGTTGGAAGGAATTGCTCAAATGATGGTGTACATCCTCTCAAAATGTATTCGAGTAAAAGTAAAACTTTCTACGTTGGTTTCGAATTTTAAAAATTATTTATCGTAAAATATGAATTAGGTTATGCATAACTCTATTTTTTTTCATATTTCTGTCGAGTTGTGCTTTTTTAAAAAAAATAATTTAATATTCGCAAAGCTAACATATGAAATTTTGCTTTTACTCGAATAATTTTTTGAGAGGATGTATACCTTCTCAAAATGTATTCAAGAGTAAGCAAAGGTTTATTCTTCAAAAATTAAATCATCAGTGTTTGTACTGATCTTGGATTTGTCCTAAAATAGTCTGATATTTTAAAAACAGTCCTGTTTTTTATAAAGCATGGAAAGAAGTTTCCTCGAGTATATCGATTAATAAGACGTTCTAGAACAAATTTTGAAAAGTTCGGAATTTTAGCAAATTAAGGACCTGTACGAACCGCGATCATGTAGCATAAACTAAAATAGAAAATTTGGCTTGCATCATATTACTTTATTTGAATGATTAGGAAGTTTTTGCGCTACGTTTCTTCCCAGGGTAACGCTAACGATAAATGCCATCGGACAGTAGAGCGCCCCACGTATTAATTCCGAAACCTGATTGGTCAAAGTGTTCCGTATAGCGGATAGGGTTTGAGTTACGTGAGAAGAAACGTAGCGCAAAAACTTCCTATTGTATTCTATGTGGGCCCATTCACAAAGAGAAATGACAGCTACGGTCAAGAAAAGAATTCGAACCCTATCCCCATTGGCAACGTATATATATTTTCATTATCTATCGTATGCAAATTTACAATTTACGTCATTTTTCAAGGAAGATATTTTTGTGCAAGCTAGTCGAAGTGGTCTTCATAATTGTACGAGCCAAAGTTGTTGACGAGCAAAGAAGTCATCGTAACGTCATTTATCGAGGAGCTGGTTACTCCCAGGCGATATCGTTTGAGGTATTGCTGTTATTGTTAAACTGATTCTTTAAAGTGAACGTGGCACTATTCATAATTTTGGCGTATTGTTTTAATTGGGTTTTCCATAATAAATCCGGGAGTTTGGAAAAAAACATAAAATGTAAAGTTAATTATGGTACGAATATAAACGATCTCCTTGAAACTTGCAGTACTGTATTAATATAACTTTAGGAGTTTTTACATCACTTGTTCTTTAAACTGTTATAATCCCAATGATATTTATGGCTACTCTAGTAGCTTTGCACATTTGACTTCGTAGTGCTTAATTTATATTAGTCCGATTAAAAACTGCTCTCGCAAAACTATCTGAACGCATGTTGTAGCTTTCTACTAACAATGCATGAAGTATGTTTGTTTGTTAGAAAATTTTTTCATTCTCATAATAAGATTTTTTTTTATATAATATTTTGTGGAGTGACTTGTAACTTTCCCCTCCAAACGAAATGAACACTCTAATTTGAATTTAAAATTGCTTCAAAACGTCCAGTTTGAAAATCTTGATTCATAAGACTTCTTAAAGATATCGGCTAGATGGGCATATCTTCCTTGAATAACAATGGAGTAACTTACTCTAGTTAACACAAGCTTTCGACTACTGAAGTTTAGTCTTTCTTTTAACAATCCAAAAAAGTAAAAATCCCACGAGTTTTTAATAATAAAATTTGTCTTCGCTTAAAGTAATTCGTCGACTCGCGATTTAATGAACTTCACTGTACCTCGGCAGGTAAGACGTTAAATCAAATGGTCGTTAAATCAAAAGTGTATTAAAGGTAATGGGGGGGGGGGCTGTCAAGACTTCATAAGAGGGTCGTTAAATCGGAAGGCTGGCAAAATTGCGAGTTGACTCATCGACGGTTCTAACACGTATGTTATTGAATTAGCAGAGGAATCTGAAACTAAAATGTATATTTTACTATGCTGCCATCAAATCCAATCTCAATTTCTGACATACCGAAGTCATGCTTAATTGAAAATGCATTGTGTTTGTAGGCATACTTAATTGTATAACGGAATAAAAGGCAGCTGCGGTATTTTTCAAAAGTATGAATTTTTAATTAGAATAGTATATATTTTAAATAACTAGTATTGTAGCTTTGAGGCCTCCAGATATTTTTTCATTATAGGCCCGGGCCTAATGGGCCCTATTCGGTAATCGGGGGCCTGTTAACTAGGGATGGATGTGGTACGAGGACTGTCACTTCTATCATTATTAAATAGGTTTTGCGAGACTAGCCAGTATTTTTAGTCAACCGTTTATCTTGGTCTCTTAGAATCCTTGTACAATTCAGATTATCCAAGAAAATTGAGGAGGAAAGCTTGAATAGTTTAGTAGTTAACGTTATAGATACCTGATCAGATCCTTCGAATGCAACCAAATTCTTCGAAACTGACTTTCGTAACTCAATGAAGTGAAACTTATCGGGGGCGACCACCCTCCGTTCCGCGAAAAATCTGTCATTAAGAGAGGTGTCACTCGGAGAAATAAACATTTGGCAACCGAACAAATGCTGACAAAATATTGTTTTTGCTGTTATTTAGGAAGTTTCATACTAAAATGCAAGTAATTAAATATTTTAATTTTTTTATAAATACGTAGAGGTTTCGGATCTCTGTACACTCAAAGCCAAAGGTCGGTTTTCGTTTTAAACTTTCCGTTCTTGATGTTCGCTATATAACCCAAAAGCAAGGCTGATGTTGCAAGGTTCCTTTGCACAATATTTGGGCTAACCCAAAAGTAACCTTCCCAAAAGAAATAATGCCGAAGATCGTTATTAATGTTAAGTTTAGCCGAAATGGTGAATCGTGGATTTACTCGCGATTTTGCTTTTAGAATTTTGTTTCTGGTTATTAATATAAAAGAATATACTTCCACGCTTTAGAATGACGGCCATTGCTAGTGTTAATACCCGTTGCATTAGATGTTTCTCACGAGAAACGTGTAACTATTGCAGCTTTAAAACTTGGATGTTTTTGTTCTTTTTTTTCAGCTAATACGACTCGAATTAAACCACTTATACTCCTGGTTTCACGATGACGAACAGAACATTCATCAGTATTGTTCTAGTTGCACTCGTTGTAGTGGGCCTGGTTGTCTCATCACCTGTAACTGATGGCACTAACAAGTCTGAAAGATCGCCAAGAAATGACGACCCAGGTAGCAGCGGAGTGAGAGCTTTCTTGAGTCGGTTCTACTCCAAAACCGACCGCTACGACTTGGCATCATCGGTACTTAGAACTTTAATTGAGCACGTATTCGGCGTTATGTACAGTTAAGTGGTCCTGTGACTGCGTTTCTGTTTGCATTTTCAAATGTCTTGTCTGATTTTAATCTCTGAATAAAGAACTTTTACGAATATTGGTGTTCTCCAAAACTTTTTTAGAGACTGCATTGAGATCCAGGCATATCTTGAATTGGTTTTTTTTGTATATATTGTCTCTTGCGTCAGTCAAAGGTTATTAGTGATTTAAATGGGTCGGGGAAAATTAATTCGATTTTCACGTGTTTCAAATCGAGAGCGTGGGTCATTTCTGACTAATTTACATCAGTTTCCAAAAACTGAATATACTTAATGGTACTTTAAATAAGTGAAACATTAAGACTAAATAGATTTATTTTTAAATTCCCGTAAAGATATGAAATTTGAAGAGTGGGAAGGTGTATGAAGATAGCTCTGTTTAAAAAAAAATTAAAATGGCTTGTCATGAATTTCCCCCCCTTCCCGATAATGATAAAAATGAAACTTCTATTTTTAAAACTAAAGTAATCTTAACTTTGTCAGCTAATTTTTATCAAGTCAATATTGATAAAATTTCATTTTTGAATAAACTAATAATTTGTTGCCAATTGGGAACACGGGCGTGTTAAAAGTTAATACAAAAAAATTAATCAAATTTTTAGAACTTAATCCAAAATTTTTTTTAAGATGCTTTAAAAATTAATCAAATTTTGGGTCCTTCATCTTTTTTCCCCTTTGCGGTAATTTAGACTCCATAAATCTAGCTGTTGGGTTTTAAGTACCTGTACCAAGGCTATTCAATATAATTGCTGATGAAAGGCCCCATTTTTGTACCTAAGTGGTGGATTCGGACTGTATCGCCCCCCCCCCCCCCGAAATCTTCGGATTACTTTGCTTAAGCTTTGGGTAGAATGTCTATTCACGATTCATTTCATATCCTTCCCCCAAAACTTTGACACACCTGCTAGTGTCAAAGGTTTAACAGTTGTTCATAGCTAGATTCATTTACTGGCCCATGGGCCCCCTACCTCAAGATTAAGTACCTCATGACCACCTACTACAAACTGGAGATAAAGCTCTCGCTAAGGTGTTCCATTAATCCCCGAACTTCATTTCACTGATTTACCTGGATAGTGGTGTGCCCTTAGTGCGAAATCGGTGTTAATTGTGCCGAGGTAGGATATTGACAAAATGAATCTTGGGGGGGGGGGGGGGTTACATGTGGATTACCTTAAGCTCAAACTGATTTTATTTGCCTTCACTGGAAATGCGTGCTATATAACTTGGTCTCATTGACATGACTCTAATATTGAGAAAGCTGGAAGAAATTATTGCGTGTGAATTTTGTATACATTATGAATTTTATTGGAAAATCTCTCTAAAGTTCAAGGAATTAAACTCCTAATCCATTGCAAAAACTATTGCTAAGAAAAGGATCCTCGAAAGCAAGTGTACTTGGACAATTTTCATTTCCTACCAAAGTTCGTAATAAATGCTTAAAGTTTCTCTGGACCTGGAAATTCAATTTCATCTAACAATTTATCCATCATTTGAGGTGGGGGAGTGGGAGAATAAATTTTTCCAAACTTCGAGTATTCGAGACTTGATTTTAAAATACATATATAACTTCTCAAGTCTGAAGATATTGTGCCCTGAGGGAAAGACCAAGGTGCACAGTGACTTATCGAGAATCTTCACATTTCGAAATATTTAAGATAATTAAGATTTTCTTCTAAACTTTAGGCGATAGTGTAGATATTTAAACGGGGGGAAATGGTGCATTTCTTGGTCGCTGAAATTTAACCTTCTTTATTTCTTAAATAAACAAATAAGTATGGTTTTTTGTGCAGATATTCTTGGTGGAGAAATTCAGTAAATTAAATTTTTTTGTGGACATTTGAATAAATCTAGAATTCGGCAAATATTGTAGTTGAGCAAATAATTCCGAAAAATTACGCCGAATAAATGTGAGGAATGAAATAAAATTCCGTATGATAAATATTTAATTTTACGTTCTATTACTTTCTAGAGTAATCTTATTACTGGAAATGACGGAAAAATTTGTTTTAAATAAATATTTTAAGGGGACATATGTATATATGCAGGTCTTCCAAAAACACTGACATGGGCTTTCCTTCCTTAAATATTGATCATAGACATGTGAAATAAATTACAAAGTTGCGTAAAGATAGGTTTCCCAATTAGTAAAATGTACTCCATATATTAATAAGGTGGTGAACAAAATTTCAGCTTTTTATCTTGGAGGTGACAATGAATACATGTTAACTTAATACATGCTTTTTTTTTGGGGGGGGGGGCTGTTAACAAATTTCGAAAGAAAACAATGAGTGCACAAATATATTGTACATTTAGTATTATTGTTATTGTAAAGCCACTCACAAACTTTGTTTAAACATATCACTGAGCATTTTATGATGAAAGGCTGAATATTTGTACACCATCTAATTAATGTACGAGGCACATTTCCCTAACCGGGAACATTTCGTACTGGGTCGTATAAAACTTTAAATTTTTTGTAATTATTTGGATTTAATCTTGAAAATTTTAATAGATACAATAAAATTTCGTACCTGTTTATTACGTAGCTTTTAATTTATTGTACATATCTTTGATTAAAGAATAAGTGCTTCGGTCAGTGTTTTTGGGACACCCTGTAGATACAGTGTCGTCTTGACTTACGCAAGTGATTTGTTCCAAGACCCCCCAGCGTAAATAAAAATTCAGTGTAGTGAAATAGGGTTTATGCACGATTTTTCGAAACAGCCTGTACACAACTATTTTAGACACTTTTAAACACCGCCGCAAACTGTCTAACAGCATTCCTCAGCTATCCTTTACCATTTCCTACATAAAATAATTAGTAAATACTTGTATTTAAAAAAAGTGCTCTTCAACATAATACTGTACAGTATATTACAAATGCGAAAAATCTCGTTTTACTGGCGTGAAGTTCACGTTAGCTCAGAAATACTTTACTTGTGATAAACTCGGGTAATGTCCATTCGCGTGAAATAGATCGCGCTGTAGCACAAGTCCAATGTACATCCTCTCAAAGTATTCGCGCAAGCGATAAACTTGCGATAAGCGTTGGTGATTGTGTGTGATTAAGGCAAACCTGCGCGAGGGGTATCTGCCTAAGATCAGGGATGCCTTGGTAGGAGGACTTTCTAAGGGGTTCAAACGCGTATTCACGTTACATCTGGAGAAAACCTACCAAAACTCCAGACCGTTAGATCGACGACCGCGCGATGGGACCCGAACCCGGGACCTTCACACTTCGGCCGTCTACCATTTTCAGTGATATAACCACTGTGCCATGGTGAGGCGCGATAAGCGTTGGCTTAGTATATTAAAAATTGTCATTGAATATGAATTCGGCTATGCATAATGATAGAATTCCATACATTTGTCGAGTTGTGCGTCGTTCAAAAACTTAAAAGATAAAATATTAAATTTCGCATATGCCCGAGCCCTTTTCTGAGAGGGTGCATATTAGAGATGAGTTCGGGCTCATTTTTTGAAGCCCGAGCCCGAAGACTTTTAATCCGAGCCCGCCCGAGCCCGAGCAATATTATTAAAGTTGGAGCCCGAGCCCGTCCGAGCCCGAAATTTCAGCTAAAGACAAATAAAATTAACTACTTCATTAATAGGATACAATAAATTTTGGAGCTTCACACACCTTCTAGTCCCCCGTGCCGCTATTTTTTGAAATAAGTACGTCTATTTATACGTACACTTTTTAAAATCTGTTTCAAGGAGTATGTTCAACAAAGGAGAAAATTTTCACGAGCCCGAGCCCGCCCGAGCCCGAGTCGGGCCCGGGCTTTCGGGCTCGGGCTGAGCCCGTCTCATCTCTAGTGCATATATCAGTTTATAAGCGGTTGTTATGTTCTGTCGACGCTTGTAGGCAGCAGCATAGTTAAAGTTAAGTTTACAAATGATATTTTAATAGATTTCGATACCGTGTAGCATGTGGTTTTTTTTTTTTTTTGTTTGTTCTGAAATATTTAAAAAAAAATCTTTTGCATCTTAAGAAATTATCAGCAATAGAAATACTAATAATTTTTAGTAGTATACTACAAATAGAATTTTCTTATTTACTTAGCATCCCATCAAAATCTTCTGGTAATTTCAGATAAGATTATTTCATTTTACTTACGTAAGTCTTTATAGTAGCTTTTTAATTTCAGCGAAAAAAAATTAAATATTTCAGCTTTAATGCCCTTGACAATGGGTTCTCCACTTAACCTTTTTGTTCGACCCTTTGGCAGTAATCCAGAGACTACATAAGACGCCAGTTCTCTGTCTGTAGGAGTCATTCGACTAATGACATACAGAATGAATTGGATACTTTTATTTCAACTATTTGTTTTCACTCACTTTTTGTTACTGGCCGCCGATTTCAGATCGTTTTAATAGGAGCAAAAACATTTAATGCAGACATAGCTTACGGTTTTGGACCGAAGGTTAAGCACCCGGTTTTAAAATTTTTCGTTCAGGTATTTACTAATTTAAATTTCATATAAATGGAGCAAATACAGTCGAACGTACGTAATGAAATATCGCTTAAAGGAATGTCCAGCTTATTTTTATAAATTTTCAATGCACCGAGCTGTAATAATTAGTCAATGGGATCGCGGATAAGAGAACATCCCGCTTATTACTGTAATAGAAATTTTGGCAATGCAATGTAATTAAGTAATTTCGTGTAATCATCCGCAAAGTCACCTTCATTACACATTCCTATAGTATACGATTTAAAACTGTGGAGTTAGAGACGATGTTTTTCTTGAAAAGAAGCCTTCTAGGGGATATTTTTGAACTATTTCCTTGAAATTCCTTGAACCTCTCACCTCCCCTTCTCTCTTGTACTTTCTGTATACCAAATGTGGTTACAATTTTTTGTGTTGTGTTATGGGGTTCAGGCTAATTATCTGCACAAGGGATCTAGGCCTATAGATGGTGTGCCCCCGTGGGGGTCTTTTTAAGGGGTCCTAACCTGTATTTACGCTAAGTTTCGGAGAAAACCACGGAAAATTCCGAACGGTTAGGTCGTCGGACGCGCGATGGGACCCGAACCGGGGACCTTCACACTTCGCTCGGTTACAATCCGTTCACACATTTTAGATGCAGGATGATGCTTATAGCGGAAATTTAATTATATCCATCCTGTCCTTGTATATACCAGTACAGCATTTTTTCGGTCACAATCAAACAAGGGAACAAAAAAATTTAAACCTAGCAATTTCTAATAAAAATTTTGATTCAAACAAAAAAATTTTGCTTGCGAGAGAAAATACTGAAAGCAAACCAATTGGAAACAAACTCATTTCTATTCCATTTTATCTCCTTCATGGTATACAAAAACCTACATTGGGAAAAAACAATGCAGCAGAATTGAAAATAGTTCTGAAAACCGCAATTCTTTTTCTTTCTCACATTGTGATATTACATATACCGAAAAATTCAACTAAAATATAATGTAGTTTTATCCGTTTATGCTTCTTTTCTGAAAATGACTCCACGAACTGATCTGACTCTTATATCTTGGTTGTTTTGGCAACGAAACAAAACAGCTTTCATTGACACTATTTCCGAAGAAAGTTCTGGAACTGATTTTCCGGTCAATAACCTGCCTGATTTGTTCGAGCAATAAACTTGATCACCATCAGAGGAAAATACGTAGCAGATTACTATGCTAATATGTTATCCTATGTCACAGCAAGGCAAACATTCTCAATTTATTACATCACGGAGCATAGATATACTAAAAATAATCGAGCTTTGCCTCAACAATCAAAATATCTACTATATATAGTAATCAAAATATAACCCTGTCTCATCTCTCATAGCAACCGAAAATCTGTCTCGTCCCTGCCTCTCAGTCTTGTCTCATCCTCAATAGCACTGTCAAAAAAGACAAAAAGTACTTGATAGTTCGGGAAAATTCGCATAGAACTGAAAACTGGCGCAGACTTTAAATACATCGTTATGAATGAAATGTCAAAAGTAAACACCGATTCCACGTCGGCTGACAATTTTATGCAATTAGTTAATATACAAATTTCAACCTTTCATCATAGAAAGTGTTATAAATATGTTTAAACAAACTTATTGAGGGGCTACTCATAAATTTAAATGCAAATGTTAATAGCGATAATGCAAAAAATTGTTTGTTTTTTTTCTTTGTATTTGATGTGACGTGCGATCTCCCGATGTGATATATTTTTTTTCCTTTTTAGGGCCGCAAAAAAAGATGTTTAAGTAAGCATCTATTTATTTTCATATTTTTGACACTTTTTAGGATAAAATGTTCAAATTTCGTACATCGATACCTCATTAGTGTATTTAGCTAATTTTAATAATTGAAGATTTTTGTACGGGCCGCATACAAATTTAAATTTTATATTTACTTAAATTTAACCCCTCAAAGTTTTACGTAATTTTCTAATTTTTTACTACCTATTTTAGTCTATGACCAATATTTAAGGAATAAAAACCATGGTCACTGTTTCTGAGACACTCTGCATAAGACAGTTTTCTTACTTACTTACCTGATATGAACTTAATTCATGAGGGCATAATCGATTTCAATTTACTTATTAATTTTTGTCATCTGAAAGTATAATTCCTTGCGTAATCTTCGCTCATATAATCTGAACCAATAATCTTATCTCATTAGCAGCAGAAAAGCTCTCTGTGGTACACACAGAATGTCTGGGCCCGAAGCCTCTTTTTCTCACTCACCCCTTCCCATTTTGAACTCCCCCACCCTCAACACTCTCAAACCCAATCGATTAACAGAATTAGAAGTCTATCAAGAAGAAATTAATGAGGTTGATTAATTGAGGCAGCTTTCATGGGCAGGTATATACAGGATGTCCCAAAAAGGTGGTAACACGGTTAAATTCTTTATCCAATAAAAGGTAAGTGTGTGTTGTAATTTGAAAAATGTTCAAAATAAGGTAGGGGGAAAAGACTCCGTTAAGAAAAAAATTCATCGATTTTTAAAAATTTACACTTTTTAAATTTATACATGACCCCCCCCCCCCTACAAAAAAAATTTCTAAGTAGTAAAATGTGCCCCAAACGCTAATGATATTATGAACAAAATCTCCTTTCATCATAAAACGTCTCAGAGGTATCTTTAAACAAAAATGATCGGTGGCTATACATGATTTTGAATGTAAACGTTTATTGCTAGAGTGGAAAAAACTAGTTTTTCTCGTAATTTCTGTACGATCTCCGAAATGAGATCATTCGTGATTTTTTCTCTTCGAGAGCCATTGAAAAGTGGTTTAAGCCAACATATATTTATCTTTCTATCTCTGACAATTTTTAGGCCATAGTTCTCAATTTTTTTTATATCACCTCATGATTGTATGGGGCACATTTTACTAATTGGGATTTCTTTGTACGGGGGTCATATACAAATTTAAAAAGTATAACTTTTTAAAAATGAACGAGAGGAGTTTTTTCGCGTAGCGTGGTCTTTCTTCCCACCTTATTTTAAACTTCTTATCACTTTACGTTGACTACTAATCTGTAATAGATAAAGAACTAAAGCATCTTACCACCTTTTTGGGACATCCTGTATATACAGGGTAATCCTACGATTATGGGATAAACTTTCAGGGATGGTACAGCTTACTAAAACATGCATTTTTTATAAGGAAATGTGTGGTTGGAAGTGACTCGTTGAGGCACCAACACGAAAAATAAGATATAGAAAACCAAAAACATTGTTCACTTACATCATCATTATCGCAGAGTGCTTTTCTGAAGCAATGCTTAAGACAAATACTCGAAATTGTGACCACCAACAGTTACACACGTGTAGAAGAGTTGAAGACATCGCAATGGATAGTCAAGAAACATAGTCCTCGATTGATTAACTGGAAGTATCGTAAAGAAAGTCTTTCAAATGCCTTCATAACAAAAATAATTGATGCTGGATAGATCATGTCGATCGTGGTGACCACCGGACTGGTCCACCACGCCCAATCCACCAACCCCTACCCCTATCTCTCCCCAAAGATGGCATCCAGGAAAATGGTCTGTTTGGGCCATGTCGCCTATATTTCGTATTCGTGCCTCAACAAGTCACTTCCTGCCATGCATTCCTGCACAAAAAATGTATGTTTTAGTAAGCTACAACACCCTCAAGTTTGGGTGATGATTGTAGAATCAGCCTGTATACATTAAGGGTACCGCCGACCGAGTTGTATGAGGGGTAAAGCTCCGTACTCCGGTTTCGGGTTCAACTCCCGGCGGCCGGGGTTCGATCCCCGACTGGGCGTAGTTGTCATGTCCGTCCCTTCATAGGGGGCGACGTTGGTCCACCTATTAGGTGCCCCCATAATAAAGAGACCAACAATTAAGGCCTGTTGTGGCCAAAGCCTTTAAGGCAGAGGCCGGCCATTTAGGAAGGAAAAAAAATACATTAAGGGAACCGATGTCCATATTTCGCCTAGCGGAAACTCCTCAAACTTATAATACGAAAGTTGCTATGTATGCGAGTTTTTTAACATAGGTACTGGATTAGACAACGTTTCCCAAAATTCGTATCCTATAGCGGGTATGGGGCCCAAAACGTTATTTTCATGTGCCTCTCACCATCTTTAAGGGGTAAGAAATATCCATGCATTTTCTGGCTGTAAAATACAGCTCTCGCGAATACTTAAAAATCAATCTCAAGATATTTTGAAATTCGCCCTTCAAGAAGGGTAGAGGATCACACTCCACTTCTTTTCACATATCTTTCGTCAAAAGAAAAAAAAAATATCTATGACGTTCTTGGTTTTAATTGTAACAAATATGTGAATAATTTGTACAGTTACAGCTCGTTTGTAATTACTTTTAAAAAATTTATTTGTTTGAGCAAAAGTTTGGTGAAATTTTCAGCAATCAACCATAATTCGGTCGGAGTCATTCGCTTCCATTTCTCAATCAACGAACAATTCAGAGTGAAAAAGTTTTGTGCGGCTTTGCACAAGTCCTCGGATCCTAAACGGACCACAGTCTGTAATCCATGGAGTTGAGGTATGCGATGCAGTTCTTTGCATATTTTTAACTAGTTATGATTTTAATTTTCCTATTCAAAATTTAGCACTCTTTGCTTTTTTCAAAATTCTCCTCTTTCCCAATGTATATGGTGTAGTTGAGCTGTGAAATTAAAATTTTAACAAAAATACGGTGATCGTATAGTTTTACTTTGCGTTCGCAAGCACGTTGCGCTCATTAACCCTTTAACGCGCAGTGTTCCCGCTCTAGGAACACTAAACTCTGACGTTTTGACTGTTGCCAGTCACGAAGAATAGATTTGATTTCTATAAAAATAGTTGCGCATGACATAGCTCCACCAGAATCTTTTACTTTTTAGCACGTCATTTCCCGTCAAAAAATGGTCACGATTATTTTTAACAGCACTGACCTCTGCTGAAAAATGGAAGAATGCGAGAATAGCTGGATAGATTGCCCAATGCTGAAAAAAGGGCAGCCGTTGCCATCGCTCGACTTAACTACCAGCAAGATGGCGGACGATCGAAACGTTCATCGCGTGCCACAGATCTAGAGACCCTTTTTTGATGACAGCTGGCTGTGCGGCACAGCCAGCTGTATGGGGCCCAAAACTTTATTTTCATGTGCCTCTCTCTATCTTTAACCCTATTCCCACTACTGAACAAAGGGCAGCCGTTGCCATCGATCGACTAAAGTACCAGCAAGATGGCGGATGATCGAAACGTTCATCGCGTGCCACACATCTAGAGACCCTTTTTTACGACAGCTGGCTGTGCGCGCACAGGCAGCTGTTTCAAGTTTAGCGTAATTTATTTAAAATAATAAGAACAATTACAATTGTAGCTGGTAGCATATCCAAACACAGAACATGCTTTCTACACCGGAGGCAAAAGTGTTAAGTGACAAAAAAGAAAGAAAGAAAGAAAAGAGCAACGCAGGAACACAGCCAACTTGACAATATCGCCAGGTGCATGCCAGAACGGTCTCCAATTAAATCGCCAAACTGTAAAAATTACACTTGTCAGTTGAAGATAATTCAGTTGTGATAATATTCAAATGTAGACTGGGCAACAGGGAATGGTTAGGAGAGCTTGCAACTTCCGAAATTTCATTGTAGCCCTTCGGGAAAATTCTGAGGAGGTGAAACAAACACGTAGGCGCTACGCAAAGCAAGGTAACACTTTAACGGTTGAATCCAAAGAAATTTAGAAAACGGAATTAAGAGATCATAACGCCGAGAAAGATAGGAATTTTAAAAATGCAAAGAGTGTTAAATTTAGAACTTAATGAAATATGTGTTGAACGGCATCGTAGGCTTATGTGAATATGAAAGCTTTTCTGAGCCGAGGTGACATCTCAAAAATTTGTTTGACGCGACTCCAGTCCTATGTAGACTTCGCTGGATGAAAAGGCGTGGAGTCTTGCTGAAGCGTTCAAATCGTGCTTCTAAAATGTTTTTGAGCTGGGAGTAATACCGCATCCTCTAGAATCTGTATACACATCTTTATTGGTTTTGACTCAAAATGTAATGGAAATGAGAAGAGTTTTGCTTGTTACACAAATTTTTTCCATGAAAAATTTCGAATTTTAATGATGTTGAACCATGAAAAACTTGCCTGGAGAAGTCTTTGACTATCAGTGCGTAACTTTGCAGCTTCCGACAACTTTCAAGCCGTATTTATTTGTTTTTCTCAGTGGGGCATAGCGCTTGTTTGAGTTCGGAAGGATAAAGTTTCTGCTCCACGTTTTTCATAAGTCGAACTTTTTTACGCACAATCCCTCTAGCTAGCTATTTTTCTCATAGACACCTTAGAATTCCGTGTTAAGCATTTCTTGATCAGTTGTTGGTCTCTGGAAGTGGTCACAGTTCGTTTTCTGCCCCTTCAGTCTCCTTCATGGCCAAGCTCCTTGAATCTCTTGATTGCTTCGGAAACTGTTGGATGAAACTCTTGAAGAAATCGAGCAGTCTCACACACACGTTTTCCTTCACGATGGAGCTAAAAGTATCACCTTCCGTTTGTTAGACATCCTATCAAATGGTTACGAGTTGGAATAAATATCGACAATTCACGAAACACTCTGAGAATCGAATACAAAACAAAATAATCAACAGATTCATTAATCCAAGTCTTTGTTACGTAATTTCTAGACACCCTGTACCCAGTTGTCAGGCTAGCTTTTATAATGGTGCAATAAATATTTACTGCACTCTCGGGAGAACGGAAAGTGCTCTAATTGATTTCTTATTTTCGTCAAATATGTTTACGAAAATGGTTCTCAAGTTCGATAGACGCGCCAAAATAAAATTTCTTTGTTCTCTTTTATTGTGTAGGAGGATTTGCCCTCTAATTGGGGCTTGAGAAATATCTGATTTTGCATAAATGATTCTCCCACACATGTGGGCGTATGAACGGTGCATGCGCCGAAGTAATGAAATCACAGTATCCTTTGTAAAATCTTCCTTTCCGAATGTCTGCGTCGCTTTTCGCAATCAATCATCAGATAAGGGTGATTTCTTTGTATTAAGGCCCTCAGATTATAAAAATTTCTAGCGTCTCCCTCACTTTTGACCTTCAAATGTTCATTTTAGTCGTTAACTCCATTAATCCTTTAACGCGTGGACTTATCGCTGTGAGGACACAAAACTCTGACGTTTTGATTGTTGCCAGTCACGAACAATATAAATTTGATTTTTATAAAAATACTTCAGGGGAGCATAGTTACTCGAGAATTTTTTACTTTTTAGCACATCATTTCCCTTAGAAAATTGTCGATTATTTATAAAATTGTCAGGATTGATTTTTAACAGCACTGGCATCTGCTGAGAACAGGAAGAATATGATGGAAATACTTTGATATAGAAGATCAACTGGATAGACTGTCCAGTGCTGAAAAAAGAGCAGCCCTTGCCATCGCTCGATTTAGCTACCAACAAGATGGCGGTTAATCGAATCGTTCATCGCGTGCTACAGATCTAGAGACCATTTTTTGACCCAGCTGTCTGTGCGAGCACAGCATTGGGAAATGATTGCGCCTCCAAATGTTAAAAGGTAATAAAGCTGGCTTTCGTTTTTAAAAGAGACCACTTGTGTGGAAAGAGACGTGGTCGAGTCTTATGGAATGGGCAATAGTACTTTTTTTTTAATGGTATTTTTTGAAAATCGGGTCGAGCTGGTCGTTTGTAGGTTTCCTTTGCCGAGTAAAAAAATCGGAAAATTTGACTTTTTGAATTCGAATAATATTTAGGGGTCGCTCATTGCCTTTAAAGTAATAAGATTTAGATCATTTTTCCTGTCTTTGTAGAACACCGCTATGCACGCGCGTGATCCGTTTTAAAAATAATTAAATATTTAAGACAATATAAAGAGGAACGCAGAAATCCTCAAAAAGTTCCCACAATCAACTACTACAGGGCCGAATTTCTAAAATATTCAGTTACATTTCCATGGAGATGGTGCATTATTGTGCTACAAGCTTTGTTCAAACCGAGATGAAGAACATCGGCCATTAAGGTAACGACCTCTTTCTCAAAATGCATGTTGTATACTATCAACAAGAAGGCCTTGCTAACACCGCAATTTTATTATTATAGTACTTAAAATCATGAAATCTAATTTTTTCTGGGGGCATAAACAGTTCAGCAGGGTGACATAGACTATAAAAAAAGTAATCATATAGTTGGGGGTTTTTTTTCCCCTAATTTTCGGGTCAGCGGTCTACTTGAGGCTTGACCACAACGAGGGCGGCAGATGTCCGTCATCTCATTATGGGGGCGATTATTAGGCAGACCAATGCCCCTCCTATGAGTGGTCGCTTAACTTTGAACCAATATCAGATGAGATACCTAGCACGTGAAATCGGCTCCCCCCAGAGGTATCGTTTGAACAGCAATTACATAGTCAATATAAATAAAATATAATAAACTTAACACAGACGACGATTGTATTAAGAATTTATAAGGACCACTCAAATGCATCGTAAATCAGAATTCCGTAAAATCGTCTGTGGTAGTGTATTCGGAACCACTTCTTAGTTCGTAAAATTCCAAGTACACTGAAATTTCTCGGGAGCAACAACCTTCCGTTCCGCGAAAAATCGGTTGTTAAGAGAGGTGGTCACTCAAAGAATTATAAACATTTGATAGTCAACTATACTAATTGTTAAATAATTATAAATATTTTTAAAATTTAATTAAATATTTAAAGATTTAGGATTGCTTCATTTTTTCCTCTTTCCGAGTGTACTTTCTGTCTCTACTTTATTGGTTACATCTGACAAAACAGCCTCTATCCTGATATTTTACATGCATTCCTAATTTGTCATAGTAAAATCTATTTGCTTTAAAATTAGCTTTTTGTGTTTCCCACAGCCAATAGTAACTGCTAACTTCCTCTCTGAATTTCCTTTTTCGTGTAACTCGATCACATCAGTGCGCTGCTCCAACAGTGAAATTACTCGTTTCTAGGACATGTCTCTTTTCTAACCTACAAGATTTAGACGGGATGCGTACGGGTACTTGCATCTGCTGTCGATTTGCAGTAGAGAGAAGGGTTTGGAATGTGGAATTTGTTTATCTCCAGAAAAATGAAAAAAAAAAAAAAATCAGTGAGGGAACCGGGACCGGTCGTTTAGAGAGGGTTGTGTGTATTCCTCTAGAAGCCCTTTTAACATTAAATAGTATAAAAAATCGGGGCTTGAAAATGTTGGTCGTTAGAGGAGGTGGTCGCTCATAGAAGTTTTACTTTTTATTCGTAAAGAAGAGGGTAAATAAGGAAATGAGCGTCGACTGTATAAAAATCACATTAAAAGTTAAAATAAATTCTACGAACATTTTGCTTCGGCATAGCCCATAAAAGTTCTCTCATTCTCATCAACAGGTAAACCTTATCGGCTACTAAAACATAAGAGAGAATAAAAGTTTGTTTTAACCTTTTACAGACCGAATTCAGATCCAGGCATATTTAATTTTTTTTTTTCATATTTTGTCTTCTGTAGTTAAAGGATATTTGTCATTTGAATGGGGGTAAAATATTGTATACAATTTTCACTGTGTTTCCAATTAGAAGCATGGGTCATTGTTTTAACAGCATTTGTCAATAAATTTATTTAGGTTAGTGTTGTTAAAAATTAGGGGTGCCATGATAAAAGCTGATGCATGGGGGCAAAAACAAGTACTAACATTGTAAGATGTATATGAAAAGATATGTTTGGTGACATTCATAAAATTATTTTTAAAATACAGTATTGGGTGATAACGTGTTGTAGAAATTCCTACAGAAATCCTTCTTAATGGTAGCAGCTGCGAGGTTAATGTGCCAAAGTTAGCTACCTGATGTTTTATAGTACGGTTGCATTATCAAATACGTATCCTTGGTTACAGAAATATAAAAGAAACATGAAATGGCTAAAATATGCTTCAGCCCACTGCAAAGAAGTTTTTTTTTTCTTAAATGTGCGACAAACGCGATGTGAAAAGATCCGAAAGATTTTGCTTTTTCGCGAATGCATTGCTATTTTGTAATCTAGCTACTGCGTGACATATGCTTGATCCATTTGACGTCATTGAACTATTTATTTGGATTTCTGCGCATGCGTTATTGTTATTGCACTAATGTTTACATCTAGATGTTGTCGTTCGCAGCGTGGAACTATCGTCGATTTTGGTATCGCATACGTTAGCAGCGTATTAAATAAGTAGATTAGAAAAGATTTATTTTTAAATTTAAATAAAGATATGAATTAAGTTTGAAGGGGATAGCGTGTATCAAGATAGCTCTGTAAAAATTTATGAAAATGGCTATTGTTATGAATTTTTGTCCAGTTTCCCACTAATGATAAAAAGGCAACTCCTATTTCAAATAAAGTAAGTCATCTTTTAACTTTATCTGTTAATTTTTCAAGTCAATGAAATTTGTTAAAATTTCATTCTTGAATAAACTTTTAATTTGATGTTCCCAATTGGGAACATTGACCTGTAAAAGGTTAAACAAATAGTCTACAAACAGTGATCTCTGGCTTACACGCACTCATGAGCGTTTTTCACTAATGCGCGTTTTTACGCGGTCCCGACCGGACACAGGAAAATAATAATAATTTATTCATTTACATTGCTGCCAGCCTTTACGCAATACAACTAACCACTTTTTGTAAACAGTAATTTTTAAAAATATTTTTCCAGTGTAACAACCACCCCCTCCTAGATTAACTGATAAATTTTGCTACATTTTAAGAAGAAAATCAATGCTTGCGAAAAAGTGGTTAACTGTGTACCGTAAAAGTTGGCATCTTTTCATTTATGTGCTGCACAAAGAAAGCAACTCTCCGCCCGGATAGTGTAGTGGCTAACGAATCATTTTACCACGTCCAGGTTCAATTCCCGGCATGGGCCAACACCTCCTGGATAAAGAAAGCCTAACAACTCCTACGTCACCAAGCTTTGACGTCATCATTTGGCCAACAGTTAAATGTTTTATTTTCGCAAAATAAAAGTATAAAAGTTTCTGGTGAATTTACTCATGAATAACAATATTTTAATAATTTGAGATAAAAAGTATAATTTTCTATCAAATGGCAGTTTTTATCCATGACTAATTAGATAACATGGTAAGGAAATAGATCGGAATGAACAATTTTGTATGAGAAAGGTATTTTAATTTTAATTTTTCATTTAAGATATTTTCTAATATTTGTAGCATTCACCAGAAATTTTAAATAGTTTTACTTTATGAAAGTAAACCTGTGATGACGTCATTGCTTGAAGGCCTAGCGATGACGTGAAAGTTTCAGTTGTAATGTAATTAATTAAAAAAAAAATCATTGCATTTTTAATTTTATTTTATCTGCATTTTTCACTGTATACATTGTACTAATTAAGAATATTATGTGGTTCAATGTAATGATATTTTACTTTCAAGCTCCTTTTTTGTGCAGTTTTTCGTTTATGCGCGTTCCTCTCGCTATCCACTGCGCCCGCGCATAAATGAGAGATCCCTGTAAATACATAAAATCCGCACCATAAGTTTAATCTATAAATTTAAATTAAAGGCTCTCTAATAGTCTCCGTGTTTTAAAAGTTGTGCTTGTGCATACATAATAAATACTGTTATTCACCAACATTTTTTAAAATTCATGCTCTTTTCTTTTTTCACAATCGAATTGCAGTTTTGCAGTTTTAAACATTCGAAAAACAAAACTTATTGCCTAAACATCGAATAAACTTTTGTGACTTCACCTGGAAAGGAATGATATACTCTTATCAATATATGGATGCTCTTCGGCTAGTCCGCTCTTTTCAAACAACCGATCCATCCATCATGTACGAATGACTTGCATTGTACATGTTTAAATATTTATTTTCAAGTTTCGGCTACACTCCATTTTTAAGTTACCCATACTTTCTGGAGCGTAGCATCTCTTACAGATTAATATAATAAATTTTTCCCTTTGGAATATGAGCAGATGAATTTAAGAAAATGTATACAGATCTGCAAAATAAAATAAAAACAAACATTTTTTTTTTCTTTTCGATTGCTTGCAATAAAAGGAATGCTCGATTTCTAACAGTTTCACGTTTTGTCCGGGGCATTTTTTTCTTCCACGCTTCAAAAAAAAAAAAAAAAAAAAAAAAAAAGAGCTAAATTTCACTCCTGAAGAGCGAGGATGACTCTGGCTCGATTTCCAGTCTTTAGAGGTGAATTTTGGTTCTTTTTTTTTTTTTTTTAAGTTGCTTTTATAGTACATAATTTTTTTTTTGCTTGATTCTTTTTTTTTTTCTTTTCTAATAAAAATGTAAAATTTTCTAAATTAATATTTAGAATCAATTAAGGTCTGCTTATCGACATTCTTTATACAGGCCCCGATTAAAGAAGCTCCAAACTGGGGCCTTATTTTATAACAAGCCTCAAACTGGGAGCAGGATTATGACAAAATGTGTGGGGGGGGGGGGGGGAAGGGCATTCAGACTAAGGCTGAATGCCCCTTTCCTCCCTACATTTTGCTTCTCTATCAGCTCTGAAAACTGTTTTCCTGTATTTTGCCCTGTGTTCTAATACAAATAGTCGTGTGTTAAAATACTGTCTACGGACCTTGTAGCTTGAAAACATTAATGGCACAAAAATTAGAGTCACTTTTTGAGCATTCGGTAGCCATATTTGCTATATTTTAACAAATTTCACCCCACCATGGCCGAGTGGATAAGTCACTCAAAATGGTAGACGGTTAATGCGTGAAGGTCCCGGGTTCAGGCCCCAGCGCGCGGTTGTCGAGCTATCGGCCTGGAGTTTCGATCGGTTTTCTCCATATGTAACGTGAATACGCGTTAGAATCCCCTAGAAAGTCCTACGATCAAGGCATCTCCCATTCTAGGTGGATTGCCCGAGCGTAGCGTTGTTATAGCTACACAAATTTTATTGAATAATTTTTGCTTACAAATAAAATCTCCTTTTCGGGTATTTATACAACCCTGAAGTTTTGTGCAAGTCTGTAAAATTTTATGATCAAAATGGTATTTTTCTAAGGTTTTTTTTTTCCTTTTAAACCTTAATTTTGCCAATAATTTCTCGTTAAATATTAATTCTTAGTACATTCAAATAGTTTCTTCATTACGAGTAAGAACATTTTGAAGTTTCGATTTTTTTAATTATTTAAATATATATCTTTCAAATATACAGGGTGTCCAGCCTTAATGTGACCCAATAGCTAATTCCCAAACCATTCGGTTTAGATATGCACTTCCAATTTGAAAAATGTTTTAAAAAAGGTAAAGAATGTTTTTACGTGCTTTTCGAACAAAAAAACCCATTTAGAAAAAAATTACAAAAATTAAATTTTTATACGGTCCCCAGGTCCTATCACTTATATTTAGGTAAAGAATGTTTTTACGTGCTTTTCGAACCAAAAAACCCATTTAGAAAAAAATTACAAAAATTAAATTTTTATACGGTCCCCAGGTCCTATCACTTATATTTAGGAAAAGATGCAGCACACAAAAACAAAGTAAACACAAAAAGTTTCATTTTATTACGATAAAAACTGACCAAGTTATGGAACTTTGAAAATCATACATTTCATCCATTTTCTCGGCCAATTTCAAGAAGCTAGTACGGGACCGTCTCCAAAGTGAAATTAATTGGAACTCTGCCAGGAAACACTCGCTCTTGCACGTCACTCTTATGTAAATCGTTTTTAAATTTAAAAGTACACACATTACGTTAATATTACAATAACTGAGTACTTAAGAAACAAAATTTATTCTGTGTACGTGTAAAACATAGATAAAATAAAATATTTTGGACGAAGAAAACTTTTCAAAAGCAGTTCCAAAAACTTAGACTTATTTCCCTGCGGCTTCAGACAGATTTGCTGCGGTACTGATCATGGCAAACGTTAAAAGTCTGTTGTGTAGTCGCTTGCAATTGCATACAGTCGTATTCTAACATTACGAATTCTAGTACAGGAGAACAAGATGTATACAAATGAAGAATACTGCGAAATGGTACTGTTGTATGGGCAGTGTAATCGAAATAAGAGAGAGGCGGCAAGACTTTATGCCATTAAATTTCCCAGTCGAAGACATCTATCTTATTATACAATCGCCCGTGCTGTTCAACGCTTGTATAGAACTGGGAGTTGTCATAGACGTATTCCCTTGTCTCGTGCCACACCTTCAAGCCTGCGGATACCCGCTGAGGATGTTCTAGGATATGCCCTGGCTCATCCTGAAAGTAGTGTCCAGAATATTAGCAAGGCTTGTTCCTACTCAAAATCGACGGTGTGGAACATATTACATACGTACGGTGCATTTCCTTATCGTCCAGTCCTGGCACAGGAGCTAATGCCTGGAGACCAGTTGTATACATCTCGTTCTCACATACTAGAATTCGTAATATTAGAATACGGCTGTATGCAATTGCAAGCGACTACACAACAGACTTTTAACGTTTGCCATGATCAGTACCGCAGCAAATCAGTCTGAAGCCGCAGGCAAATAAGTCTATTTTTTTGGAACTGCTTTTGAAAAGTTTTCTTCGTCCAAAATATTTTATTTTATCTATGTTTTACACGTACAAAGAATAAATTTTGTTTCTAAAAGAACTCAATTATTGTAATATTAACGTAATGTATGTACTTTTAAATTTAAAAATGATTTACATAAGAGTGACGTGCAAGAGCGAAAGTTTCCTGGCAGAGTTCCAATTAATTTCACTTTGGAGTCGGTCCCTTACTAGCTTCTTGAAATTGGCCGAGAAAATGGATGAAATGTATGATTTTCAAAGTTCCATAACTTGGTCAGTTTTTATCGTAATAAAATGAAACTTTTTGTGTTTACTTTGTTTTTGTGTGCTGCATCTTTTCCTAAATATAAGTGATAGGACCTGGGGACCGTATAAAAATTTAATTTTTGTAATTTTTTTCTAAATGGGTTTTTTGGTTCGAAAAGCACGTAAAAACATTCTTTACCCTTTTTAAAACATTTTTTAAACTGGAAGTGCATATCTAAACCGAACGGTTCGGGAATTAGCTATTGGGTCACATTAAGGCTGGACACCCTACCCTGTATATATATTTAAAAAAGGAAATCGTTAAAAGTAGCAAAAATCCAGATCTCGAACTGTTATCCTTTCTTTTTCCATGTACTTTCAACTAAATATTGATACAATTTCGAAATGTTGATTAACTCAATCTTCTGCATAAAATTACGAAATTTGATATCTACGGTAAAAGTCAATAAACCGAGTGATTGTTTTTAATAATACTTAACTATTATTTTTGTAGTATAGAAAATTTCAAATTTAAATAAAAAATAAATCCGTAAACAGGCACTCAAATGTTGTAATATATATATATATATATATGGGTTCACACGGGGGGAGTTATGGGCCAAAACACAACATCTTACCTTTTTAAAAAGTATGAAAGATAAAATCATTTAATTTGGCATAAAGTAAGCGTAAATAACTTATAAATTATTCAAATAATCACTTTTCCTAAAATCTAGTTATTATTTATTTCGTTTAAATCATAGGTTCCCAATGTGGGCGATAACGCCCCCTTGTGGGCGTTTGAGGCTTTCAGGGGGGCGGTAAAAGACCCAGAGAAAATTTGGAGGCGTTGATATGGCACGGAGGAGCGTGGGAAGATTAACCAAATATAGTCTAAAAAAGACTTAAAAATCACTCTGATAATTCATTTCTATCACGTGTCATATCGAAAATTCACATATTTCGATATGAGACTTCGCTGTTGAGAGAAAGAGGTACCTCTCTAATATACCTCTCTAAAACTTTTATTCCTCTTTTTTAAATGAAGAAAAAATTCAGTAGAGTTTCAATTCCAACAATATTCTATCTATCAGAAAACAAGAATTAAATAAAAAAAATTCTCTAGAGTGGGAGGGGGGCGGTATTGAAATATTCACTAGAAAAGGGGCGCCAGTTCAAAAAAGGTTGGGAACCTATGGTTTAAATCATCGAGTGACAGGGAATTATATATATATATATCCCGGACTCTGGCAATTATGGGTCACCTATGGTGTAAATATGGGTCATACCTTTTTTATAGTAATGAATGTCAAAAGTGAATAATTACTTTAAATTATCATTATTTAGCACGCAAAGAGATTTTTTTGAATTATCTATAATGCGTTGTATTTAAGAAAAGACATTAATATAAATAATAAGATTTATTTTTACGAGCCTGTTACAATTTGTTTTTGCTCGAGCCCACAATTCAGAACAGAATTTCTTATAATATTTATATGCTACATTAATCTTATCACTATCAACAACAACGGGATTATTTAAATTTAAATTAACTGACCCGCGCGTAGAATATGTACTTACTTTAAATTAATTCCAAAACGTCTTGTTTGGATCAACGAAAATTTCCTCGCGAAATTTTATTTCTACTTTTTCCTTGTCCAAAATTTTAGTTAATTTCCCAGTATAAAACGGGTCATTATCATAATACACAGCAAACACAAGCATCTTCTAAGAAGGAATTTTTTTGCAACGGTTTTATTGCAACTTCAATTTTATTTTCATTGTCATTAGGCAGTTCTTCGCCACTAAACAATTCCAAATTAAATCCTTTTGCATTTGGGGGACTGTGTAAATCCTCTTAGGGGATTTTATTTTATCCGCAAGTACGGTTTTTCTTGATGGCTACACGTTTATGCTTTGGAGTTTTCTTTTTACTCTTTTCATTTGGCTTCTCTTTCTTTTTTTTTTTTTTAATCTCTTGCTGTTACAAAGTCCAAGAAAGTTTGATTTGTTATAACTGCCGAATTTGTATTAATATGTGTTCTCAGTTTGGGATTCACTATTCGAGATGTGCACCTTAATTACTGACTTAGTATTTATTCAAAGCTGGAACTGATTTATGATCTCCGGAAGGGAGTGAAAATTACAGTTAAGATATAATATAAATATTACAGTAAAGTATAACAGTTCAAGTCAATGCTAATATATCATTTACACACTAGCAAATTAAAAAACTCCTAAAATATCACTGGCGAAGAATTACCTTAGTGACCAAGAATTACCCAGTAAATTGGGGGATAAATCAGTGTACTTAAAAAAGAAATTTTAAATATAATAAAGAAAAATTATATGTATGTATGAAAATCTTAAACTATTTGCAATTTTAAAAAAGCAGCAAAAAATCTGTTTTTCAAAAATGTTTCACTGTTATGCATCTTATGATTTTCAGAGACTTTTTTTATAGTAGTGCAAAGTCTTTTTTTCCCTTTTATTTGCTTCATAGTTACATTGCTTTTGAACTTGATATAAGAAAATAGAATGTATAAGTATGACTTCGCATAATTTAGCTTTTTGTTAAAATATTTTTAATGCTGTTAGCGACCATTATTTACCTCGAAAAATGAGTGGTCCATAATTCCCCCCGTGTGAACCTATATGGAACGATTGGAAATACTAAATTATAAACAAGTGTCTAAACTGCTTATTGCTAGGCTAATTGAAATTAAAAACATCGCTATCTTAGAATTGTTTATTTGTTTATTTATTTATTGGGGTCGATGTGTGTGTAGGAAGGTGATTACATGTTTCTAAATACGCTGTTTGTTTGCAAATATCGGATTTTTTTTTTTTTATTGGTGAAGGAGGAGGCCGTTAATTGAAAAAAACAAAGCTTTATCAACCCAGACGAAATGTAGAATAAAGCAAAATACTTCCCTAAAGATATTTAATTTTCTTAGGAAGGGGCTAATTTATTGAAAAAACGCTCATTTCACCTTAGCAAAGCGTACAAAGAAGCAAAATGTTACTATTGAGCAATGCATTTAGGAGGGTGCTCAAGCTCCCTAACTCCGCCCCTGGATCCGCCATTGCATATAACTAATTAACTTACAACATCATACAAGACATTTCACTCCATGGAATTTTCAGCAACTATTCAATTACGATTTATACTGGTATTACGAAATTCCTTTGCGTTCAAACATTCCATTACTATTTACTTCGGAATAGTTTTCCTTAGAAGGATTTTCCCAATTGAAAATTAATTGTGGAAGCAATAGAATTTAAAGCAGTAACGAAAGAAAAACTGGGTGCTATAGATATAATGAAATTACATCTTGTTGACCGTAAAAGCACCATTTGAAATACCACGGATTTGCATGGTCATTTGCAAGTCCCCTAAATTATAACAGTGTTATTGCTATGAATGTCTGACATAGTAATAAACAGGTTGTTGATTCAACTGATTTTTAAAACGGTATATTTCCGGATAAATTTATATTGTATTCATCTGTATTTAAAAAATATAATGCAAAAAGTTCTCCGGAAATACTAGTTTTTTTTCTGCCCCTTGTTACCCTTCAAATGGGATGAAAATCGAAAAAACTGCTTTCATGTATAAGATTCCATATTTACATAAATAATTTATCTACATGTAAGAAATTTTGCAATGCAATCAATGCAATGGACTTTTCTGTTCCCATTAATGTCTTCAAAAGTTTTCCAAGTTTATTAAGAAATTTAAATTAATTAACAGATTAAAAGCAACTCTTTTCTATATGTGTTTCACTGCGCGCAGCCTAACACGCTTAAAAATCATTTTACAGACTTAAAATTTTTTCTATATACACTCTTACAATGCCTAATTAACATGACCTATTTTTATACCTAGCGTTAAATCTTAATCTTAAACTTAATCTTATCTTAATCTTAATCTTAATCTATATATAAATGCTAATGTTCGTTTGTAAAGACAGGGTTTTCTCTATCACCACCTACTCGAATTAACTTCCCATTGGGGTGGTAAATACCCCTTGGTCTCACGGTGAAAGTAAGGGAGTTTGGTCGCGGTGGGTGGAAGTGGGTGGTTGTGGGTGGCGAAAATGTGAAAAAATATATATTCTGTCCTTTTCTAACTCATGAGAACTTCTGAATTTCAACTCCAATAAAATATTAAAATTTCATGTTTATCGTCTGTTGCCATATCAGCAGAAAAACTGAAACTCAAGCAATTATCGTCTGCGAACCATTTTACCTGAAACAAATTCAAGTTATTTTGACAAGTGAAAAAGAACAAATTATTTGAATATTCTAGAGTGTTCTGGTACTAGCAATTTCGATGTGTTATCTATATATATAAAAATGAATGTTTGTGGGTATGTGTGTATGACGTTGAAAAACTCCAAAACCGTTGGACCGGTCACCATGAAATTTGGTACACATAACTCTTTTGTCACGGAGAAGGGTTTTATGATATCCATTTTACTTTAGCTCGCCTCTAGGTGGCGCTACAGAACGTCGAATTCTATTCGACAGCTTATTATGAAAATACCGTTTGACCTATCTTGACGAAAATTGGTACGTATGAATATTTGAACACAGAGAATATTTTTACGCAATTCATTTTGATATAACTTGCCGCTAGGTGGCGCTGCAGAGGGTCGAATTCTATTCCGTTGGACCGCTTGCTATGAAAATACCATTCAACCAATTTTGATGAAAATTGCTATTTATGGATATTTGAACACGGAGAAGGTTTTTATGCTATTCATTTTCCTCTAGCTTGCCGCTAGGTGTCTCTGCAGAACGTCGAATTCTATTCCGTTCGACCGCTTGCCATGCAAGTACCTTTCAACTGATTTTGATGAAAATTGGTACGAACGGATATTTGAAGACGTAGAAATTTTTTTCTTTATCCATTTTACTGTAAATTGACGGTAGATGACGCTGCAGAACATCGATTTCTATTCCGTTGGACCGCGTGCTATGAAAATACCATTCAACCGATTTTTATAAAAATTGGCACGTATGGATATTTGGACACGGAAAATATTTTTACACTATCCATTTTGTCATGACTTGCCGCTAGACGGCGCTGCAGTACATCGAATTCTATTCCGTTCGACCGCTTCCCATGCAAGCACCGTTTAACTTATTTTGACGAAAATTGGTACATAGGGATATTTGAACACGGAGAATATTTTTACACTGTGTGTTTTGCCACGACTTGCTGCGAGATTGCGCTGCAGTACATTGAATTCTATTCCGTTTGACCGCTTCTTATGCAAGTACCGTTCAACTAATTTTGATGAAAATTGGTACACACGAATATTTGAAGAAGCAGAATATTTTTACACTTTCCATTTTGCAGTAACTTGCTGCTAGATGGTGCTGCAGAACGCCGAATTCTATTTCGTTTAAGCGTTTGCTGTGAAAATACCGGTCAACCGAGTTTGATGACAATTGGTACACATGGATATATAAACATGGAGAATATTTTTACGCTATCTGTTTTGCTATAACTGAGCGCAAGATGGCGCTGCAGCGCCTCAACTTCTATATCCTTCAACCAATTGCCATAAAAATTTTTATGCTTACACATTTGAGCACGGAAAATACATTAACTATTCATTTAGCTGTTACTCACTACTAGAGGACACTGCAGCGCATTAATACTTTAACTCGCCATTAGATGGCAATGCAACGCATCAACTTCATGACCGTTCAATTGATCTCTATGAAAATTGATATAGCTAGGTACTTGGACACGGAGAATATTTTCGTGTTATCCATTTTGCTATAAATAGCTACTTCATTGTGCTGTAGCACATCATTATTTTAACTCGCCAATAGATAGCGCTGCAACGTATCAACTTCTTACTTTAATTCGTCGCTTGATGGCGCTGCAGCATATAAAGACTGTTCAACTGATAGCTATGAAAACTGGTATAGATAGATATTCGAACACGGAGAATATTTTGGCGTTATCCATTTTGCTATAACCTGCCACTAGATGTCACTTGAAACCAATAACTTCAGGACTATTCAACTGCTCCACAAGAAAATTAGTAAATATAGATGTTTGAACGAAAAGAACAATTTTGCCGCATCCGTTTAGGTATAATCGCCTCCTGTACCGTTCAAATTGGTACACACAGATATTTGAGCACGGAGAACACTTTTACGCTATCTATTTCGCTATGACTTGCCTCTAGATGCCGATACAGCGCACCAACTTCAAAGCCGGTCGCCCGATCACCTTAAAAAATTGGTATACATACACATTTGAGCAGAGAGAATATTTTTTTAGTATTCATTTGGATGTACTCACCACTTAATGGCACTGCAGCCAGGGCCTGATTTACGGGTGGGCATTCGGGGGGAAGCGCACTGGCCCCCAAATTGTTCTTTAACTTTAAAAATTTGTAAATTTTGAAAAAGCTTTCGAAAGAGGGTCCCCAACTTGGCAAATCTGCACCTGACTGCATAACTTTATTATTTTAACTCGCCACTAGATAGCACTTCAGCAATCAATTTCTTGATCGTTAAACTAACTGCTCTGAAAATTGGTATACATACACATTTGATCACGGATAATATTTTCGCGTTATCCATTTTGCTTAACTCGCCCTTTGATGGCGTAGTAGCGCATTATTACTTTAATTCGTCACTAGATGACGCAGCAGCGTATCTTGACCGTTAAACTGTTTGCTATGAAAATTCGTACACATAGATATTTGAACATGAAAATATTTTGATGCTATCCATTTTGCAAAAACTTCGACAGTTGATGGCGCTGCGCCGAATCATCTTCTTGACCGTTCAAACGATCGCCATGAAATTCTTTATGCATAATTATTGAACGCAAATAATATTTATGCGAAAGCAATTTTGCTATATCTATTCATTATGATCAATAGTAATTAAAACAAACCGTAATATAAAAAAAAAAGAATCCATTCATTCCCGTGCGAAGAACGGGGCATACAGCTAGTCTTAATATATATATAAAATGCTAATGTTCGTTTGTAAAGACAGGGTTTTCTCTATCACCACCAACTCAAATTAACTTCCCGTTGGGGTGGTAAATACTAGAGATGAGACGGGCTCAGCCCGAGCCCGAAAGCCCGAGCCCGAGCCCGGGCCCGACTCGGGCTCGGGCTCTGTAATTCACCATTGCGTTCGGGCTCGGGCTCGTGAAAAATTTCTCCTTTGTTGAACATACTCCTTGAAACAGATTTTTAAAAGTGATTCATGGGATAAATAGACGTACTTATTTTAAAAAATAGCGGCACGGGGGGACAGAAGATGTGTGAAGCTCCAAAATTTATTGTATCCTATTAATGAAGTAGTTAAATTTATTTGTGTTTAGCTGAAATTTCGGGCTCGGGCTCCAAATTTAATAATATTGCTCGGGCTCGGGCGGGCTCGGATTAAAAGTCCTCGGGCTCGGGCGGGCTCGGGCTTCAAAAAATGAGCCCGAACTCATCTCTAGTAAATACCCCTTGGTCTCACGGTGAAAGTAAGGGAGTTTGGTCGGGGAGTGGAAGTGGGTGGTTGTGGGTGGCGAAAATGTGAAAAAAAAACATATATCTGTCCTTTTCTAACTCATGAGAACTTCTGAATTTCAACTCCAATAAAATATTAAAATTTAATATTTATCGTCTGTTGTCATATCAGCAGGAAAACTGAATCTCAAGCAATTATCGTCTGCGAACTATTTTACCTGAAACAAATTCAAGTTATTTTGACAAGTGAAAAAGAACAAATTATTTGAATATTCTAGAGTGTTCTGGTACTAGCAATTTCGATGTGTTATCTATATATATAAAAATGAATGTTTGTGGGTATGTGTGTATGACGTTGAAAAACTCCAAAACCGTTGGACCGGTCACCATGAAATTTGGTATACCTAAGTCTTTTGTCACGGAGAAGGTTTTTATGCTATCCATTTTCCTCTAGCTCGCCGCTAGGTAGCGCTGTAGAACGTCGAATTCTATTCAACCGCTTGCTATGAAAATACCGTTTGACCTATCCTGACGAAAATTGGTACGTACGGATATCTGAACACGGAGAATATTTTTACGCAATCCATTTTCATATAATTTGTTGCTAGGTGGCGCTGCAGAGCGTCGAATTCTATTCCGTTCGACCGCTTTCTATGAAAATACCATTCAACGAATTTTGATAAAAATTGCTGTTAATGAATATTTGAAGACGAAGAAGGTTTTTATGATATCCATTTTCCTCTAGCTTTTCGCTAGGTGGCGCTACAGAACGTCGAATTTTATTCCGTTCGACCTCTTGCTCTGCAAGAACCGTTTAACTAATTTTGATGAAAATTGGTATACACGGATATTTGAAGACGTAGAATATTTCTACTTTATCCGTTTTGCTGTAACTTGACGCTAGATGGCTCTGCAGAACGTCGATTTCCCTTCCATTCCACCGCGTGCTATGAGAATATCGTTCAATCGATCTTTATGAAAATTGGTACGTATTTGAACACGGAGAATATTTTTACACTATCCATTTTACCATGACTTGCCGCTAGACGGCGCTGCAGTACATTGAATTTAGTTCTGCTCGACCGCTCGCTATGGAAGTACCGTTCGACTGATTTGATGGAAATTGGTACACACGGATATTTGAAGAGGTAGAATATTTTTACTTTATCCATTATGCTGTAACATGACGCTAGATGGCGCTGCAGAGCGTCGATTTCTACTCCGTTCGACCGCTTGCTATGAAAATACCATTCAACCGATTTTGTCGAAAATTGGTACACACGGATATTTGAAGAAGTAGAATATTTTTATACTATCCATTTTGCTATAACTTGCCGCTAGATGGTGCTGCAGAACGCCGAATTCCATTTCGTTTAAGCGCTTGCTGTGAAAATACCGGCCAAACAATTTTGATGACAATTGGTACACATGGATATATGAACATGGAGAATATTTTTAGGCTATCCGTTTTGCTATAACTTGCCGCAAGATGGCGCTGCAGCACATCAACGTCTATACCGTTCAACCATTCGCCATAAAAAATTTTATGCTTACACATTTGAGCACGGAGAATACATTCTAACTATTCCTTTAGCTGTTATTCACTACTAGATGACTCTGCAATGCATTAATACTTTAACTCGCCATTAGATGGCAATGCAGCTAAGCCTTGATCTCTACGAAAACTGATATAGCTAGATGCTTAAACACGGAGAATATTTTCGTGTTATCCATTTTGCTATAAATAGCTACTTCATTGTGCTGTAGCACATCAATACTTTAACTCGCCAATAGATAGCGCTGCAACGTATCAACTTCTTACTTTAATTCGTCTATTGATGGAGCTGCAGCATATGAAGACTGTTCAACTGATCGCTATGAAAACTGGTATAGATAGATATTCGAACACGGAGAATATTTTGGCGTTATCCATTTTGCTACAATTTGCCACTAGATGTCACTTCAAACCAATAACTTCAGAACCGTTCAACTGATCGCCATGAAAATTAGTAAACATAGATGTTTAAACGAAAAGAATATTTTTGCCGCATCCGTTTAGCTATAAGTCGCCTTCTGTACCGTTCAACCGTTCGAATTGGTACACACAGATATTTGAGCACGGAGAATACTTTTACGCTATCTATTTTCCTATGACTTGCCTCTAGAGTCCGATGCAGCGCACCAACTTCAAAGCCGTTTGCCCGATCACCTTAAAAATTGGTATACATACACATTTGAGCAGAGAGACTATTTTTTTAGTATTCATTTCGCTGTACTCACCACTAGATGGCACAGCCAGGGCCTGATTTCCGGGAGGGCATTCGGGGCAAGTGTACTGGCCCCCAAATTGTTCTTTAAGTTTAAAAATTTGTAAATTTTGAAAAAGCTTTCCAAAGAGGGTCCCCAACTTGGCAAATCTGCAGCTGACTGCATAACTTTATTATTTTAACTCGCCACTAGATAGCACTTCAGCAATCAATTTCTTGATCGTTAAACTAACCGCTCTGAAAATTGGTATACATACACATTTGATCACGGATAATATTTTCGCGTTATCCATTTTGCTTAACTCGCCCTTTGATGGCGTAGTAGCGCATTATTACTTTAATTCGTCACTAGATGACGCTGCAGCGTATCTTGACCGTTAAACTGTTTGCTATGAAAATTGGTATACATAGATAGTATTTGATCATGAAAGTATTTTGATGCTATCCATTTTGCAAACTTCGACAGTTGATGGCGCTGCGCCGAATCATCTTCTTCACCGTTCAAACGAAAGCCATGAAATTCTTTATGCATAATTGTTGAGCACAGATAATATTTATGCGATACCAATTTTACTATATCTATTTATTATGATAAATAGTAATTACATTAAACCGTATATAAAAAAGAATCCATTCATTCCCGTGCGAAGAACGGGGCATACAGCTAGTATATATATAAAATGCTTATGTTTGTTTCTAAAGACAGGGTTTTCTTTATCACCACCAACTCCAATTAACTTCCCGTTGGGGTGGTAAATACCCCTTGGCCTCACGGTGAAAGTAAGGGAGTTTGGTCGCGGTGGGTGGAAGTGGGTGGCGAAAATGTGAAAAAATTTATATCTGTCCTATTCTAACTCATGAGAACTTCTGAATTTCAACTCCAATAAAATATTAAAATTTAACGTTTATCGTCTGTTGTTGTATCAGCAGGAAAACTGAATCTCAAGCAATTATCGTCTGCGAACCATTTTACCTGAAACAAATTCAAGTTATTTTAACAAGTGAAAAAGAACAAATTATTTGAATATTCTAGAGTGTTCTGATGCTAGCAATTTCGATGTGTTATGGTATATAAACCGAAATTCAGTGACTTTTCGTCAGTTTGATCGTGTTTGCAGTCGAGTAAAAATTAGCTGAAATTAAGAGTGAACAGTAATTAAACAAATTCAAGTCATTTTTACAAATGAAAAAGTTCAAACTATCTGAATATTCAAGAGAGTTCGTCAGTGACACCATAATAGCAATCAAGGGATCAATTTTGTGTAACTTTATTACATTACATATACACAATGCCAAGGTGTAAAAAAGTATTTACAAAATCTCGAGTGGATATTAAAAGAAGAAAAGTAGCAGCTTGAAACAGAAGAACAAAGAGAGAAACAGCTTTCAAATATTCGTAAAGGAGTAAAAAAAAAAAAAAGAAAAATTTAACCGAAGAAGAAAGAACACATATTAACGAAAAAGTGCGATCCCAAATGAGAACACTTAGAAATCGTCATCTGATCAGATCAACGTGAAGTGGAAAATAGAAGAAGTAATTAAAGAATGGCTACTTTACGCAAAAAACGAGCTGCTACAAGTAAAATTGAGAATTTAGAACTTCGGGCGTTCCATTATGATTGAAAAAAACAATACAGTGAACATTCAAATATTAACATCGGAAAAATGGATACGATATGCGAGTATTGTCATTCACGGAAATTTAAAGGCGAAACTGCTGGTATGTGCTGTTCGAGTGGTAAAGTCAATTTACCAGCATTAGATGTACCACTACCACAATTACTCACAAATATGACTGGAAAACACCAGATTCCAATCATTTTCTGCAAAATATACGTCGAAACAACTGTTGTTTTCAAATGACTTCCTTTGGAGCTTCATTAATATGCAAGGAAGAAAATTTCAGCCCGGTTTTTTAGGTTTAAGGCCAAATTTATCATCGAGTAGGTTCACTTCTGCCGATGCCGAATGAAACTCCAAAATTTCTTCAAATATATTTTGTTTGTAACGAAGAACTTGAAACAGACCAACATTCCTCTAACATTCAGGGACTACAACGAGATATTATTTTAAAATTACAACGTCTACTTCATAATCATAATCAACTAATCAATGTGTTTAAGACATCTGTAGAACAAATGGCTGCAGATAATTATAAGATCGTTATTCGAGCAGATAAACGACCAGCCGGTCAACACGAAAGTAGGTTCAATGCACCTCAAACGAACGAAGTTGCCGTAGTAATTGTTGATAACGAATGTAGTCGTCGTGATATTATTATTCAACGCCGAAGTAATGAATTGCAACGTATTGCTGAAACACATCATAGTTATGATACACTACAGTATCCGCTAATTTTTTGGCAAGGTGAGGATGGTTATCACTTCAATATTCAACAAATCGATCAGCTATAGGTGTCGAAACTAACAAAAAAGTATCAGCTATGCAATTTTATGCTTATCGAATTATGACTAGAAATGATGAAAATAACCATATTTTAAACTATTCGACAGTTATTTCAGCAGTTTATTGTAGAGATGTATGCTAAAATTAAGACGGAAAGATTAGAATTTATTCGCCATAATCAACGAAAGTTGCGTTCGGATGAATACATCCATTTGAGAGATGCAATGAGAGATGATAAATGATGCAAACGTCGATAAAATAGGAAAATTGGTCATCTTGCCATCGACATTTACTTAAAGTCCACGTCACATGCATCAATATGCTCAGGATGCAATAACTTTTTTTTAATTTCCAATGGCAAGATAGGAAGACAAATACAGCAAAGGAATGGTAAAAAAGAAAGAAAACACACGAACAAAAAGCTCAGCTGCATCAAATAGTGTATGCATCCAAATGGACCCTGGCCTCCCAGTAACGGTCTGCAAGTGAGGACTTAGATAAGGCTAGATAGAAGATAGAAATCTAAATTATCTACGTTAAAATATGGATCCTTAATTATTTTTTATACCATTAAACATGCGGTTTATTTTAACCCGAGTAACGCCGGGTTTCGCTGCTAGTAATTTTTTAATTTACAAATGATTTAATTTTTCAATTAGTGAAAAAATAATTAATTAATATTTTTCTGTAGTACGTAACATCCACATAATAATTGCTCATTTTAATTATGTATTATCAGAGTGTATATAGAGAAAATATTGAGTCTGTAAAATGATTTTTATGTGTGCTAGGCTGCGCACAGTGAGCCAAATATGAAAAGTAGTTGCTTTTAGTCGGCGAATAAATTAATGTAAATAAATTAACTTAGAAAACTTTTGAAAACATTAATGTAAACATAAAAGGCCATTGTATTGATATACGAAATTTCTCACGTGCAAAACATTATTTTTGTAAATTCAGGATCATATAGATAAAAGAACTTTTTTCAATTTTCACCAATTTTAAAAGCTACAAGGCCCATTAAATTTAAGTTAAAAATTAAAAATACTTGTACTACAAACCAGTTTATTATTGCGTTATACTATGTAACTGTTAATATTTGATTTGTTATTTTTTACTATGAAATTTTACATTTTGCCTCTACTTATATGAAATTCTAGTATTCGAGTAAACGTATTCGAAATTTTTACGAGTTTGTCTTATGAAGCATAGTCATGAAATATTTGAAGTTTCAGATGAGGAGCAGATGATGTCGAATTTTGTGCTACCGTTTATTTTTCTACTTGTAACAGTAAAATACCCTAGCCGGTTTTACTTTTCGGTGATAACTAAATGGTCTTAGTTTCCACTGAACACACTCGTTCTTCTTAAATTTGTTTGACAATAGATAGCAGGCATATCGAATCTGTCATAAACTAAATCTGAACATCTCCAGTTACTTTCATTAAATTAATGAACTCAGTAGTTTCTGAAAATTTTATTTTTTATTTCATATAGTAGCTCAATTATTTTCACCCGAAATTTACCCTATTCCTAAACTAAAATATTTACCAATGCAGTTAACCCCTTAACGCGCTGTGTTCCCGCTCTGGGAACACCAAACTCCGACGTTTTGACTGTTGCCAGTCACGAAGAATGGATTTGATTTCTATAAAAAATAGTTGAGGGTGACATAGCTTCACGAGAATCCTTTACTTTTTAGCACGCCATTTCCCGTAAAAAATTGTCACGCTTATTTTTAACAGCACTGACATCTGCTGAAAAATGGAAGGATGCGAGAACAGCTGGATAGATTGCTCAGTGCTGAAAAAAAGGGCAGCCGTTGCCATCGCTCGACTTAACGACCAGCAAGATGGCGGACGATCGAAAGTTCATCGCGTGCCACAGATCTAGAGACCCTTTTTTGACGCAGCTAGCTGTGCGCGGACACAGCCAACTGTCGTCATCGCTCGACTTAACTACCAGCAAGATGGCGGACGATCGAAACGTTCATCGCGTGCCACAGATCTAGAGATCCTTTTTTGACGCAGCTGGCTGTGCGCGGACACAGCCAACTGTCGTCAAAAAAGGTCTGTAGATCTGTGGCACGCGATGAACATTTTGATCTTCCGCCATCTTGCTGGTAGTTAAGTCGAGCGATGGCAACGGCTGCCCTTTTTTCAGCATTGGGAAAGGGTTGCGCTTCAAAGGGTTAACGGGAATCAAAACCGGATTTAATTTCTCCGGTATTGACGGGAAGAAAAAAGAGATTTGAGTTCCAGAAAAATATTCGGAGTTTAATCTTTTAAATCCGTCGCTGTGTAGAAACAGTGACAAATCAATGGCATTCTTTCAGAAAGACCGATGACTCCGTGAGTGTCACAGGTACATGTTCCCCTTTTATTGAATAAAAAATGAAATCTGTGGCAGGCTGAGATGAATGCCTCGGTCAAAGTTTTAACAATACAAAGCGAATAAGTATTATGTGTGGTTCCATATTTCATTCCTTTTTTAGACGTGTTTAAAAAAAGAATCAAATTTCATCTTTAAAGAATCCCTTTTCATAACAGAAAACCTTTTCTGACATCTGTTAGTAATTTTTCTCTGTGAGTACAATGTTAAATACAATCAGTACTAAATAAATATCAGTACAATGTTAAATAAAATTTCAAATACTCTTAAAAGTAATTATGTGGTAAATACAATTATTTTTGTTGAAAAAGAGTAGAAATTTCATTTTTTAAGCATTTATATGTATATTTATGTATGTATTTTATTGCGTTTTAAGGCAAACCTACACGAAGTGTACCTACCAATGGGGTATGCCTGAGGTGGATAACTTTTATAGGGGTTATAAAGCGTATTCACATTACATCTGTAATGAACCGTCCAAATCTACAGACTGATTTAGATCGAAAGCCGTGCGGTAGATCAGGGGCCCGACTACGATGTCATCTTAACCCTTTAACGCGCAGTGTTCCCGCTCTGGGAACACCAAACTCTGACGTTTTGACTGTTGCCAGTCACGAAGAATAGATTTGATTTCTATAAAAACTGCTGCGGGTGACAGAGCTCAACGACAATCCTTTATACTTTTTAGCACGTCATTTCCGGTGTAAAAAAATGGTCACGATTATTTTTAACAGCACTGACATCTGCTGAGAAATGGAAGAATGCGAGAACAGCTGGATAGATTGCCCAATGCTGAAAAAAGGTTAGCCGTTGCCATTGCTCTGTGGCACGCGATGAACGTTTCGATCGTCCGCCATCTTGCTGGTAGTTAGTCGAGCGATGGCAACGGCTGCCCTTTTTTCAGCATTGAGAAATTGCCCAATATGATACACTCATAATGTTTTTAAATGCATATTTCTAATCTTAAGTGCATATATTTAATGCCGCAGTGCCTACGTGTTCGATTTTTAAGAACATATAAACCACGTTATTTGTTATTACGGTTTAATATGCTTACTAAGAATATTGGAAACAGTTCTTGATGACTTTTTCCGTTAGATTCCTTGATGCGCCTCAATGCGCCTCAAAGGATTAAAGGGCTTATCTGAGATATTTATAATTTTGCTAAACTTCAAAAATTCAAACACAAACCATTATTACCTATTTTCGTGCTCGCTTTATTGAGTAGAGTTTACCCTAAATCAAAACTTCCTTTACTCTGTTATGAGTATTGAGCATGTTACCGATAGAGGATTGCATCAACGTTTCATGCAATGTTTGAAATTTGAATTTAACAATGCGGATAGCTGTAGAATTGAACACTTTTCACGCCACCGTGCCTGGCGAACTCACTTTTTTGGTTTTGAGCTTTGTATGACCCGGTAGGATCATTTATTATAAAATCCAAAGTCAACAGTGACAGACTTTTGAAAATGCAATTACATAAATAAATGGAAAGAAGGCATGAACTTTTAGAGTGAAATTTTGCGAATACAAAAAATACAATAAATGAAAGAAGCACTTATAAATAAAAATTTATAGCCTAGATTGTTGAATTTAGCACTAGCTCAAAGCTCAAACTTGCGTGTATTGTGTCATTACATTGAATCTAACGGAAAAAGTCATCAAGAACTGTTTCCAATATTCTTAGTAAGCATATTAAACCGTAATAAGAAATAACGTGGTTTATATGTACTTAAAAATCGAACACGTAGGCACTGCGGCATTAAATATATGCACTTAAGATTAGAAATATGCATTTAAAAACATTATGAGTGTATCATATTGTACATAATGTGGAAAATGCGAGACTATGAACTCAGATGGGTAATTGAAGTCTAATGGTTGTGTCATTGCAAAAATTTGGTAACAAGCGACGGAGAAGATTCCCATTATGTGACTATCGTTGCTCCTAAGCTTGGATCGTTGAATCTTCCTCTGGGCTCTGATATTTGCACAACCTCTGGGCTTTTAGAAGAACATACGAAGACTCAAATTGGGAAATATTATTGGTAATAGAAGATAAGCTTTTTCAGCAAACTCTCTTCAAAAAATGAGAATGAGCAGGTTAAACCTAATGTCATAAAGCGAATAAACTATTCGTAATTGTAAGGAACACATTATTATATTCTATAGATCATTTACACGCACCAAAAAGTCACATCTACGCCATGACTACAAAGTCTTGAATAATAGAGAAAAAGAACGTTCTGCCGATCGAAGAAAAAAAAAAAACCTTAGCTGCGACACGTGTCCTCTAGTGGCCCGTTAAAATCATTACCTTATTTTAATATTAAAATATGATTAAAAAAATAGAATGACCGTTCTCTGACAAGTATGACGATGACGACAGTATGGCGTGTCCTCCCTTGAAACTTATCTAAACCAGCAGGGAGAGATGATCGACATGCTTTATTGATTCAACAAAATTTTAGTCGACTCTATTTCAAAGAAACATTTTTGTTGAATTAGCAAAATTTTTGTTAATTCAGCGAAATATTTTGCAAATTTTATTAAAACCAACAAAATTAATCGGTTGGAATAACGCCAACTTCTTTTCTGTAAAATCAGCATAATTTTGTTCAATTCAACAAAAACATTTTTGTCAGTGTGCACGGGCATCTGAATCGACACCGCAAAGGATAACTATCCTCAAGCTTGTTATAAAAGTGCATGAGAAAGACTCATCAGCTATAATCAGTTTATAAGTACAAGGGGGGATCAAATGAAAAAGTACTAAACGACACGGTGGCTGCAAATGTAGACTTTATTCAAAATATGCATCATAGGCCTGAGCACAACGATCCCACTGATGAACAAGCCGCAGGATTCCTTGTTCCCAGAATTCCTGTGGCCGTGACGTGACCCAGTCCGTCACAGCGTCCTTGAGTGCGTCGCCCGAATTGAAGTGCTTCCCTTTCGGGTGTTTCTTCAGTGGACCCAACACAGAGAAATCGCAGGGCGATATGTCCGGACTGTAGGGCGGATGGTCCCACTTGAACTTGGCCAATTCCATGTGTGTGACTCTGGAGACGTGTGGACGCGCGTTATCATGGAGCAGAACCACACCCTCCGTGAGGAGCAGCCCTGGTCTTTTGTTCTTGATGGACCTGCGTCGGAGTGTCTCACACCTTTCGCGTACACCTCTCCTGCGCACGCGCATGCTCCGATTCCAGTCAGAGACTCCAATTCCACCCCGCGATGTCTCGCTACGTTCTCCCATGACGGAAAATGCAAATATTTACCTGTTACGTTTTTTACGTCGTTTCGTACCTTTTCATTTGATCACCCCTTCTAGCATGTAATTAACTCTTTGCCTGTGACGCCCGAACTCAGTTCGGGCAAATATAACGTTTTCTCAAATATATTCCACAGGCAAGGGGTTAATACTGTATTCAGGGGTCTCCAAACTATGGTCTGCGGGTCAGATACGTGCCGCGAGACTTTCTCATCCAATTCGTGGAGACCTTTTATTCTACGAAAAAATATTACAGAAATTTACATGTATCCTACCAAGATTAGCCGTCGCTTACGTGGACGTTATGCTTTTACCAAATTAAAATAAGATTGCGATGGTATGTTATGTTTTCCATCGGACCACTACATTGCAAAACAAATATTCGCTGCCACAACTTTTGTTCTTTCAATGAGATGGTATAACAAACCTGTCTGTATTAGGACAAACTAGTCCGATGATAATCTCAGGCCACTGTTGATGATAGGGACATCAAATGTAAAGAAAGAAATGTCTGTTATTTCGGTATTCAAGAAACAATTTCGCAGTTCCCACAAATATAGGTGTTCATGCGTAGTGTATCAATGAGTTATTAGATAATAACTCAATAATATGAAACAAATAATTAAAAACACCTATGTCTTGAATCTTTTATTTGGACCTCGAGTATGTAGTCGGCTCCCATACTGATGTTTGATAGTTAATGAGACCAATGGGCTAGTTTGAAGAGCCTTGCCGTATGAGATCATCAAGTATTGTGCCATGATTGAAAAATCACTCAAATTACTGGTGTTAAACGATAAAGTAATTAAAAAACTTTGTAAAAAACACACATAAGAAGTGATAGGTAAGAGGATACGCACGTTTCGTTCAAAAATTGTTTTGAACTTCATCAGTCCAAGCCCTTCGTCGTAAAGAACACGACAAAGTTTTTTAATTACTTTATTGTGCCATGATGTAAATGCTAACATTTTTAAATCACGGTAAAAACTTGTTAAATTTTGGAGATTTAATAAAAGGGTGACTTGCTCTGGAAAAATGAAACTTCGTTCTTAGGGGCATTAAAAAAAAGCATGTTTCTAAGATATACACCCTTTTTAGCGCCACGGCAACACAAATTTATCTTCCGTAAAACATCGAAAGTCTTTTAGAATGAGGAATGATTCCGTGTCACAGGTACGTGTTCCATTCTGATTCAGTGCATGTCAACAGAAATATTTGGCAGGGTGACAAAAGTGAATCGGAACGGACTTTCAACACATAACGGACGAGGCACTGTAATGGGACTGCCTTCTCTGGTTCGGCTCAATATTTCTTCACATTTTGGAAGAAGAAAAAAAAAAAAAATACATATAAAGGGGGTATCATTCGATTTTTCAGTACTTCATTTACCAGTATTATTTTCTTTTACTTTTGTATTTGCCTTTTCCATTCGAAATAAAAGGAAAATATATATATACTATGAATACTACAATACTATTTATATAATGGAATACTTTTTATAACGATTTTTTTCGAATTACTGGGTTTCCTAGGCTAGCATTAGTGGGAAACATCACTCTCGTAGCTGTGTTAACTCGATGAAGGGGACCCTGTTAATATATGACATATAAACAGAGGTTTATGTATATCACGCAGACGTATTTGCTGTGGTGAATGATATGTGTGTGAATGATATGTATGGGGATGTCTCTCTCACATCTCTAAGAAACATTTGGATACTCTCTTTATACAGCTCCGAAAAATCGAGAGGTTTGTTTATGTCACGCAAAAGTAGTTTCGGTTGGGCGATGAGGCAGCTCTAATCTCACTTGCAATTAAAAGTAATTGCCGCCCGGGTTGTGTAGTGTTTAGAGAGCCATTCGCCCGCACCACGTTTCCGTGTTCGATTCCCGACACGTGCTTGGGTGTAATTTCGTCTGTCGTAACGATTGTACCAACGACGTGGATTTTATTACGTTTTAAGTATAAATTTTTCATTGTATTTCATTATTTTTCAGTAATGGAGTGGATTTTATTACGAAAACAACTTTTTTATAAACCATTATTAACAACGTTTTCATAAACGTTATAATAAACCATTTGTTAATAAACTTTTTAACGTAAGCTAATTAACTCTTCAACACCTTTTTGGGGTGATTATTAGCCGGTATTTGAAAACAACGTTTTTTACCCCCCACACTGCTATGTGATTCCGAATTTTTATGTATATCGCCCCCTTCTCCGTAAAAATTTCTAGCCATATTTTTTGGGACAGCATGCATGAGTGTATTTATGCTCGTCTCATGTCTGGCAATGTAACTGAGCATACAAAGTGGTTAAAATCCATGTTTTACAATTGTACGATAGTAAAAGCATGAACTGCTCAAATATAGTGGACTGTCAGCTCGAAAAATAAACAATATACTCAATTTTCTGGAACATTCTTCGAATTTGTAGAAACAGTTCTGTCTTTTCTAGGCTGTCTCCTCAGACATTTTAAACGGCTTTACGTAAATTGGCTCAACAATTCTTACGGCTTCGAAACATGCCATAAAACATTTGTGTAGCATTTTTAAGGCGTTAATTCAATTTTTCTTCTTTGTTTCGTTATCTGTACCTCTTACAAAATGTGTAGGGTATAAGATGGGGTAAAATCTGCTTAAAAACAGGTATTATTTTATTTTATTTATTTTTTAATCCGTGGCCTGTTTTCTGTTAGTATAATAATGTTACACATAAACTTTTTTGTGTTGCTTTATTGATTGTATTAGTAGTTTTCTGTTAGTTTAAAATTTTAAAAATTATTTAGAGTTGTTTTTCCCACAAAAGTAGGGTAAGATGGGTAGTCGGCGTAAAATAGTTAATGGATAATAAAATCCCCAAAATTAATACATTTTATCAAATTTTATTTATTTCCTATCAGGACTTATAAAGTATTCAAATTTAAAAATATTATGGCCAAAGCTGTTTTAATTTTAGATTCTATATAAACATTATGCCCCGACACCTCATTGTTGCAGAGAAAAGTGAGGTAAAATGATAACTTTTTTTTTTTTTTTTTAATCAAAAATATAGTTTGTTTTTAAATGATTTTCCTTGATTTTCCTTTTAGAACATATTTTCAGACATTAGTGGGCAGCATTCATCGAGTTTTCAACGAGTGGGCAGCACTCGTTGAAAAGTTTATCAGTAGCATTTGGAAACATAATAAAACCTAACTTTATTGCAATTTTACCCTACCACCCTAAAATATAAATAGAAAGAAATATATTATTAAAAATTCTTACTTTTTTTCTTACAATAAGCAATTTAGACCTTTTCTGAATTGAAAAAAAAAATAACTCAACTTTTGAGGAAAGTATTAGCTTCTTGAAAGATTTTTGGAGGCACAATAAAAAAACATGGATTCAATATGCAGATAAAAACTAATATTATGTTTCCAAGTATAATTAATAAAATTTTTAATGAGTATAAAGGTTACCAACTAATGTATGAAAATGCAAGCTAAAAAGAGAAATATAATTTAAAAACAAACTATTTATATTTTTCATCAAAAAGAAATACTTACCTATTTTATCCCACTACCCTATCACCATACCCTATTATGAATAGTAGGAGAAAAATATTTTAATTTATTCTATTTCTTACTCTTTTTTTTTTACAAAATTAAAATAATGCTGTAGAAAATGAAAGAACAATAGAGTTTCGATAATTCCACTGGAAAGAAATATCAGAATGGCTAATGACAATTTCTGCATTTTACATTTGAGGATTTTTTAATCAGGAAATTTTAAAGTTATTTTACAAGAGAGAGAGAGAGAATGCTCTACTTTTGGGCAGTTTTTAAAATAATTAAAAGTCGGAGACTTAAAAATGTAGCAAATGAAATGCATTGGTTCCTTTCTGTTGATGTTGTAAGACCCAACAGCTTATTGCATGAATTTTTGTGATCCCCGTTTTGGGGGTTCTGATCCCCCCCCCCTCCTCCCCGCTGTCATGCCACTGTAATAGTTAAACGTATGATGAGTAACCTAAAACAGTGACAGTCTCTTCTGTTCGAAACCTACGACAATTCTACCAAAGTGTTGTAATGCATCAACTATTAAAACTTTATGAAAATGATGCATTCCAAGCAGGCGCGTAGCCAGGAAAATTTTTATATATATGGCATTTATAAATTTATATATATATAATTTTGGGGGGGATATGAACTTATATGTGTATAAAAAGACGGTCTTTCATCACTAATCCAAAAATTTCGGGGGGGGGGATATATCCCGATATCCCCCCTGGCTACGCCCCTGATTCCAAATATACATCATAATAAACTTCGAAGAAGGAAAATAAAATCACTGTAGTTCTAAGAATGTAATAAAAAAATGTCCATGCTTCCTTTTCATGATACTTATGTGCATACCTTCAAAAAGAAAGGGAACAGGATATACCTAACTGGTTTTAGTATTTCCTCCCTTTCCGAAGTTTAAGGTACTTTAAAACATAATATTTTTATGTTTGCTTCTTCTGAAAACATGCTATAAATTTTACAAAGTTATAAAAAAATGTTTTTGGAACAATCCTCTTTAAATTTTTAGGAGTTTTCTATTGTCATTTTTTTGTTGTTGTTGTTGTTGTCTACATACTTTGGTTTCCAAACAAAGGAAGAACAAAAACTTTTAGGGATTACCGTTTTATTTCATAACTTTAGAAAGATATTGGGGAAAAGAAATTCTATTGCTTCTAAAGCAGGCACGTATCTTCATCGAATTCTTATCTGAAAAAGTCTGATGCGAATGCACCATATAATTTCGTTGTACGTCTGTCAAACTATTAAATTTTTGATGCACTCCATTCAAACTTAATTAATTTGAGATTGAAATAAGGTTTGTAGATTTCTCGGCACATTTAAAAGATAGTGTCAAGTTGAAAGAATGGCAGTTACAGTAACTTAATTTTGGCCCATATTTAGCTAAATTTCAACAAAACTCACCATATTTTCAAACCTTAAGCCAAGATTGGTACCAACGAGATTTGTGGCATAGCCCAAGCAGTGACTGCCCTTAGACTTTTTAACGGGTTCGTGCGGACCCTGTATTTGCTAAAGTTTCGAACTTTCGCAATATTGTCCTAAAATGGTCTGCTATTTTAAAAATTTCCCTGTTTTTTTTTATATATAAAATAAGGGGAAAAAATTCTCTCAGGTATCGCAAATAGTAGGACATTTTAGGATAATTTTTTTTTAAGTTCGGAATTTTAGAAAATTAAGAACCCATACGAAATAGAGGTCTGCGCCGTACGAAAATTCGCGGCTGCAGCACGCCGCAGCGTGGAAAATTTTTCGAAAAGGAGCATAATGAAAATGAGTATATGCGTACAAACACACAGACATATGTATATGTATACGTAAATTGGCGTTAAAATGAGACTTTTTAAGACTATGAAAGCTAGTCTTGTGTATGATGTTGTGTTGTATTGTTGCGGGAATACGGCCAATTAGCTACACGTGGTTTCTAGGCCGAGGGACGGGGGTACCCTCCATGGGGGTCTTTCTAAGGGGTCCTAACTCCTAAAGCTAAGTTTCGGAGAAAAGTTTCTGAATAAACTTTTACATGTTTCAAAAACGGAATATAGTGATGGGTAGTTTGAATAACAAGTGAAATATTAAAAATTAATGAAAGATTTAATTTTAAATTTAGATGCAGATATGAATTAAGTTTGGAGGGGGGAGGGGGATATCAAGAAGTCCTGTAAAAAATTATGAAAATGGCTGCTTTGTCCAGTTTCCCACTAATGATAGAAATGCAACTTATATTTCCAAAAATTAAGTCATCTTTTAATTTATATCTGCTCATCTTTTCAAGTCAATATCGATAAAATCTAATTTTTCAATAAATTTTTTATTTGATGTTCCCAATTGGGAACATTGGCCTGTGAAAGGTTAAGAAGTATCCAGGAAAATATAAGCAGTTGAAAGTTTAGGTACAACTTTTTAAAAAGTGTTGAAGCCGATTGTACGCCGCGGTGCGTAGGCGCACCGGCGGCGTGGCGCGGCGCCGCTAAATATGTTAGTCAACTCTGATTTTAGGACGAGCTGTTTTGGTACTAAATCGAGCTGAATTATTTTGTTTGTTTGTGGTATTACGGCCGATTATCTACACTAGGGATCTAGGCCGAGTGGGGGGTGCCCTCCGAGGGGTTTTCTGCAGGGATCCTAACCCGTATTTACGCTAAGTTTCGGAGAAAAGCTCAAGAGTGAGCTTAAAATACACCGATTTGGGCCCTTTATTAGAAAACTTCAAAATCTCACACTTCCATTCCTTGTAATTTAAAAAATAAACTTATTATCAACAAAAAACAAAAAAAAACCCTTCATATCTGGTGAAAGTACATTAAATATCGTTTTGGCTGTGGAGCGTAGAAGGCATTTTTCTTTTAATTTCCACTTTATCCCCTCTCCCCTTATGAAAACACTGAATAATAGGGTGTATCACGAAAATTTTTTTTTGGAAAATCAAACTTTCAAGTTGATAAAAAGTTGTCACTGTCATCACATATCAACCAAAAAAAATTTAGGTCTCCCGGAATTAACTTGAAATTCAACTTTTTTGACCTAAAATGTGTAGTTTAAAAAAAATATGTATATACATGAATATAAAATAAATTTATATTTTTTAAGTACAAAAACTTGAAGTTTAGAAAGACAACAGACTTTTAAAAAAGTCATTTGTACCATTAACTATATTAGTCTGCCGGAATCTAATTTTAAAAACCTTGCTATTTTATCAAATATTCAAAAATTTCCAGACGATATTTTATATTGTTAAACTTCTAGCAACAGTGCAAATAAAATGTATATTAATTTTTCATTAGTTTATTAGTTTCTTTTTTATTCTGGGTGGGGGGGGGGGAGAGGGAGGGGTAACATTAGAAATAATTACACATTAGAAAAAAAAATTTGGAGTAACAAAAATATATTAAAATTAAAAATCAGAAAGTGTGATCTTTAGATGAAAAAGGTTACAAAAGATATAAACAAACACATAAAGGTTAAAAATAAATAACATTGAATATGTAAAGGTTATTCAAAATAAATCTTGATTTCACTGTCTATTTATTTTGATAATTGTAGGCAGCGTATCACAAACGCAAGTAGCTTTTCCGACCTGCAACCTGATCCATTAGAAACCCAAGTGTTTCTGGGCGTACTATCACATCTCACATCCAAGAGCTTTGATAGTTGTCACATCAATGCAGTTACATTCCATGTGTTTCATTATTGATGATAGAATGTCTTTCCCAGAACCACTGTCTGCAGTTGCATGACCAAGATATATTGAACCTGGTTCTTCAACCAAAGATATGTGTTCTTCTTGTATAGTTTTCCGGACAGATTTACCAAATACATTTTCTTTGACTATAGTTTCATCTTTCCGACCATCAAAATAGAGAGAAATTATTTCTGAGATGCGAATTGCAATACTTTCACGGAACTTTACTCTCTCACGAAAAACTTTTGATTTATCAATTACCGCCGTCTGATTTTCTGGTGTCACAACTTTTAAATCCTGTAAAAGAGCACTTGCTAGTTGCGGTCCCGTTCTATTGGAAATTGCTCTGCGATCATATGCTCTGGAAAATGATGGCAGATCTACTGGAAGGACTTGCTTTACTGAAACGCTAGAATTTTTCTTTTTATTTTCTGGTATTTTATTTTTATAGCTAAAACACTTTCATCACTTGAATCCTGTTGAATGGAATCGCTGTCAGTGTCACTGACAATGCCTTCATGTCGTAAAGTAGGGATATTTGTTGATTGGAGACTTCAGTTTAACTCGAATTGTATAGACCTTTCCCTTCTTTTAGCACATTTCTCGATTTTTTTCACTCTCTACTGTGTCAATCCTTCCTATAACCCCAAGCCTCAGGTTTCGTTGGTCATTCAAGAACTTGTGTTCCAGTTGTGGAACCTTCCTTTGCGCTGGACACAAACATTTCACTAAATCTCTACATTTGCATGAACAAATATAAAAAAGATTATTTACAATGTCAGAATTTGAATTTTTCAACGGACGTTTTAAAGCTCTTGGCATTTTTTGCGTTACACCCTGATGACTTTTTCATCTTTTCAGATCTCTCGTGTAGTTTAAAATCATAAAAACAATGTTGCTTACAGATGAAACAGGAATAGAAGTCTTCTTCCATATTTCTTCTAGCTTACGGGCCACTCGCATTGCAACTACCTTTTTCTTTGGTTCATGACATCCTTCAGACTTCAACTGATTTCTTACCCATTCAAAATAACGTACTACATCAATTTTAGTAAGTAAAACATTGCTATCACTTATATCTAGAGGTTGGCCGACAATTGGATCATCAGTAGTTTTCCTTGTTGATGAAGAATAAGTTTTTCTACTCACGATGGTAAAACAACAAAACCAAATTGAACTCAATCACAAATCAAAAACATAAATGCTCACTAAATGGACGCTTCGTACATAAAAAACGCTAAATACAAACTGAAAAGAAAGGAAGGGTGGACGAGGGAGAGAAGTAATCTTGTGATGGTCTTGCGCTTCCCTTATCTCCAAAGTCATGGGGGAACTACAGTTTTATCACCTTGAAATCTGAGCCCCATATTCGCCTACAAAAATATTCTTGCTATTTCGGAACGCTGTACTGCAGTGTCTGTATTATAAATACAATGATTGAAAATTTGTAAGACTCTTCAAGATTTCTTAAATACGGCTAGTTGACAAAAATTAGGAGATTTTCATTAAGCTTCCGGGAGATCTAAATGTTCAATTTCAGTCGCAATGCATTTTTTTATTGATAGATTCCATCTGAAATTGCCCATTTTTGCTGTTGAATATTTAATTTTGATTTATACATCTTCTTATAAATAAAAATAAAATTCTGTTTGTTTGTTTGTTTGTTTGTTTGTTTGTGGATTTGAGTTGTATACAAATCCACAAAAATGGACCTATCAGCCTGAAATTTTGCACAGATATGTAAAATAATATAGAATAAATGATAGTCCACTTTAAAACTTTAAGTCCACCCGTTCCCAGAATTTAAGAGATTTTTTATGTTCTCCACGCAAAAAGCTTTCCGTAATTGTAACCCCTGTAGTGAAAAAAGTGTGAAATAAGGATCGTGGTTGCCATGTGTGGCGAATTTGCCGAATAAGATGTTTTAAATTCTAAAAGTAAAAATAAAAGAATAATAATGATTTTTTTTTTTGTTAGTTTATATTCGTAAGGTTATATATTTTTTATTTATAATATCGTGTGCATGGGAAATCGGAGCAGGAATGAAATGTTTTATACGCAAAACAATAAGAATTGAAGATTTCCGAGGCTACTATGTTAAAATTTTTTTGTTTGGCGAAAAAATAAAATGGCTCAAATGCCGAGAAAGTGAGTTCTAGCGGTTTGCACAGTTTCCGGCTTGGCGAATTTACTGAGAGCTTAAGGAAACGGATTTTTGAAAACAAGTACAAAGGTTTTATTAGAATACAGCGTTAAATTTTAATGATCCCTGCGAAAATAATGCAGTTATTAAGGGATTTCAAGCGATCTATCTTCAGCATTCTCGCGATTTTGAGGAGGATTCTAACGCTTGGCGCTATTTATCGTAATTTAATCGTCTGCTATTTGGGTTATGAATACACCTGCGTATAAGTTTTTGAAATTTTCATTCAGTTGGAATTGAGCATTTTTCAGAGCAGCTTTTCTGCATCTAATGTATTACATCCAGAAAAAAGGATGTTAGAAATATCAATTTTAATTTTGTTAATCACACTCATGAATAATGATACACTTTCCAACTTAATGAAAGAAGGAACGAAAATAGGGAAGACCCATGGATTATAACTCTTTTTATCTATAGCACTTTAGTGCGTATTTAAAAATCTGAAAGTGTGTCAGATTTTCTATGATTCTAGCGCTTGGCGCAATTTAATGATAGGGTATTTTTAAAAACAAGCGTAGGTTATCTTATAAATAAAAATGAAATTCTGTTTGTCAATTTGTTGATTTGGGTAGTATACAATTCCACAAAAATGGACCTGTCAGCCTGAAATTTTACACAGATATGTAAAATAATATAGAATAAATGATAGTCCACTTTAAAACTTTGAAACTCCACTTAAAAACGTTTTCCTCCTGAAGGGTTCCCTTAATTTCCGTTCCCGGAATTTAAGAGATTTTTTATGTTCTCCACGCAGAAAGCTTTACGTAATATTAACCCCTGTAGTGAAAAAAGTGTGTGAAATAAGCATCTTGGTTGCCATGTGTGGCGATTTTGCCGAATAAAATGTTTTAAATTCTTAAAATAAAAATAAAAGAATAATAATGATTTTTTTAGTTTATTTTTTAGGTTATTTTTTTTAATTATAAAATCGTGTGCGCATAAGAAATGAGAGCAGGAATGAAATGTTTTATACGCAAAACAATGAGGATCGAAGATATCCGAGACTAATATGTAATTTTTTTTAGTTTGGCGAAAAATAAAATGGCTGATAGGCCGATTTTTAGAGTGTGAGTTCTAGCGGTTTGCACAGTTTTAGGCTTTTTGGCTCAATTTACTGAGAGCTTAAGGAAATAGCATTTTTGAAAACAAGTGTATACGTTTTCTTAGAATACAGCATTAAATTTTAACTATCCGTGCAGAAATAATGCAGTTATTAGGGCATTTCAAGCGATGTAGCTTCAGAATTCTCGCCAATTGAGTACATTGATTTAACTTGGGGGAAATCCGTCAAATTTCAGAAAATTGAAATCTTCGCATTTAGTACATCGAGGTAACGATGAATAAAACATGTTATAGTTGATAATTTAAAAAATGCGGCTGTATTAAGGGATTCCACTTTTCAAATAAATGCCTGGCGGTCGAACCATTTCCCATTTTGATTGCTGCTAAGTCAATGCTTCGAATGATTCCCTGAAAAAACTCTTGCAAAATGGCGTATGCTGGCACTTTGGCGAGGCTTAGATTTGAAACTGGATTTTACTTGAGACTGGTATATACATATAATAAGACTGGTTATAGATAAAAATGAATGTTGGTATGTGTGTAGGAGGTTGAAAAACTCCAGCACCGTTTCACCGATCACCATGAAATTTGGTTCACCTAAGTCTTTTATCATGGAGAAGGTTTTTATGCTATCCGTTTTCCTCTAACTTTTCACTAGGTGGCGCAGCAGAACGTCGAATTCTATTCCGTTTAGCCGTTTGCTATGCAAATATCGTCCAACAAATTTTGATGAAATTTGGTACACGCGAATATTAGAACACGGAGAATATTTTTCACTATCCATTTGTTGTAACTTACCGCTAAATAGCGCTGCAACGCATCAACTTCTATACTGTTCGACTGATCGGCATAAAATTTTTTATACTTACACATTTGAGAACGAAGAATATATTCTAACTGCGTTACTTTTGATGTTACTCACCACTAGATGGCACTGCAATGCATTATTATTTTAACGCGCCACTAGATAACGCTGCAGCAGGCCAAATTTTTGACCATTCAAACGGTGGCTATGAAAATCAGTATACATAGCTATTTGAACAATAAGAATATTTTGGCGTTATCCATTTTGCTATAACTCGCCACATGACGGCGCTGTAGCAAATCATTACTTTAATTAACCACTAGATGGCCCTGCAGTGTATCACTTCTTGACTGTGCGAATAATTGCTATGAAAATAGGTATACATAGATATTTGAACAGGGGAAGAGTTTGGCACGATCCATTTTCCTATAACTTGACACTAGATGTCGCGTCAACACATGAACTTCAAGACTATTCAGCCGATCGTCATGAAAATTCGTATACATCGATATCTGAATGCGAAGAATATTTTTGCCGTATCCGTTTTGCTAAAACTCGCCACTAGATTGTGCTACGCCGCATCGCCTTCTGCACCGTAAAAACGATTGCCTTGAAATTCAGTATGCATGATTATTGAACACAATATAACGCGATATCCATTTTGCTATATCTCTTTATTACAATAAATAGTAATCACAACAAATATTAATATCAAAAAGTCCATTCATTCCCGTGCGAAGAACGGGTACTTCAGCTAGTACTTTATAAAAAAAGTTTAAAAATGGCTAAAAAACTGACAACTTCAATGTCATTCCGGGAGACCCAAATATTTTTCGATTTCCAAAAAAAATTTTTTATGGTAGGTATGTGATGCCATTAACAACTTTTTATCAACTTGAAAGTTTGATTTTCCAAAAAAAAAAATTTTTCGTGATACACCCTACGAATAATAGAGACGGGTCTTGATGGAAATTTCAACAAAGGTGCTTGTATGCTTTAAACCAATTAATGCTTCTCTATCTATCATTCACTCTGTCGTCAGTAAAACGAGGGAAAACTACTTTGAAATCTACTTTAACTCTTTAACGCGCAGTGTTCCCGCTCTGAGAACACCAAATTCTGACGTTGTGACTGTTGCCAGTCACGAAGAATAGATTTGATTTCTATAAAAATTGTTGCGGGTGACATAGCTCCACGAGAATGCTTTACTTTTTAGCACGTCATTTCCCGTAAAAAAATGGTCACGATTATTTTTAACAGCACTGACATCTGCTGAAAAATGGAAGAATGCGAGAACAGCTGGATAGATTGCCCGATGCTGAAAAAAGGGCAGCCGTTGCCATCGCTCGACTTAACTACGAGCAAGATGGCGGACGATCGAAACGTTTATCGCGTGCCACAGATCGAGAGACCCTTTATTGACGACAGCTGGCTGTGCGCACAGCCAGCTGTCGTCAAAAAAGGGTCTCTCGATCTGTGGCACGAGATAAACGTTTCGATCGTCCGCCATCTTGCTGGTAGTTAAGTCGAGCGATGGCAACGGGAAAGGGTTACGCCTCAAAGGGTTAAACATGAAAATAAACAAACTGCAACTGAGAAAATATTGTACTATAAAAGATTAAAAGCCATTTCTGGAAACTACTTTTATTTACTAAGTAACTGTTCTACCTATAAAAGTACTTTCGAAGAAACTACATTGCAACCTTCATGCATACATAAAATTAAATTTTTATGAATTCTCTCTCTTTTACAGGAAAGAAATAAAAACAAAGACATTTTCTATTCCTTAAATTGTTTTTAAACAATCTTATCTATCGAAAGAGACTACACCAAATGGAAATTTAAAAAGTACTACTAGAATGCTTCTTCTTTCTGTCAATTTTGTTTCTTTTGTTCAAAATAGTTGAACCTGACATTTTTCAGGCGGAAATTTAATTAAAATTGCCTGTAATTAAGATCTTTTTTCCTTAATTGTCGAACATGGTTCAAATGAAACAGCATTACATACTTGTTCCCGGATTTTCGCTTTTTAATCTAACTCTCCCTTTATAGGATAATTTTACTTAGGAGGATGTATGTATGTATTTTCCAGCGAAACTTCAATCTGCATTGCTTTTTTCTTAAATTAAATTTGAAAATGTTAGAAAAATAAACTGTTGAATGTTTTCTATTAGGTGTTTTGATGATAATCCCAAAACGGTGCATTTGTTCAATATGGTGCACACATTTTAAAGTAAGTTAGTTAATACGGGTTAAATAAATTTTTATGAAGTTTTACGAACTTTTCTCTGAAAGCAGTTTGTTTAAAATCTAGTGCGAGAAGCATACTTATATAAAAAAGCCTGTTATTACGCATATCATATACTTTTACATTAAAATATATTTAGTTTTTTCTTTTGTTTAAATTGTTTAAATAAACGATTGAAATTACTTTTTAAGCTTCTCTTTTTCACTCAATAATTCAACAGTTTTTAAATTCTATTCTCTAAATAAATAAATAAATAATAGGCACTTCGCGTTCTACATACATTAACACTATGCTCGTACTTTTTGTGATTTTTCTAGAACCCAATAGGAAAGTAAAACAGAAATATGTTATGATGTATGACACGGTTTTTCCTGTCTAACTTTTCCTTTGGAACAATGTAAAGAAATGACATGTTCAGAAAATATGATTAATTGCACCTTTATTTATTAAGTTTTTCATTGTATGAGCGCTTGGCTTCTTTTGTTCATGTGAATTTATTCCCTTATTTTGAAAAAAAAAAGAAACTTAATTAAATGTATATTGTGAAACGCGGTTGCAATGGAAGTGTGTTACAAAACCACTACTAGTTTTTTTTTTTTTTTTTTATTTTCATTTTTATGAAAGGATGTATGTAATTTCCCCGGAGATGATAATTTATTTTTAAAACTTGGATTATTGATTGAATTACGAAAATGTTAGAAAAAGTAAGTATTTCATTGTGTAATATAAGTCTTTTAACCCTTTGAGGCGCCACCCTTTCTCAATGCTCAAAAAAGGTCTGCCGTTGCCATCGCTCGACTTAACTACCAGCAAGATAGCGGGCGATCGAAACATTCATAGCGTGCCACAGATATAGAGACCCTTTTTTGACGACAGCTGGCTGTGCCGCACAGTCACTTTTTCGATCATCCGCGGAGGCATTTTTTTTTTTACCAAGAGTGCGTTCGGGAAGATAATCGTCTATTCTATTTTGAAAGATATGTTCTTCTCTATTGAAGTGTTCACAAATGGCATTGTAAGTGAATCCTAAAGTCTGTTCAAGCAGTGCTAAAGTTTCCTTTTGATTTCTATTCGCGAACAAAATGAAAATTGTAATTTCTTCAAAGAGGTTTTAGAAAACCTAGAAAATGAGCGTCACTCCTTTGAATAATTGTGTTGTGGGATTAAGGCCAGCTATCTGCACGAGGGATCTAGGAATATGGGTGGGGTGCTCTCCGTGGGGGTCTTTCTTTGGGGTCCCAACCCGTACGTATGCGAAGTTTCAGAGGAAACCACGGAAAACTCCGAATGGTGTTAGGTCGGCGGACGCGACCTGGTTACGAACCAGGCACTTTCCATCCTCCAGTTCAGTGCGCTATGCACTATAACACTGGTCGGGCCTTAGAATAAAAAGTGTATGTGCGTGTGTGTGTGTGGGGGGGGGGAGTGATAGGGGCTGAAATGAAAAAGAAGGGGGACGGCGGGCGTTTCCCCTCGTCCCCTTTCGACTACACCACTGCCCCCTGATGTATATAAAAGAACTTTAGGAGTTAGTGCGTTCGCTAAAGACAGTTGGAGGTATAGCTGGACCCAATTCAGCACAGTGATTTAAATAGCACAAGAGATAATGAAATCACTCAAAGTAACTGGTGTTTAAAACGTAAAATAATAAACAAAAACCTTTGTAAAATAACACCATAAAGTTTACTTCAACGGCCAAGCAACCTGTTTCGAGCAAAAACGTGTTTGCCCTTCGTCGGTGACAAACACCTGACGCCCTGAAGAAGGGCAAACACGTTTTTGCTCGAAACAGCTGTCTGGCCGTTGAAGTAAAACTCTATGGTGTTATTTTACAAAGTTTTTATTATTTTAAACACATGAATAGCTACATGCAAAAAAATTTAACACCATTATTATTAATTACTTAGATATTTTATCTCTTGTCCCTTTCTCAAAAATTTTATGTTCTATCAAGCTCGGTTTTAATCCAAAAATAAAATCTTGAGAATGATTTTTCAAATAATGTCTGTTTCAGCATTGTTCATTTTTTCCTCATTATTTATTTGTTTTTATTAATTTTAAAGAATTTTTAAATTTAATGGAAAGTGCTACAAAAATAAATCACATTTTACTTACCAGGCACTTTTTATGATTTTTTCCAACATTAAGTTTAACAGGGTATTTTTGATGTATGACATTTTTCACTTGTTTGATCTAAGTTTTAAAAGAAACCAAACTAACAGCAAATTTAAAGAATATGATTAATAGCTGTTTTATGTATTTATATTTTTATGCGTTTGTGTGGGTGCCTCTGTTCAAAAGAAGTGAGTTCCAAGTTTTGAAAAAAGAAGCTTTAATTAAAATTTTATGTAATGGAATGCTTTTTCTTAATTGCGAAACACGGTTTTAAAGAAAGAGGACATAAAATTGCTGCTTTTTTTCTCTCTCTCTTTTAATGAAATTTTCTTCTTTCAAATAACTTTATGAAAGGATGTTCGTAATTTCCCGTGGGAGAGGAGGATAGTTTTGAGTTAGAATTTAGCTTATTTGCATAGCTCTCAAAATTAAATTACGGCGACAATGTTAGATATAACAATAATAATAATGTGCAATGCAGTTGTAAAATGACTCCTTAACCCTTTAACGCGCAGTGTTCTCGCTCTGGGAACACCAAACTCGGACGTTTTGACTGTTGCCGGTCACGAAGAATAGATTGGATTTCTATAAAAATAGTTGCGGGTGACATAGCTCCACGAGAATCCTTTACTTTTAGCACGTCCTGGCCCGTAAAGAAATTGTCACGGTTATTTTTAACAGCACTGACATCTGCTGAAAAATGGAAGAGAACAGCTGGATAGATTGCCCAATGCTGAAAAAAGGGCAGCCGTTGCCATCGCTCGACTTAACTACCAGAAAGATTTCGGACGATCGAAACGTTCATCGCGTGCCACAGATCGTGCCACAGATCGCGTGCCACATCGCGTGCCACAGATCACTCGCGTGCCACAGTGCTAGAGACCCTTTTTTGACGACAGCAAAAAAGGGTGACGACAGCTGGCTGTGCTCGCGCACAGCCAGCTGTCGTCAAAAAAGGGTCTCTAGATCTGTGGCACGCGATGAACGTTTCGATCGTCCGAAATCTTTCTGGTAGTTAAGTCGAGCGATGGCAACGGCTGCCCTTTTTTCAGCATTGGGAAAGGGTTGCGCCTCAGAGGGTTAAAAAGATGCATGAGGGTTATTGCACATCGCTGGTCAACTGAGCTGTTGATTAGGAGATCGTCCGTCCCCTAATTTATAGGGGTCATGTTGGCCCAACCTAATATAAATATTTGCATGACAAAATAGCTAAAGCCGTAGTAGCGGCGATTGTGGTTAGAGAATCCTGAGACCGTCCATGCACATGAGTTCCTAGCAATTTTGCTCGGGCTCCCACCGGCCACGTAGCCAGCCGATGATGGCCCGAGCAAAATTGCTAGTAGGGACGCCTTCTGATGAAGGTCTAAATTGAGGAAAGATTTTGGCAAGGACATCTCTGGTGAGAAATCTGTGAATCAAAATAATGTAGATTCTGAAGCGTTGTGCATCAAAATAATTTTTCTTTTTCATGAATTTCCATGAAAGATAATTCATTTCACATGTTAGTGCCAAAAATCAGTGCGAAACTTCATTTCTCAATTCCATCATCTCGCTATGTTTGACGACAATACATTACGCAAGAAGGGCTATTATGTTGGAAAATGTTTTATAATCGATGCATTAGGCAATATTTATATTTCTTTCCCCCGCCCTCTCTCTTTTCTTTTTCTTTTTAAATTCATGAGCGATCGCAAGTGTTATATTATGTTTGGTGAGAAATCACCAAACAGTAATATTATTGAAGAATCATATCTCAATTTCAAATTAAATAAGTTAAATTGAAGCACATCAAAAATTTAATGGAGGTACAAGGAAGTAATGTGGTGTCGCCATCAGATTTTCTTTCTATGCTTTTTTGTTTTTAACTAGGGGCCTAAGAATTTCCATTCTTTTGATGAAGGATTAAATTTCCTTTTAATTTATTTTTGAATATATTGGTTTAGCTGCCGTTTATGAGGAATGCATTAAAGGAGCAGAAGCTTATTTAATTAAAGTTCCGTAACAACGATGCATCTTAATTACAAAACACGCCGTTCATGAAAGCACATTATAAAATAAAATAAAAAAATACTGCGAGTTTTTTTCTTTCATAATCGTGTTTTCTTCTCTAAGATGATTTTTCAGAACGATTTACGTAATTTCTTAGAGGTGGGAAAATTAAATTGGATGTTATAGAGCTCAGTTTATTTGTATTGCAAGAACAACTGCTCAAATGGTCTGCTCAAATGGTCCCAAAAATATAGCCGTGTCAAATGCTCAATTTGATTACCAGCAGCACGGTGGTCGATCGAATCATCAATCCCGTGCCACAGCTGGCTGTAAGGCTGCACAGCCAACTACTTTTAAAAGTGTTCTTTAGCAGTACGTCATGTGATTGGCGATTCGATCGACCGCCACGTTAGTGGTAGTTAAATCGGGGAATGACAAAAACTACATTTTTTTCAGCATTGGGGCGTTTGGCAGTGAATCTAGTTGTTCTATATCTATGCATTTTCATCACATTCTCCAGTTTTCAGTGGAAATTGTGTGCTAAAAAGTAAAGGATTCTCGTGAAAATTATTTTATTGATGTCAAACTTGATTAATGCTTGGGTATTTTTTTCAACGAATAGTCAAAACTGCTCGCGAAGACACTGCGCGTTAGATGATTAAGGACTTAATGAAGTTTATGAGCCAAAGGAACGTTTAATTCAACGACAGTGCACTCTTAATATTAGGTTGCAACGAAAGTTTTCCACCACTCCAAGTATTGCCTGCACAAGCAGTTCCCGTTGGTGTCTTTGCCAATATTTTGTAAAGCGATTTTTGTTATTTGAAAGAAAAGGCTTGTTTAAGAGAACTGTGTTGTGAAATCTGTAAAACAATATCGTTATGATTAAGTCTAAGGTGTCTAAAATGGAACTACCACGATACCAGATTGATCCATCATTTACTCTCAGTGCTGTCGCAAAAAGTCAGCTACAGAATGACACTGAATCATGTGTACAGCTTAAGGTACTACTGTTGTATCTCATGACACTGTGAAGATTTGGTACCCAAAGTTCAAAAACGAGGACTAGGACATTTAAGAAGCAGAGCGCTCTGGCCGGCCTGAGGCTAATGAGTCCCGCCTACGAGAATTTGTGGAAGAATATAAAATATTCATCCATTCGAGAGCTAGCTAAAAGAGTTAGACTTTAGTGCCATGCCCATTAGTCGCGCTAAGCATCGCATAAACTTGGCATATAAGGTCAATAGCTGGGTACCGCGTGAGCTGACTCAAGCAAATCTGGCGGAAAACTTTCGTTACAACCTGATAATACGGTCCGGATAGTTAGTCCAGATATGGTTAGTCAGGAACTTTAAAAAATCTTACATAAAGAGTTCGACGAGATGTACATTCGAGAATGGCTATATTTTTTCGAAAGCCTTTTATGCCAGTTATTCCAAGTTCTTTATTTATTCCGAGTACATATTTTTTAGACGACAACTTTGGGACAAACATAAACATCCATGGCCTTTCCAGGCTTCAAACCCGGACACAGTGGGTAGAAGTAGGGCTTGCATGCCATATTGTCTTTGTTTTGTAACATGTATTTCGGATTTGTGCGCTTGGTCCGAAAGATCCGCTTATAAATCCACGCCAAATGGAGAACACAAGCGGGGGTGCCATCAGTGGGGGTCTTTCTAAGCGGTCCCAATCCGTATTTAAAAAAAGTTTTGGTTAGAAAACCACGTAAAACTCCGAACGGCTAGGTAGGTCGGCGGCCGCGACCTGGTTTTGAACCAGGCACCTCCCTTTTCCCAGTTCAGAGCACTATGCGCTCGGCCACAGGTGGAGCCACATATGGTCTTCCGACAACCGCCCATGTAAACAGGCGTGCTCGCTATTGTGCTTTCCTCGCTTTTTCGTCATTGTTTTCTGTTTTGTTTAATGTAATTTGTACCAAACAAAAGCACATGACTTGAAGTTCTGTCACAAACAAGCAATCTTTATAATACAGAATTATTCTGTAATCCAATGGTTGTCCGGTCTCATATATGTATTACTATCAAAACTGTCCTGTACAGCCCCCCCGGATAAATATATAAGTACTTGTAAAAATTCCCAACTTTATTTATATGATTTACCGATCTATCTTAAAATATGGTTTAAAAAAATTCAAATGCTTTTACTGAACTTTTATGGATAAATTTTCAAAATAGGTCAGTAATTCACATATAAGATAGTAAAGGTTTTTTCGAACTTAGATATTTATGCAGGCGACTGCATATTGACTAATTTAATGATATATTCTACATTAGGTACTTTACAGCAATAATAAAAAAAAATCTATAAATTTTGAAGAATGAAAATATGTGAACAAATACTTTTAAAATAGCTTTGTGCATTTATAATTGTCTGTAAAAATGAAATAAGCAGAAATAATTTTAAAAAATGTATAAATTTTGAAGAATGAAAATATGTGAACAAATACTTTTAAAATAGCTTTGTGCATTTATAATTGTCTGTAAAAATGAAATAAGCAAAAACGAAAAGTATACATTTAAAAAATATTCAATGACATTAGTTCGAAAATGAAAAATTCTATTATTTCTCCCGTTTTTTTATACACACGATATAATTTAGAGCAAACTTTGCAGAATATATCAGCAAACAGTCTATTGATTTTTGCATTATGCAGATCTGTATATTCAATTTAAGGATCGTAGGAGTAAAATCAAATCCCCAGTAGCATCAGTGCAGTAATATGAACTTTTGATTCAAGAATGCAGACATGTTCTTCTGAGAGCATTTCCCTAATAATTTTTTTTAGCTCAATATTCATCTGGAACGAATGGAAGGATACCTTTTATTTTCGGTTGAGAGAATCATTTCCGGGAAATTTATATTAATTCAGGTTTAAAATTCTATCTTTGCACTGAAGACTGCAAAATATTTTTTGCAGATATTTCATGTTAAAAATGAGTTTAAATATTTTTTAACAAGGCAAGGCCGACCATAACAGCCGAGTGGATAAGACACTTGGTAAATGGCTGAAGCGTGTGAAGTTCCGGAGTTCTGGCCTACCGCGCGGCTGTCGATCTAATGGTTTGGAGAGTTAACCGGGTTTTTTTACCGGTGTAACGTGAGTACGCATTAGAACCCCTTAAGAAATCCCCCGCCCATGGCATCCCCCTATTAGACAGATAACCATAGAGTAACCACAAACATTTTAACAAGGAATCCTGTAAGAAATATCCATTTACTAGCAGCCGCCGGCGACCAGTTGGTTCGCCATCTTAAAAAATCTTGTGTTTCTCACCGACTTCCTTGGCACTAAAATATCTCAGATTCGGAGTGGAATTTAAAATTAAAATGGTTACAAACAGGGGCGGCTCTAGGGAATGTAGCACCCCTGCTAACGTAAAAAAAACGCCCCCTTTTATGTTCTACTTAGTTTTTGAATTCGACACGACGCCCCGATGCGATGATTACCTTACTTACCGTGTCGGGCTGCCCCTGGTTAAAAAAATAAGATGGCTTAGTGATAATATCCTACAAAAAAGTACAAATTATTTTCGTCTTACATTAATTCTGAAGAGCTTCTCGATATATCAGCCGTATCAAAAAACGGAAAGGGAATGGAAAAAAGAGAAGGAAATCTGAAACACTTTCATGTTTTAATATATACACATTCAAGTGTTATATATTAAAAGCGTATCATAATCCATGCGTCTTTCCTATTTTCTTTCCTTATTCCATTAAGTTAGAAAGTGTATCATTATTCATGAGTTTGATTAAACAAAATTAAAATTGATATTTCTAACATTCTTTTTCTGGATGTAATACATTAGAAATAGAAGGGGAAAAAGACGAGCAGAAAAATGCATAATTCGAACTGAGTGAAAGTTTCAAAAACTTATTTTTTGATTGCTTGTTTGTGTTACATCTATTTCGGATTTGTGTGCTTGGCTCGAAATCTACTTATAAATCCATGTAAGAAGGAAAAACTTATTCAGGTGATTTTATTTATTAAAAATTGAGTATTCTATAAGTTTGCGCCATCTGTCGACGGCTTTGTAAAATAAAACTCAATTGTATTCTTTCTTTTTTTTTTTTTTAAATAAATGATAGTGTTTTTTTTTTATAGGAATAGTGGGTTTTTTTTTTTCGAAATAAAAAGTAGCCTCCAGGACTTTAACTGTCTTTATTCCAAATTTCATCCAAATCCGTCAAACCGTTTCAACGTGAAAGAGTTGCAAACATAAATACAAACATTGACATTTATAATATTAGTAGGATTTCATCCAAATCCGTCAAACCATTTCAGCGTGAAAGAGTAACAAACATACATACAAATATTGATATTTATAATATTAGTATTATTAAGATGTTTAAAGAAAGCCAGTGGAAAAAAACCCTTTTAGAAGCAAAGATTTTGAGACACTTTCACATTGAAGTCTCTCATTTATAACAATCCACTTGCTATCCGGGGAAAAAAAACTTAATAAATAAATAAAGAGTATAATATGTTCATCTAATATAAACTTTTACTTTTAAAAAGGACACATAACATATTTATTTTATCTTTCACTTTTAAAATTTCCAGTACAAACAATTTTATAACACTTTTTCAAGTAGTTGAAAAGTGTTTACAATTTTGGATAGCTTGTTTGACCGTTTTCTAACTTCCGTAAATGTGAATGAATTGCCAAGAAATGTATAGTAAAACTAGCTTCTATCCGCGACTTCGTCTGCGTCGGCTTTAGAATTAGATCTAGAGAGAAATAAATTATGTGTGAATAACAAAAAATAAATGGTTTGATGACACTTACGCTATAGAAACAATAGAGACTGTATTGAAATATTATTCATTTCTTACTTATTTGGATGAAGTATAATACATGGTATATGCAGAGTTACTATCTTTAGATTTTTTTACGCATTTGGCGAATGGAGTCAGTTACGACAATATTTGAGAACTATTTTGAGTGTTTCTATAAAAGAACTATATATGTATGCATGAATTTTAGTCTATGTTACTCAGAAATAGTGCAGCTTTCTATCAGTGAAAAAAATCTTTAGATTCAGTAGTTACAGAGATGTCCATACAGCGTAATTTATTTTGAGTGTTCCTGCAATAGAAGTATTTGTGCTTTATGATTGAAAGTTAGTCTATTATACTCAGTAATAGTGTAGGTTTTCATCAATGAAAAATGTTTTAGAATCGATCCGGTAGTTGCAGAGATACCCATAGAACGTAATGTAATTCCTATGAGTGCCCCTGCTAAAGAACTATTTGTGATATATACATGAAAGGTAGCCTATAAACTAAGGAATGATGTAACTTTCTATCAGAGCTGAAAATTCTAGAATCGGTTCAGTAGTCACACAAATGCCCATAGATCGTAATGTATTAGAATTATTTTGAGTTTCTCTGTAGAAGAATTATTCATGCTGTATGTATGAAAGGTTGCCTGTATATTAATCCAGGGTATGAGCTATCTTCATGCCTAATTTTATGCAAATCCGTTCAGTCGTTTTTGCGTAATTGAGTAACAAATACTCAAGCATACAAATTTATAATATTCGTAGGATTTGAAAATTTATAAACATTAAGAAACACATTTGACTTATTATTCTTTGTTATGCTCTTTGATTTGGAGAAAAACTGGCGTAATTTCCATGCCATTTCATGTTTTACAAAGCATGTACAAAGAAGACATAAATGTGTTGAAAAGTCTTTCATAGAGACATATGCTATGTATGATTTATCTTTCTTCTGCTTATGTTATGCAAAGCTACTATAAAACCAGCCATCGGGGGGGGGGGGGATTTTTACGTTGCCAAAAAAATGTCAGAAAGAAAACGGCTATTTTAAAACACACAGTGCATAATGTATAATAGTCTGGCATTCAATTAAATATTTTTTTGACTTGGCTTTCATTTTCTTCCACAAAAAAGAAAATTAATCAAGGACTAAAAAAAGCTCGTAATTAAAAGGGATTTGAGGGACTAAAATATGTTTTAAATGTCATCTATTCAATTTCCACTCTCCCAACCCTCTTAATAGGTTCTAGATTCGGCGAAACATTTGAATGGTAGATTCAATTAAGTTGTAATACAAATTGAATTAATCATTACTTTTTCAGTTATTTCAAAGTAGTTATTGTTTTCATGAGAGAATCAATGCATATACAATAATAACTGTGGCAGATTCAGTGGAGGGGCAAGGGATCTTCATCCCAAGGCATTGCTGGGTAATATTTTGATTTAAAGTATATCTTCCTCAAATTAAACAAATTTTCTTTAAAAAGTAGCCCCTCTTAAAATTTCTGTATCCATGTCTGGATAACACTGAACGATTCCACAGTTTTCCTTTTTATGCCGTTGTTTCTCCTGGCAAAATAATATTTGACGAATTTGCGTAGAGATGTTACAAATTACAATTTAAAACGAATCTTTACTGTTGTTTATCGCCAATAGCTGTAAAGTACTCAAGCCTTTCATTTATTAATTTAACGAATAAATATGTGTAAAAAAAACCAACAATTATATTATCTTTTAATTAAAACACTCGTCTCTGAGTTCCAATACAGACGCTAGACGGAAACAGATTAAAATAACTTGAGGTTTCAGCGTAGAGGGGAAAATGCGTGGAAAAATAAAATGTATGGCGCGATTTCGCCGACCGGAGGGCCATGTTTTAAGAATTTCCCTTTTCTTGGAAATTTTTTAAAGTTTGAATTAAGTTTGCTATGTCAAGCTTGATTCAAGCTTGCTATGTCAAGCTTAATGTAAGTTGGGCAAGTGTAAACTTGAACACTTGATTCAAGCTTGCATTAAGCTTACACGCTTGAAATTTTCAAGTTTATTGACTTGATAAATCAAGCTTACTGCAAGTTTGATGCAAATTTGCTGTGCTGTCTGGGATGCCATACCGACTTCTAGTGGAGCGGCTGGAAGCCCCACCTACAATCCCCCCCCCACGTAATGACGCTCCTTTTACGTATTTATAGAACATGCCGACATGAAAAAAATACATGAATATTAAGTATTTATGAATAATGCCGTATATTTTATTATTTTAATTTGTTAAAATGTGCTGACGAGACTTTTTAATCTATCAAATATTTATAAAAATAAAAATATGTGTTAAACACTACAAATAAAAACTAAAAGAAGACAATTTCTTGTATTATGCATTATGACTAACACAAAAGAAACAAGCATGTAACATAAGGAATGACGAGTGTAAGAATAATTCATTTTTCACCGATACCAATTAGCTTTTGATAAATTTATGTTATTTGTTGTCCAAGTTTTCCTAATAATTTATTCCATGCAAACACAAATTGATGCAGAAGTGACGCGTAGATTGACAAAATCTTTTTCTAGAGCGAAAAAAAGTCTCCGTCAGAAAAATAATGAATATTCTATACATTTATTTCAGATACGTAAAATATGTCATCGCAGACGCGTTAAATCTCCATCTATAAATCAGAAATCTGGACAGCTGAAAATAAAATGAGCGGTGCTATTTCGACAAAAACTTTCACACATATTTCATCTTTGACATCTGACTGATTACAAGATTTCAGATGGGTTCTTGGGTTCTTTGGGTAATTCTATTTTTCCCATCCCCAATTTTACTACCCCTCTCTCTCTTCTTTTCACAATTTTTTGCATTTTTAGAGAATTTTCAGCATTATGGGGAATTGGAAAATGAAACAGCGAAGGAAATCTTAGAACTAATAAAATATTTACTTACGTGATTTTGGCAAAGTATCAAGCTAAGCGTTATTTTCAGACATGAAAATGTTTTATTTGCAGGATACTCACGTGTAAATGCCTTATGAAAGGAGATCCGATGGTGTGTTGTTTAAAACATACTTTTGATATTGGGATACTACAGGATACTCCAAAATGATCTATACAACTCTGATCATGCAATGTTACAGAAATGGGAATAGGTAAAAAAGTTCAGCTTTCTGCATAATTTTCACATTCTTTTAAAATTTTGGAAGCAGTTTAATAGAGTTCGATGTGTGCATCATCTGTAGCAAGCAAGATATCGTAGTGATGTTCTGTGTACCTGACATATCAACCGTCGCATGCCAGGAGAGTAGCATTACCGTGTTCCTGACATGCTACTTGGCAGCAACCGTCATCAGCGTGTGTAATTGTTGCTGTGATGCGACGTCACAGTTCCTGCCAAGTCCCTCAATGGAGTCTGGTAGATCGTGTCCTTAAAGAAATCCCCCCAAAAAAAGAATCTCCTCAGGCTATATCTGGAGACCTTGCAGTCCAGGAAACGAGTCCTCCTCTGCCAACCCAGCGACTTGGAAATATGTCGTCCAAAGAGTTCATAACGAGCAAGACCCAGTAAGGAGCGGCACCAACCTGCAGGAAGATGATGTCAGGTTGCAGTCCTACGACCTGTGGCAATGGAAACAATTTCAAAATGTCCAGATAAACAATCGACTGAAGTTACTGACGCCTCTGCGAAGAAAAACAGGCCGGCCACATACGGTCATGAAAAGAACCACACAAAACGTTTACATTTCATTTCCTGCTCGTAATTTCCATGTTAAAGTTGAGGTTCTCAGAGCCCTAGATTCTCACATTATGTCCAGATAAACAATCGACTGCAGTTACTGACGCCTCTGCGAAGAAAAACAGGCCGGCCACATACGGTCATGAAAAGAACCACACAAAACGTTTACATTTCATTTCCTGCTCGTAATTTCCATGTTAAAGTTGAGGTTCTCAGAGCCCTAGATTCTCACATTATGTCCATTTACCATCTCACAATAAACCTTCTGTCCTTTGATACCGGTTTGCCGGATACGCATGTATTTTCTGAAATCTTATACCATAAGTAGTAAAACTGTCAAATTTTAGGGACAGAGGGACAAGCGTTTAGGAGCTACAGGATCCACAACGTATCAGAAAAGTGTGCATAGATGGACATATTCCCGTAATGACCTCTCTATTTCTTCTATGTTCCCGTATGTTGCTGTCAAGTACTAAAGTATTGTATGTATTGTTCCGAATCGGGAGACCAAGTCAGCCACAATGATGACTTTAGGATCCATCTGCAATGTAAGAAAAAGACGTGCAATACATTAGTACTTGACAACAGCATACACGAACATACAGAGACGTCATTACGGGAACATATACATCTATATACACTTTACTGATATTTGGTGGGTCCTATAGCACATAAACGCTTGTCCCTCTGCCTTTATAATTTCCCAGTTTTTCTACTTAATCTTTCAGAAAATATATGGGTTTCCGGCAAACTGGTATCAAAGGAGAGAAGGTTTACTTGTCAAACACACGGCAGCATAATACATCCGTAGTGAACATCACTTTTTTTTAAAGCAGTCTAAACAAAACTTTACGTATGTGGAACATCATGCCACAAGCCGCACACTTCTACCTATCCTCATTTTTGAAATATACTTGATCAAAATTGTAAACATCATTTTTGAACACACTGTATAAAATGCAGCTAGCCAAGAACAGGCGTCAGTAATTTTGTTTTTAAACAGTGATACTTCCCACTGCGGATCATTTCATTTAAATTGAGCTTTAGTAATCGTCAGTTGTAAAAACGGCAAGTACTGTAAAAGCCATCCTGACCAGATCATTTTTAGTAAAACAACTAATGAATATTTTTCAAAGTATAATTTTCAACTATAAAATTTCTTTTAAATTTGACAAGAACTGACAGTGTAAAACAGGACATCCATCGAAATGATTTAAGTTTTTATAAACTACGTTTTAAAGCACATATGGGCATCCTCCGGTCCGCGGGCCGGATGGGGCCGGACACGGCTTTTGATTCGGTCCGCGAACCATGTCAAAACCCCCTGTAAAACTATACAAACCATTTGAAATCCCTAATAAGTCCCAATTATACGGCCCGCGACTTCGCTAACATCCTAAAGTTTAGCCCTTAACTTTTCAAAGGTTTTCCATACCTGGTTTGAAGCAACAATCTGAAGTCAGTTTAAAGAATTATATTCGTTACAAGTCTTAGTAATGAATTTCATAAAATTCTACCAAAGACTGTAGTAAGGATTAAAACGGATGCAATATACATACTCCTTTTCAAAAGAGATTGGAGTCGTTTATCAAAAAGGGCACTTTTCTAGACGTCCCCCAAGATTCTTTGTACAGCTAGCTTTTTTTTTTTCTTTAAAAAGGCATTTCTCTTACCTTCTAGGATTAGGTATTTTTCTATTCTATGTATGCATAGTGCGTAGATTGTAAAATAAACAGCTTCGGACAAAATATATCAAAATTTTGCTTATCTTATGGTCTCTTCTCCCCTCCGCATTGTCTATATGATCTTGTCTGTCGTCTAAGTCAAAGTCCTTTAAAAACTATGGGCACACTAACGTTTTGAATGCATTTTGGAGGAGACTAGTATATTACAAACAAAATAAAATTAGCATTTTTATATTTTAGGTCTTCGTTGAAAAGGGTTCATGTAGCATTTTTAGCTTTTCTACAAGAGCTTGCCAAAATTACATTCACACAATACTCTTAGCCAGCGTTGATTGAAAGAAATATACAGTGATTTTCTAGAAATGTACAATGGTTTTCCGTTGTTTGTTCTAACTATGCATTACGGAAAAGTTGTTTTGGTCACTTCGTAATCGGTATGATTTGCCTATATCATAAACACTAGGTAAATTGGGTGTTTGAAGGTTAAAATTAAAATACTTAAGCAAAACACACTTATTAAAGAAATAGTATAATACGAACGTTTCGAATGGTACAAAGGGTTCGACCTTCTTCAGCTTTATAACATTCCCACTTCCGCATAAGAATGAAAGGAAAAGAAAAGAGCGGAGGAAAGTAAGTTATCTTACTTGAAAGTGGGAACTTTTTCGAAGCTGGAAAAGCATAGACCTTTTCTTCCACCCAAAAAAATTCGTATTGAAAGATTTTTTATGAATATGTATCATATACAAGATTCTTTATTAATTTTAATGATTTACCTATATTGATTGTGTTTTTAAAGAGTTGTGAGTATCCTTGTTATGTTGACGTGATCCAGTGTTGTAGCAAACGGAATTAATACTCACCTCTCGCCGTAAAATAGAACAAGGTAGTGAGCGTGTTCCTTTTATAGCCTCGTAAACGCGAAATGTTTGAACGACATACCTTTGCGGGTTATGGAGGCATTAAATATTAAGATGAAATTGCTTAGATATTCTTTTATGTCTACTATTTTTAGATTGCCCATCCCATCTAGTACTCTAAGTGATGCGCAGAGATGGATTTCAACCCTCTGTCCGTTATTTTTATGAATTTTGTATTTATTTATTTATTGAAATCGATTGCGCTTGAAATCGCTTGAAATCGATTTATGTCTTTAAACTGCCATAGACCTTATTGTATAGGCATTATTTTGAGTGCTCCTGAGAAAAACTGTAAAAGCTACATGCACTGTTTCCGATGGAGAGCATTATTTCCTAATTTGTAATTGTAATAACATATATCAGTTTTGCTGTGTGTGAAAGAGACGAATATTTATAATATACTGTTTGAGAAGTGACTTGCAGAAGAACGCCGTGTATTGGAATTCTTTCGGGTGTTCCTATAAAAGAACTATAAATGCTGCATACACATTCAATGAGGTCCACGGTACAGTACATAGGAATAATATATGTAAATTTCATAGTGTAAATAGGTGGGTATTTACGGCAGTCGGAGAATGGATGGACAGACGGACAAATCTGAATCGTAAATACGTTTTGACTTTGTTTTAAAATAATCAATACTATGAGCGCCATATTAGTAACAAAAATTTCTTAGCAATGATACATATTTACATCAGTTAGAACAAGGCCAGATACAGGGTGTCCCTAAACTATATGTACAAAATGTAAGATGGAGATAGGGCACATAATAAGGAATACGACTCGCATAGCAATGTGGGGTCGGAAGCGTCGTTTTCATGCAGCTGTTTATAATCACTTTGGAACAAGTGCTAAAATAATTGTGAAATTTCCGACCATTGTTCATTAAAAACTAATGTATCTTTCCCAGAAAATACGTGACTAAAATTGATAGTTTAAAAAATCCTATTTCATTTTATGAATAAGATTTTTGAGACGAGCCCATTATTTATGGGTTGAGAAGTTAGAAGAACACTTTAACACTTTTCCGGAAATGATTATTAACAGGTAAGTGAATTTGGACTCCAAATTGCGACGTGATTCGAATTCCTTATTATGTGTTCTATCTGCCCCTTACATTTTGTACCATTAGTTTAGGAAACACCCTGTATAAAGGGAAATCATAAACCCTTTTGAAAAGTATTAAGAATATGGAAATGATATATGCATAAACCACAGTAAAAACAAATACGTCAATATGTGTGTATATTAGTAGGAAACAGTATAGTAGGCATGTGAGTCGCAGAAACATGCTTCTTTCAGAACCACACTTCCTCTACATTCTTTTTTATTACCTTCTTCTTTTGTTTGTTTTTTGAAAGATCATTAAAACGAAATTACTGTGAAAAGAAAAAGAAAACCTTTGTGCAGCATCACAATGTCCCAGTTTTCTCCGTTTGTGTATTCGAGGCACCTAGCCCCAGAATGCCCCATTAAAATCGTCTGGTATCGCTATTTAGAGGCCATTAGAATAATTTAATGGGCACCGATCGATATCGATGAACTAGAAGCGGAAGATTTATTAATCGCTAGCTGGCACTGGAATGAAGTTAACTCATTTGCATATTCGGTTACCACGATTATGATGCTAAATACTTTTGTTATAGTCAGCATATTTTTAAATATACTTTCCTTCAATTAAAGATTTCTATTTTTTTTTTTCAAGAACATCAACTAAGGCTGACAAAAAACGCCCAGAAGAACTGCTGTTTAAAAGATAAAATATTTAAAATTTTGTAAAATAACCCACTTATTAAATTTACTTATTAAGCTAAACAGGTATGTCGATGAAAAATGTGTGTGTGTTTAGCTTGGTAAGTAAATTTTATATGTGTTATTTTACAAAGTCGAAAGTTTTTAGATCGAAACATGTGTTTAGCTTGATAAGTAAATTTTAAGTGTGTTATTTTACAAATTTTTAATTATTTTATTCTCAAAGTGATTATTAAGAGGTAAGTGAATTTCGACTCCACATTGCGATGTGATTCGGATTCCTTATCACATCGGCATTCCTTATCACATTCCATATCACACACAACTAAGTCTGGTTCCTCAGTTTGTATTTATAGCTAGGAAAAAAAATAATTAAAAGTATCATACGGTAATGAAACAGATAAAAAGCTGATATTAAGTGCACATTAAAGTAAATATTTTGTATTAACACACGCATTGAAAAATAAGGTCTGTACGTACGTTTTAGATTACACAAAGGCCCACTTTTCTTCTACAGAAAAATCACCAACGCACCCAAATGCAGAAAAGCGAACTCTTGAAACAAGTTGCATTCAGTTTTTTTGCTTTCGTGCCTTTTCGTGAGTCTGGTGATATTTATACGCAGTGTGTATATTATACACACAAAAGCATTGAATTCTCCTTTTATTCTTTAAGTATTAATCTATACAGCGCACCGGTATTTTAAAAGATTATTATTTGCATAGCACGGTATTTCTGTAGGAGAGTCTTCCTCCCATATACCTGTTTTATAAAAGATACGGAGACCATAAAATAAAATCTTCTCCAATGCATAATTTAATGTGCAAGATAGGAAACTCATAAAATAGTAGATTTTTTTTAAAAATCTAGTCTCTCTTTTCCATAGATATTTGAAGCATTAAATTCTAGTTTTCCAGCTTTCATAGCATTAAAACACTCCATGTTTAGTATATCATAAAATTAGCGAACTTAAAAAAAAAGTGTAAATTTAACTTTTCTTTTTTTTCAGTTCAGATTAATGCTATGTGAAGGTAATAGGAATGTATGATTATTTGTAATAATCGCATTGTTAAAGCACACAGAATTGGAAAATTTAAAGAATTGAGTATATAAGTTGTGTATACTATTTACACAAAAGTACGTTCTGCTCTATGAAAATTACTTTCTTTAAATACTCATATCACTTTGATTTTTCCCATCAAAAAACTGAAAATTTTCAGATTTTATGGCAACGTTTATATTTTTATGAATGTATGTGATATTTCATCGAAAACACGTGTAAAAGTATAAGTAGGTAATTAGTACGTGAAAGTTACAAATAATTTTCAGTTTATGATAAACATTATTTAATTTTTTTCATATATTTTCATAATTTTTCTGGGTTTCAGTCCTCATATTCGCGAAAGTTGCGTACGTTCTGTAAAATAAAAGAATACATCCACAAACACTGAAACTGTAACATCAGCATTAATAAATTATGTATGATGTATGTGCCTATGAAGAGGTTTGGAAAAGTTTTTATCCGTAGTATGTACAAATGCATATTTCTTTGAATGAAATGTTGATTTAAAAAAGTAATGAACCTATAAAATATTTTTGCTTACGAAAGTAGAAATATGTGGATAAATAATATAAAAAGTTATTTGTAAACATATCAAAGCTATTTATAAACTGTAAAAGACTGTTATATTTTTTCTTTAAAAACTTAAATTATTATTTATTTACATTTATTATTTTTGTTCGACTTCAATACTTGTCAGGAAGCGCAATGATGTAATAGTTAACACATTGTGCAGGAGCACATTGTTTCAGCGCCCCAGCGCCCATGGTAGCGAAGGCATGGACGGACAGAGCAAGCCTTGGCCTCACGTGACTAGCAGCTAGAACTCAAAAGGATACTTTTCTCCTTGACTGTAATGCGCATGTGCAAGAACTTCGCCTCTGATCTGTTATGATCCAGGCCCCGATTCTGTATTTGTATGTTCTGTATGTTCTGTATGTATCTGTATGTTCTGTTGTTTTTATGTATTTGTATATTCTGTATTTTGCATTTTCTGGATTTGTATTTTCCAATATTTCTTTCAGTAAATTTTAGGGCTAATGGTTAGGACTAATGGTTATCAGCATTGGCACGAAAGCAATTTTGTATTTTCCAATATTTCTTTCAATAAATTTTAGGGCTAAAATTAGGACTAATGGTTATCAGCATTGGCACGAAAGCTGCGTGTTTGGCGAACTACAAAAGAATAGGAACTTTCAAACGATCTGTCAGACAGGAGAGCAAAACCGTGTCTTTTATTTAAAAAGAAAAAAATAAATGCTGCGAAGAAATTAAATAATTATAAATGTTGCTTTTAAATTTTTTTAAAGGATGTTTAAAAAAAATTGCTAACATGCATAAGCTGGATTAATTTATAAAGGAAAATTTGAAATTAGCATTAAATTTCGTAACAAAAAATTTTAACTAAAAATATTCCTTTTTAAAAATTAAACCTGGAATAGATTTGATTTAGAAATTATAAATCAACATTGAAATTCCTGACAACAGTTATAATTTTCTCTCTCTTTTTTTTTTCTTTTTTGTAACTTTGAGGTTAGAGTGAAATTAATGAAAGTTTATACAAGAAATAATTGAAACATCTTCATTTTAAGGAGATAATTAATTGTTAAATAGAAAGAAACCTACTACTATATTTTATTCTAATTATTACTTTGATTTAAAATATATATATATACATTAAAACTATTTTATTTGAGTTTTTTTTTTTTTTTCATATTATACAGTTTGTTCACCTGATATGGTAAATGGGATTTAATTACATTTTATTAAGGGCTTTTTAAATCAAAGTAATAATTAGAATGAAAGTGTAAAAGGTTTTTCTTTCCCATTTAACAATTACCTCCTTAAATTAAGATGTTTCAATTATTTATTGCAGCGTTTTAAAAAAATCATCTTATTTATTCCAATTTTTACTCAAATATATATTCATTTTCGCTTAAAATGTTCATTCATACTTTACTGATAACATTATTTAGTAGAAAATTCGACTGAATGTTCATTATTAAAGATTAAAAAACTGAATGTATGTTGAAAAATGTGAGGGGAGGGGGGACGCGCCACCGTAAGTTAGCCTTTGTTGGGGGGGGCGACGTTAAAAGGTTGAGAACCGCTGATTTACTGTATAAATTTCATTAATTTAACTCTAACCTCAAACTTACAAAAAGAAAAAAAAAGAAAATTAAAACTATTGTCATGAATTTCAATGTTCATTTCTAATTTAAAACTTATCCAGGTTAAAATTTTAAAAAGTAAGTTTAAAATTTTTGTTACGAAATTTAATGCTGATTTTAAATTTTTCTTTTTAATCTAATCAAGCTTTTAGTTAAAAAAATGCATGTTAGCAAATGATTTTTTTTTAACATCCTTTAAAAAAACTATAATTATTTAATTTCTTCGCTGCTAGCAACTGACAATTTTTTAAATATCCTTTAAAAGCTAAATTTATATTTATTTAATTTCTTTTCATCATTTCTTTTCTTCAGCATTTACTTTTTTGAAATAAAAGACAAGGTTTTGCTCTCCTGTCTGACAGATCGTTTGGAATTTCCTGTTCTTTTTTAGTTAGCCAAACACACGGCATTCGCGCCAATGTTGGTAACCATTTATCTAAGGATGAGAGATCAGAGGCGAAGTTCTTGCACATGCGCATTACAGTCAAGGAGAAAAGTATCTTTTTGAGTTCTAGCTGCTAGTCCTCACGTGGGCTGTTGAGCTAATATTTAGAGGAAGGGGGGTTCTTTAATATTTGGCATGAAATAAATTCGTAAAATATGAAATAAAATTAACGTTCCTATAAATTCTAGAAACTATAATAACATAGAGACTTTATTAAGTTTCTATGTTATTTATTTATTAATCAACATATAGATTTCCTATTACTACAACTTTGCTCTTTTTTTGCCTTGCATAAATTCCACCGAAAGAACTTAATTTTTCAGCTAACTAGAATTAGTTGGGGAAAAAAAAAAATCGTTCACTTAAAATACACATGGGCAACCTCCGGCCCACGCGCCGAATGTGGCCCTTCCTAGGTTTTGTTTCGGCCCTCGGAACATATCATAACCTCATATAAAATCCAAATGAACATCACATAAAATTCAAAATCCAATATAAATCACGATTATATGGCCCGCTGAAATGATAGGGTACTTAAACCCTTTAAAATACTAGAGTAGAGACAGTGATGCTTTATCATGAATGTTGGGCATGCAGGTGGCACAAAATAAAGACTAGTAAAAAATATCTTTTATCTTGCTTTTATTCAGAATGAAGATTGCGATTATTTGCGATTATTCAGAATGAAGATTATTTACAAGATGATAAATGATGCAGAAATGTAAGCTTCGCATCGGAGACATCGGCTCACATTTTTCTTTGATAAGTAGATCCACGCAGTAGGAGACAACACACAGAGCTGGGGCATGGCGTTGACTTGACTGGCGAAACGGTTGGGATAAGTATCGCTCCTTCCTCTCATCATCATTTAACCCTTTGAGGCGCAACCCTTTGCCAATGCTGAAAAAAGGGCAGCCGTTGCCATCACTCGACTCAACTACCAGCAAGATGACGGACGATCAAAACGTTCATCGCGTGCCACAGATCTAGAGACCTTTTTGCATAACTGTATCAAACTATTGCACAACTGTATCAAAAATAGTCTCTAGATCTGTGACACGCGATGAAAGTTTCGGACGGCCGCTCTTTTGCTGGTAGTTAAATCGAAGGATGGCAACGCTGCCCTTTTTTTCAGCATTGGACAGTCTCTATCCAGGTCTTCTTCCATATCAATGTATTTCATAGGTGCCAAGTATTACGGAATATAATTAACCACTTTTTGTGCAACTTTGCAAATTACAACTTTGTGTGTACTTTGCAAAAATATTGAAAGAATTTACGGTTACAAAAAAGTGGTTAATTATATTCCGTAATACTTGGCACCTATGGTATTTCCATCGTATTCTCCGGTTTTTAGCAGATGCCAGTGCTGTTAAAATAATCCTGACAATTTTACAAATAATTCACCATTTTTATGGGAAATGAAGTGCTAAAAAGCAAAGGATTCTCCTCGTGTAACTATGTCACCCTCAAGTATTTTTATAGCGATCAAAGTTATTCTTCGTGACTGACAATAGTCAAAACGTCAGAGTTTTGTTTCCTCACGGCGAGGACAACGCGGGTTAAAGGGTTTGAAGGTTGCAAAAATAGATTTTAAGCTACTTAGAAAATTTACGACTTTTCTTTTAAAGGAAACTTAAAATTTAGGTTTTGAAAATTTAGATCCCCCTTTCATATTGCACTATTCATGGCATGTGAAAAAAGTAAGCTTTAGGGATTTTTTTCCTAACACCCGCGACAACGCTAACATCGTAAAGTTTAGCTCGCAACTTTCAAAAAGTTGCCCATAACCGACTTAACCCTTTGAGGCGCAACCCTTTCCCAATGCTGAAAAAAGGGCAGCCGTTGCCATCGCTCAACTTAACTACCAGCAAGATGATGGACGATCGAAACTTTCATCGCGTGCCACAGATCTAGAGGCCTTTTTTCGACGCAGCTGGCTGTGCGGGCACAGTCAGCTGCGTCAAAAAAGGGTCTCTAGATCTGTGGCACGCGATGAAAGTTTCGATCGTCCATCATCTTGCTGGTAGTTAAGTTGAGCGATGGCAACGGCTGCCCTTTTTTCAGCATTGGACAATATATCCGGCTGTTCTCGCATTCTTCCATTTTTCAGCAGATGTCAGTGCTGTTAAAAATAATCGTGACCATTTTTTGACTGTAAATGACGTGCTAAAAAGTAAAGGATTCTCGTGGAGCTATGTCACCCGCAACTATTTTTATAGAAATACAATCTATTCTTTGTGACTGGCAATAATCAAAACGTCAGAGTTTGGTGTTTCCTGAACGGGAACACTGCGCGTTAAAGGGTTAAAACAACAACGGGATGAAATATTTTCATTTGTGGTTGTGGGTTGTTTGATGCACCATTTAATAATCACATTTAATATGTTGAAGTTTTATAACAAATGGTTTACTCTCCGTTATGGCTTTGCAGTTTTTATGCTAAAATGCTATTTATACTGATCCATTGCAGCTCAGAAATTTTTACGGAAAAATAATTAAATTTCGGCAAAGCATACGGTAGGAAATTTCATTAACATTTCAACACGTTTTGTGAAATGATTATTAAACAGTGTACGAAAGCAACGTTTTTGACCCCACATTACTGTGGGATTCTGAATCCTTTTCATGTGCCCTACCTCCTCTAAAAATGTGTCGGTGCATTTTTGAGACACCTGTTTACAAATGAAAAAGTCGGATGTGGACACCACATGAGTTCCTTGTACGTCTTTTTTAAATCTATATAAATAAAATTAGACTTTTGTCTGTACATTTCTTGGAATTCAAAAATTTTGCGATTTCTATCCGTTTCAAGCACCCGGGAATCCGATGTGACCCTCAAAAAAAAGTTTGTCTGTCTGTCATTCTGTCATTCTGTCCTTCTGTCATTCTGTCATTCTGTCATTCTGTCCGTGACGCTTTTTTTGTTTAAGCATCACGCAAAAACGACTGAAGCGAATGATATGAAATTCAGTGTCATGATAGGGGGTCACTCAACTTAAAACATAGGCGTCGAATTTTTAAAAAATCTTGATTAGGATTTTCAGAGCGTATTTGTTCAGACGAAAAATGCCGATGTTGGTCAGCACTACTTGCGATGACGATTGATGAATTTGCGTTGTTCAATGCGAATGCACATCACGTAAAAACGACTGAGCAATGGGTGCAGAATGTCAACTACTAGGTCAATTAATTGGGTTGACATTGCAACTCATGCGATGGTTCACTCACTCACTGCGCGTATAGAAGACATATAGGTGCGTCGAATTTTTAAAAAATCTTGATTAGATTTTGAGATTTTGCGAAAATTGTTTCAAACTGCGTAAATTTTTGTTCAAGCATCACGTAAAAAGACTGAAGCGAATAATATGAAATTGGGTGTCATGATAGGTGGTCACTGAACTTAAAACATAGGTATCGAATTAAAAAAAAATCTTGATTAGATTTTGAAATTTTGCGAAAATCATTTCAAACTGCGTAAATTTGTGTTCGCACATCACGTAATAACTGCAAAGGTGAAAAAATGATATTTGGTGAAATGATAGGTGGTCATTCACCTTAAACTAGAAGCATCTAATTAAAAAAAAATCGATCAGATTTCGCGATTTTATGAAAATCGTTTAAAACTGAGTGAATCTTTGTTCCCGCATTACGTAATCTATATAAATAAAATTAGACTTTTGTCTGTACATTTCTTGGAATTCAAAAGTTTTGCGATTTCTATCCGTTTCAAGCATCCGGGAATCCGATGCGACCCTCAAAAAAAAGTTTGTCTGTCTGTCATTCTGTCATTCTGTCCTTCTGTCATTCTGTCATTCTGTCATTCTGTCCGTGACGCTTTTTTTTGTTTAAGCATCACGTAAAAACGACTGAAGCGAATGATATGAAATTCTGTGTCATGATAGGGGGTCACTCAACTTAAAACATAGTCGTCGAATTTTTAAAAAATCTTGATTAGATTTTCAGATTTTGCGAAAATCGTTTCAAACTGCGTAAATTTGTGTTCAAGCATCACGCAAAAACGACTGAAGCGAATGATATGAAATTGGGTGTCATGATAGGTGGTCACTCAACTTAAAACATAGGCGTCGAATTTTTAAAAAATCTTGATTGGATTTTGAGATTTTGCGAAAATCCTTTCAAACTGCGTAAATTTGTGTTCAAGCATCACGTAAAAACGACTGACGCGAATGATATGAAATTGGGTGTCATGATAGGTGGTCACTCAACTTAAAACATAGGCGTCGAATTTTTAAAAAATCTTGATTGGATTTTGAGATTTCGCGAAAATCGTTTCAAACTGCGTAAATTGGTTTTCAAGCATCACGTAAAAACGACTGAAGCGAATGATACGAAATTGGGTGTCATGATAGGTGGTCACTCAACTTAAAACATAGGCGTCGAATTTTTTAAAATTTTCATTAGATTTTCAGATTTTGCGAAAATCGTTTCAAACTGCGTCAATTTGTGTTCGCACATCACGTAATAACTGCAAAGGTGAAAAAATGATATTGGGTGAAATGATAGGTGGTCACTCACCTTAAACTATAAGCATCTAATTTTAAAAAATCGATCCGATTTCGAGATTTTGTGAAAATCGTTTAAAACTGAGTGAATCTTTGTTCCCGCATTACGTAATAACGACTCAAGCGAATGATATGAAATTTGGTCACATGATAGATGGTTGCTCAACATAAACTATAGGTATCCAATTTTTTAAACATTTTCATTAGATTTTGAGATTTTGTGAAAATTCTCTCATAATACGTTTATATTTCTTCAAACATCCCGTAATAACAACTAATACGAATGATACGAAATTTAGTGATAGGATAGGTAGTTGCTAATCTTAATTTATAGGCGTTGAATTTTTAAAATATTTTGATTACATTTGATGATTTTGCGAAAATCGTTTTAAAATGCTGAAACTTTGTTCCAGCATCACGAAATAAAGACTGCAGGGAATGAAACGAAATTGGGTGACAGGATAGGTTGTCACTCAACTTAAATTCTAGGCTTTCAATTTTTCAAAGATGTTGATTAGATTTTGAGATTTTGCCAAAATTATTTCTATATTCGTAAATGTTCGTTCGCGCATCACATAATTACGACTCAAGCGAATGAAATGATATTACTTAGTGACTTTCTTAACCTGTAATATTTTAACAATCCATAAAAATTATAACTTCGGTTTCTTTACTTTGGCAACATACTCCATCCATTCTGTGTACTCCTACAATGCTGACGAAAGTTCTTGCTTTTTGGAAATTTGCATTCACTAACCCGTCAAGGACGGGTACTTCAGCTAGTCATAAATATTTTTAGTGCAGTTCATCTCAACTACTTCATTTGAAAGAGATACAATACTACAATAATACTAAGGTTTAGGGATTTCTAGTCTAACGTTTGAGATATCGCCAAGCTGGGTTCTGAAGATTTATATTTGGCACTTGATTTGGCGATATTTCGCCGAAAGCTGCCAAGCTTGAGATAGTTTTCGAAATTTTAGGCATAGCCCAAATAGTGATTGTTCACATACTTTTAATGAATTAAAGGTATCCATAGCCTTTAATGTGCTGACAGTCTTTTGTTTGATCCTGTAAAAAATTACTTCGTCGAATGCAAGAAAAAAGTGAGAAGCACAAATATATGTTGCAATACTTCTAAATACAAAATCTCAGCATTCTACGGTTAAAAGTTTTAGAGTTATGCCAAATACGTAGTTATTTTTGGCGCAAGATTTGGTGATATCTAGGATAAACTCGCCAAGATCTGTGACAGTTGGCGAGATTTTTCGCATGGCCCAAACAATGCTTGAATATAGGCATGCTATATTCAAGATTCCATAGACTTTAATATATAGGGATTTTTTTTGGGTGGCCCTGTAAATAAACTATCCAGTAGAATGCAACCCAAAAGGGAGGTGCACAACAAGATTTTACAACAATTCTAAATATAAATTTTCCACATTCTACGACTAATTGTTTTTGAAACATGCGAGTTACGCACTTATATAAATACGTATAGACGTCAGGTAAAAACTAGTCAAAATGGACTCTTCATGATTTTATACGAACATACATACATGCGTACCTTGAAACGGCTCACAAAAACTCTTCAAAATAAATTTAGAGATAGAATATAGATTTTTTCATCAAAATCTGCGTACCGAAATTTTTTGCCACTTCCTTTTACATTATACAGGGAAGCATTTATTCATATTTAGCCTTATCTCAAACAATTATTCAAATTGTTTTAGATAAGGATAGCTAGCATTTTCATAGCTGAAAGAAAAAAAACTGTACTGGAAGATAGAATAAAAAGAACGAGGTAATTTTTTGCTCTACAATGCAATTTTCTCTTTTTAATTAACGCATTTCTCGATAAATAACACGCGCAATTTTCATTTTCTAACATATTTTGCTCAAACTAATTAATATTTCAATCAATTCAGGCTTTTATTTTGGAACTGAGAACAAAATAGAAGCCACTGTAGCTTATTTACGAGGCCAAACTCTCATTTCTTTCGTAAACTTATGTACCCTATCTTGCATGCTAAGAAAAGTGTTTTTTAAAAACAATAACGTTTTTTGCCCTAAAAAAGAGCTTTGCGGGCAAAAACCAAAATCTCCCTTGGTATATCACCTAATGTAAAATCTTAAAATAGTTGCTCCCTGAAAGAATATCTGATCCATTTTGATTAATATTTAATACGATAGCCTCTACATTCTTCCACCAAGTCGTTTAAATATTTTGTGTTTACTGGAATAAAAAAGGAACGTGGCTACGAAATTGTTTTATTTTATGGAAGAAGATCTTGTTTTAATTCTCTTTAGTGAAATGAACAGGCTATGATGTTCCGAAAGCAATTAATTGTACAGGCTATCCCAAAAAAGGTGGTAATGTGCTTTAATTCTATATCCATTAGAGATAACTGGGCAATGCAGCTTGAAAAAAATGTTCAAAATAAGGCTCCGTTAAGGAAAAATTCCTCTCGTTCCTTTACAAAAAGTTACACTTTTTAAATTTGTATACGCCCCCCGTACAAAATATTCCCAGTTTGTAAAACGTGCACCATGCACTAATGAGGTGATGTACCCAATTTCAGCTTTTCATCACACAACTTCTCGGAGATATCGTTAAAGGAAGATGCTCAGATTTCGTATATTACCTCAATAGTGCATGGGGCACATTTCACAAATTGACAATTTGTCTTGTACGGGGTCATATAAGAATTTAAAAAGTGTCACTTTTTGAAAATTAACAAGAGGAGGTTATTTTTTATTTTATTTTATTTATTTATTTATTTTTGGTAGCGTAATCTTTTTTTCTTCCCTTATTTTGAACGTTTTTCCAATGCGGCCACATATCCCTCACAGATAAAGAATTAACCCTTTGTGGCGCAACCCTTTCCCAATGCTGAAAAAAGGGCAGCCGTTGCCATCGCTCGACTTAACTACCAGCAAGATGGCGGACGATCGAAACGTTCATCGCGTGCCACAGAGCAATGGCAACGGCTACTCTTTTTTCAGCATTGGGCAATCTATCCAGCTGTTCTCGCATTCTTCCATTTCTCAGCAGATGTAGGTGCTGTTAAAAATAACACTGGGGAACAGCAATTTTGTTGTCTTAGAACCGTGACTTATTTTTGAATCGGCTGCCCTTTTTTTCAGCATTGGGAAAGGGTTGCGCCGCAAAGGGTTAACATCACGCAGGAAAAAATACTGAACATACATTTTTAATAATGTTCAAAATATTCGCCCCTTTCTAGAAGACACAGCTGAACTCGTTTGTCCATGGTACACAAGAAATGCATTTTAGCCATGGCACGAGAGATTTCTTGAATCCTTTGAGAAAATGGCAAATTTCAGATCATCTATTGTTTGAGGATTACCTGCATAAATTTTGTTCTTTAAACATCCCTATTTTAAAAAGTCCGGGATGCTCAGATCAGAGGATGGAGGACTGAGAATTTTTTAACCCTGCGAAACGCAAGCATTTTCACGCTGAAAAAATGCAGACGTTGCCATCGATCCATTGAACTACCAAGAACATGGCGGTCGATCGAATCGCCCAACTGACGCCACAGAGCTGAAGAAGTTTTCTGAGATATCTGTGGTTGCTTCAGGTAAGTGGTTATGTTTAACAAATGTGAGTGCGTAATTGAACGTGCAATAATGATATGATACATATAATTTTTAATGTGTACATATTTCCTGTCTAAAGACAGTAGTAAGTTGGGGGGGGGGAAGCTTATTTGGGTCATAAACAGGATTTTCATGTCTGAGCTATAAATTACTGTTCAATTTCTCTCTATTCTTAAAAAAAAAAAAAAAAAAAAAAAAGTAATGGCCGCTGCCGCAGCGTAGTCAAAAGCTTGTTCTGCTATCTCCTCCGAAATCGTGGGGATTTGAATTTCGACGAAGGTGTCTACGCATTCGGAAAATTCCGGGGAAGCTAATAATCTGACTTAAATTTTGAAATTCCAATTATTTTAGAAGATATTACTAAAATCCTGGAAAAATAAGCATAATGATTACCAAGTTCGGCAATTTTCGCCAGCATAAAATCATTCATGCCTTTGCAACAAAGCAGTTCCAAGTATGTACAATCGCGTGAAATCAGTAGCGTAGCGAGCATTTCATTTCGGGGGGAGGGGGTATCAAATTACAAGCTAACTTTCAATTGTTAAGTAAAGGGTCCTATTTCGAGGGGTTACAGTCCCCCCCCCCTCTGACTATACCTGGAAAAATTTTGACTTTCCTAAGATAACACTCAATGAATTAAAACATGCCGTCAATAAGCAGCCAAATAATAAATCTCCTGGCCCAGACGGGATAGATGGCAAGATTCTGAAAAATCTTGTAAAGAACAAATGGCGTGATCTACTCTTATTACTTAACTTATGTCTCTCTGTCGGTCATTTTCCAAAAATTTGGAAAGTGGCCCGGGTGGTCTTTTTCAGGAAACCCGGCAAAGATCCAGCAGTTCCGAAATCTTACCGCCCCATCTGCTTGCTGAGCGTCCTGGCAAAGACCTTAGAAAGGATAGTTGCCTTGAGAGTATTAAACCATTTAATTACAACAGATCACTTTCATGATAATCAACATGGTTTTTTGCCGGGGCGCTCAACTTCCACCATATTACAGAAAGTAATAGAAAATATTGAAAATAACCTGAAAACTCACAAATACTGCACCCTGGTGTCTTTTGACATTCAGGGTGCATTCGATAATGTAAGCTGGAATGTACTCAGAAATGCAATATTTAAAACAAATTTACCAGACTACTTGAAATGGACTCTGGCCAGTTTCATCCAGGATCGCTTCATTCTAATAGACACTGTGTATGGCCAGGTCAAGCATGAAGTTTATAAAGGCTGTCCCCAGGGCTCTTGCCTGGGTCCCTTACTATGGTTAATCGTGGCAGACCAGATTCTTAAAGAGATGAATACGGTTGACTGCGCTGTATATGCATATGCAGATGACTTCGTAATGTTAAATGCCTCTGACTCGCGTCCCCAGCTTGAGAATATCGTAAATAAAAACATAGAACTTTTTGAAAACATCTGTACAAAAAACAAATTAAACATTTCTGTAGAAAAAACACGCGCAATATTATTTTACAAAAAACTGCCCGGTCGGAAACTCATCACTCGGAAACCCATTTTCAAATTACAGGGAAGTACCATAAAAATCGAGAAATATCTCACCTATCTTGGTTTGGTGGTTGATGAGGATCTGGCCAGGCGGCATCATATACAATACTTAAAAGAAAAAGTGGCACTCTTTACAAACGCGTTCTACAAAGTCAGGGGCTCGGGCTGGGGAGTAAGCGTGGAGCACCTCAAGACATGGTACAGCGCAGTCACCTTGAAACAGATCGACTATGTCGCGGACATATGGTACCCAAATTTAAATAAAACCCTCAAACCTCAACTAAAATCAATACAAAGAAATGCCTTAATAGCCATCTCAGGAGCTATCAACAGGACATCCACAGCTGAATTAAACGCCTTATATGGCATACCACCAATAAATATATATTTAAATTCTTTAATTAAAAAAACCATGATCATGAACCAAAAAATGAATTTAGTGATAAATAACACTCATTTTGACCATAGTAATATATTAAAACCCATTCCTGAACATAAAATAAACTTTAATTATAACCTCAAGAACCTAATAATAAAAGACAAGGGTGGCCAAACCGAAATAACAGGTGCCGTGAATGTCTACACGGATGGATCCAGGATGAGCTCTGGGACAGCATTCGCCTTCACTGTCAAAGTGGGGGACGATTTTATCTACGATTATTCCGAGCGGTTGGGAGACCTTAATACCGTGTACCAGGCCGAACAGTTGGCAATATTGAAAGCAGTAGAATGGTCGGAAAATAGTATATATAACAATTTTTACATATTTACAGACAGTCTCTCGACCGCCACTGCACTAAAAAATGGATTCACTAACGACCCCCTTTTGGACAATATATTCAAGGCTATTTCAAGAAATAAACTCAAACTTTTTCATATAATTTGGGTGAAGGCTCATATTGGTATTCTCGGCAATGAGAGGGCAGACACGTTGGCGAAGCGTCCGATCCTGGAGGACTGGCCAGAGAAAAATAATCAAATTCCCATTCCGATCTCAGCCCTAAAGCGGGCGATTAACCAAGAAATTTTATGTGAGTGGCAGACTGAGTGGAGCCAAGAAGAGACCGGCAGGGAGACTTTTAAATATAAAAAGAAAGTGGGTCTGGATAATGTTATTAAAGATAACGCAATGCTGCCATTTGTCACAGGAAAGGGATTTTTCCCTGCTTATCTCTTCCGTCTGGGCAAACACAATGACGGCAAGTGTGAAGCAAGTGATTTAACCCATTGTTTGTTGAATATTTGTTATAATATTACCTTTTTGGTCCAGTAATATATCATCTTATTTATCGTGCACCTCTAAATCGTCTCGGCGCGAAGTATTGTCTCCGGAAGTGTTTTAACTCTAGAACTGGTTTTTCTTTAGATTCGCGCCTTTGGTGACTCTTTATTCTTGTTCTTCGTACTTTTATTATTGTATTTCATTTGTATGTATTTTAGTGTTTTTAGTGTTTTTAGTGTTTATTTCTTGTGTCCTTCATGTTTTTCTTTGTTCTTTTGAAGTCTTAATCCCCAGTGGGAGTTCTGTAACTTAATGTAAATTTTTGGATTCAAATAAAGTTCGTGGGCTCGGCGCCGGGGGTATGCCCTTGGTCCGGGGTGGCCATCCAGGTTTTCCCCGGGGGGGTATTGGTTGGCGTAAACCGCCTTCGGCGGTCGCTCCCCCCCTGTGGGTGCTTCCCCCCCTCTGGATATTCCCCTGCGTGGAACTGACAAACATGAAGTAGAATTACACCCATTTTACGCCTAATTAAAAAGTATTAGAAATAAATCAGTAAAAGTGTGTTCCACAAAGTTGACAATTTTGAGATAGTAAGTTCTCTTAGATAACAGAAGTTTAGAATTACCAATTATCCGATTTTTTAAAACAGAATAGCTAATTGTAACTGATTTAAAATGCACATTTTTCACATCAGGTACGATCTGGGAAAAGACTATCTCTCCAAGCAGGGTGAATCTAAACTGCATGTTCCAAAATGTACCCAGTATCTTGAAAATGAAAAATAATTAAAATGTAGATTATTTTAAAGCCGGTTCGGGCCAACTGGAGTATTGGCTACCAGTAGACATATTTGGTGGCGTTCACTATGCCATTATAGTGGTGATAGTACGCTTTGGATATTTGCTAGCGCGGCGAGATGATATAATTCGTGGTACTAAATACGCCAATCTGCGAAGGATTTGAAAATATGGATAACAGTTTTGCTGGAACCTTACATGAGCAGTAATCATAAGTTGTGAGCATGTGCAAATCGCCAAATAATGAAAAGTCGCCATGGGTGATAAGCTGTCCTCGCTGTTCCGTAGTTTTTATCAAAGAAAACATATAAAGAACTGGTTTTTTAGAGCTAATTATTAACTATACATATACGAAAGTCGCCAAATAATGAAAAATCGCCATGGGTGGCAAATTCGCAAGGTGTCCAATAGGTTTTACATAATTAAAAATACAGCTGAAACAAATGTTCTGATTTTATTACGCTTCGGCTCCTAATTAATATAACTTCTGAATGGCAACATTAATTATCATTGTGTTTCTGAGCAGTGCAAATAAGTTTTCCAGCAATTATACGCGGAGTCCGCACTCCAGGTGGAGTATAGCTCAGGACCCGTACAACACAGATTCCTATAACAAAATATCTACCGTGCTATGGACGGGGGTCTACTGTACTGTGAAGTTTAAATTTTTTGTGTACCAATGAACATGCAAGAACCAAGCAACGTGTAGCTCAGTAACATTCTATCTGATCCAATCTTCGGGTTTTGTAGGTTGAAATTATGTCTTTTTTACGAATAAGCCTTATTAGGGGCCGAATGCCTCATACAAAAAGCGAGCGTAGCGAGTCTGGGGGCCTTGGCCCCTAGTTTGGTAAATAAATTTTCTACTTTATGAACTGACATGACATTCAGGTGAATTTGGAGTAACAAATTCAAACTTTATACTCTTTTAAAACCTGATCACTGCTGTTTTAGAAAAGAAATAAAGTGGTGAGCGTTAAGATAACTGGATCAGACACTGATTTGAATATAGAAAATACAGCCTATTGGATGGATAGACATTTCAAGAATGTAGCCAGGGTATGGGCAACAAAGGCTTCAGTTCCTACCAAAATTCAGATTTTTGTTAATCAAATGTCATTAATCAAGCTTTTTCATAGAAATTCTACCTTTGCTACCTTGTGTGGCCAGCCCAACTTATTTTCTGGTTATGTGCCTGAGACACATAGTTCTATCATACAGTTTTATATGTACTTTTGTTCAGTATTATATAGTAAATATTCAAATTTAGTATGAGTATCACTTTATGTATGAGTAAAAATTATAAAATAGCATCTATTTGAAATTAATTAATAATTCCAATTTGGTATTAATTTCGAATTAAAACCAATTAATCAATTTTGTATGTGGGAGTTCAAAAGAATATTAATGTTTTCATGAATACGGTATTCGGTTCATTCCACATTTATTGCATAGAGATTAAATCGGCATAAATATTAGTTATCGCAACAACAATCAAAATGCATTGAAAACTTTTAGCAAACAATCAAAATGCATTTCAAATTTTTATAAATGTGAAATTGAACCACAATTTTAAAATTTCTGACTAAAAATAACTAATTATTTGAAATCTGTGTAGTTATAAACCAAGTAATCACTTACCTTTCTTCAAAAGTAGAAAACATTATAAAATTGGTAAAGTTAAATTGGTAAACTCAAAATGTGTTACACAAAGTTGACAATTTTCAAATAGTAAGTTCGCTTAGACAACAGGAGTTTAGAATTAGCGATTATTCGTTTTTCCAAAACAGAATAACTAATATCTTGAAAATGAAAAATAATTAAAATGCAGATTATGGTAAATCCGGTTAGGTTCAGCTTGGGCATTTGCTACCAGAAGAAATATTTGGTGGTGTTAACTATGCCATTATAGCAGTTATAGAACACTTTGAATATTTGGCAGCGTGGCGAGATGATATAATTCGTAATGCTAAATACTCCAATCTGCAAAGGATTATGTATATGAATATGGATAAAGGTTTTCCCGGTAACCTTACATGAGCATTAATTATCGGTTATGAGCGTGTGTAAATCACCGAATAATGAAAAGTCGCAATGGATGGCAAGCTATTCTAGCTGTTCCGTAGCTTTTATCAAAGAAAACATATGAAGTACTCTTTCCTTAGAACTATTTATCAACTATACATATACGTAAGTCAACAAATTATGAAAAATCGCCATGGGTAGCAAATACGCAAGGTGTTCCATCGGTTTTACATAATTAAAAATAGTGTGAAGTTTAAATGTTTATGTTCCGAGAATCATACAAGAACCAAGCAATGTGTAGCTCGGTAACATTCTAGCTGATCCAATCTTTGGGTTTAATCTGTTGAAATTATGTTTTTTTACGAATTAGGGGGCAAATGCCTCATGCGAAAAGCTAGAGTAGCTAGTCTAGAAACCTTGACCCCTAGTCTTAAAAGAAGAATCTTACTTCGCGGCAATTCGGGAATCCAGTCCGGAATAGTTTAACCGCGATAAACGAGGGTTGACTCTGCGATATTTTATTTTTATTTTTTCCCTGAGTACGGGCACTTGCCTGTCAGGCATTCGACACTAATAAGAGCATAAATATTGAACATTTTACTATGGTACCCCTATTTTACTATGATACACCCAGCAAAAAGCCAAGTTTACCCTTTATGAAAGGATAGACAAGTTAACACCTTAGCCCAAGCAGAGAATCAAAAAGGTGTGATAGAATGGATATTTCAATTTACGTTTACGTATTTGCTCTCATCGTATCTAAAGATGCAAAGCCTCCTTCTTCTTTTCACAAACGCAAAACCTTCTGAAGAAGAACTATGTCAGTCGAATGGAACCGAAGGGGAGGTGGCACAACTAGAATGTTACAACAATCCTAAATATAAAAGTATCTAACATTGTACGCCAAACAGTTTATTAGATATGCGAGTTTAAATGAATTTCGCCCATTGAGCGTAATGTATTTCGAATGTTTTGGGCAGTCCTGTAGATAAACTATCCAGTCGAATGGAACCAAAAGGGAGGTGCACTACTAGATCTTACAACTATCCAAAATATGAAGTTTTCGACATTCTACGCCTAATAGCTTTTGAGTTAGGCGAGGTTAATGAATTTCGGCCCATAGAGCGTAATGTATTTCGAATCTTTTGGGCGGTCCTGTACATAAACTATCCATTCGATTGCCACCAAAAGGGGAGGTGCACAACTAGATCATAGAACAATCCTAAATATCAAATCTCAACATTCTACGACCAATAGTTTTTGAGATATGCGAGTTACATACATACGTACGTACGTACGTACGTACATACGTACGTACGTACAGACGGCATGGAAAAACTGGCCACAGTAGACTCGCCGCTGGTCAAAATGAGTTGCAGACGCGTTAATATGATCGTGCATGCTAGCCTACGATGAGATGCATCGAAAAAAATTTTTAAATTAAATTTAGAGGTAGTCAAAATCGGTTTTTTTGTCGAAATTTGGCCCCCAAAATTTTTCGGGATCACATTACTTCCTTATACTACGTACAAGGAAGTAATAGTGTGAAGTTTAAATGTTTATGTTCCGAGAATCATACAAGAACCAAGCAATGTGTAGCTCGGTAACATTCTAGCTGATCCAATCTTTGGGTTTAATCTGTTGAAATTATGTTTTTTTACGAATTAGGGGGCAAATGCCTCATGCGAAAAGCTAGAGTAGCTAGTCTAGAAACCTTGACCCCTAGTCTTAAAAGAAGAATCTTACTTCGCGGCAATTCGGGAATCCAGTCCGGAATAGTTTAACCGCGATAAACGAGGGTTGACTCTGCGATATTTTATTTTTATTTTTTCCCTGAGTACGGGCACTTGCCTGTCAGGCATTCGACACTAATAAGAGCATAAATATTGAACATTTTACTATGGTACCCCTATTTTACTATGATACACCCAGCAAAAAGCCAAGTTTACCCTTTATGAAAGGATAGACAAGTTAACACCTTAGCCCAAGCAGAGAATCAAAAAGGTGTGATAGAATGGATATTTCAATTTACGTTTACGTATTTGCTCTCATCGTATCTAAAGATGCAAAGCCTCCTTCTTCTTTTCACAAACGCAAAACCTTCTGAAGAAGCAGCCATTAAGTTTTTTTTTTTTTCAATTATTGAGGCAGTTTTTGTTGTTATTGTTATTTCGTTGTAGTAGTTAAACAAATTGGGAAAGTGCTTGGTGTGATTGACCTTTTGCATTTCTATGTTCTTCCTTTAACAAGTAAGAATATGTATCTAAAAGAAATTTGTAAAAAAAAAAAAAAATTATTAAGATTCTTGTGAATGTAGTGTATTTTAAGTTCATAGAATAAATTAAAGTCCTGATAAACAAATTTATTTTTATTATTATTTGCCAATTTCCAGTTTCAGAAAAAACAATTATTATGACAAAAGTTTAATTTGAAATTGTGCAATTTGAAATTTCGAAGATTTTTTTAGGAATGGGGACATTATTATAGTTATTAAACAATATTTGAATCAACTACACAGATATCAATCTCAGACTAACAATACTTCTGTCTTTCTTTTAAAAACTGTCGGAATCTGTGCCAATTTTCAATAGGATCGCAAGTTTAAACCAGTCCAAAGGATTTTTTATTTTAAAATGCTTCTTTCTGAAGTTTGCTTAGAGGCTTCATAATCATTTCTTCACTGCTGTACAGCGTTTTCCGAGGATTAAATTGTTTTCCATTCCTTCTGAAGCGATGGAGTAATTTGTCAATGTTTCTTTCAACCGTGTAGCTATTTCTTCTGAAACGAGCTGGTGGCTTTGGGTACTGGGAAGCCGATTCAAACTCTGATCTCTGATTCATGATTTGTTGTGCAATATTTGAACTGTCCGTCTTCAATGGTTGTTGATAAAATCCGTTTCTTTTCTCCACAACTGGATGGAATTGATTAAAAGAAACGCCTGACGTTGCAGTCCGATAGTATTCCGCAGGAGGACTGTTTGAGCCTGCATTCGGATAGAATTCCGCAGTAGCACCGTATGACCCTGCATTCGGATAAAATTCTGCAGGAGGACTGTTTGAGCCTGCATTCGGATAGAATTCCTCAGGAGGACCATATGACCCTGCATTCGGATTGAATTCAGAGGAGGGATTGTTTGCCCATGCATAAGGATAGTAACTTGCAGAGGGATTGTTCGACCAAGCATTCGGATAAAACTCTGCAGAGGGGCCGTTCTGCCATGCATTCGTATAGACTTCTGCAGAAGGATTGTTCGACCATGCATTCGCATAAAATTCCGCAGAGGGACTGTTCGACCATGCATTCGTATAAAATTCCGCAGAGGGATCATTTGGCCATGCATTAGGATAGTAATTTTCAGAGGGATTGTTCGACCGAGCATTCGGATAGAATTCCGCAGAGGGATTGTTTGGCCATGCATTAGGATAGTAATTTGCAGAGGGATTGTTCGACCAAGCATTCGTATAAAACTCTGCAGAGGGGCTGTTCTGCCATGCATTAGGATAGTAATTTGCAGAGGGATTGTTCGACCAAGCATTCGTATAAAACTCTGCAGAGGGGCTGTTCTGCCATGCATTAGGATAGTAATTTGCAGAGGGATTGTTCGACCAAGCATTCGAATAAAGCTCTGCAGAGGGGCCGTTCGACCTAGCATTCGAATAAAACTCTGCAGAGGGGCCGTTCGACCAAGCATTCGAATAAAACTCTGCAGAAGGATTGTTCGACCATGCATTCGCATAAAATTCTGCAGAGGGACTGTTCGACCATGCATTCGTATAAAATTCCGCAGAGGGATTATTTGGAGAGGAGCTGTTCTGCCATGCATTCGTATACAATTCTGCAGAAGGATTGTTTGACCATTCATTCGGATAGAATTCCTCAGAGGGATTGTTTGGCCATGCATTTGAATAGGATTCCGTAGAGGGCGGATTCGAATAAACCATTTCTTGACCTTTGTTTGACTTGAATTCTGTTCTTTTACTAGATTGATATCCGTATCCTCCGTTTTCAGTCATATTGGAAAGTGGTTGGGCAGATCCATTCTCGGGGCATTTCTCATCATCTTCAGCTACGATTTCGCTTTTAGGCTTTGAATCCGATTCATTAGGTATGGGGTCGTCTCCAGCCTCAGGAATAGGATCTCCTTCAACTAGGATATCGGTTCGAGTCACTACGCCTTGTTCATCATCAGGGAGGTGGTCCTCAGACTCAGGAATAGAATCTCCTTCATCTACGACTTGTTCATCATCAGGGCGGCCGACTCCAGTTTCAGGAATAGAATCTCCTTCAACTGCGAAATCCCTCTGCGACACTACAACTTGCTCATCAGGATGAACGATGGACGTTATCTCAGGAATACGCTGAGAATATCTTACTGACACAGTGTCGGGTTGAACTTCCGTAACTGGCGAACTGTTGGTTTCAGGTTTTATAACTGGAGACATCTCATTATTAGCCCATCCTACGGCAACGATGCTGTTGTTAGGCCTTGTGACAGGGTCGGCTCTACTATTACCCCATCCTACGGATACGATGCTACTGTTTGGCTTCGTGACGGGTGTGTTAGTTGGGTGGTTGGGTCTAACCTCAGAAATACTTTTAGAATTTTCTATCGGGTTGTCAATTTTAGACCCGAATTCTGGGGGGTACAAGTCATGCTCATGGTTAGGATCAGCATCTCTCCTTACGCGAAGCAAGTTGTTTGTGGTTCTTCCAGATTCCGATAACTGACCTTTCGTTACCACATGTATGCCCTAGTAAAAGAAAATAGGTATGTTAAAACACATTGTTCTGTACAATAAACGTATGTAATTTTATTTTGCACAAAATAATATAAATATACGTAGACAAATATGGGTGTGTTAACATTAAACACACAGTCGCTAATGCAATTTCCTCTTCATTATAATTAAACTTAAAATGATATTAATGGTGATATCAATCTAGATAAAGTTCAATTTTAAAAATTGCACTAGGTGGCGCTTTGTATAGTGAAATCAGCTTACAAAGTTACCCAAATTAGTTAAATAATGCTCACAAACTAATGAATAAATGTTGGAATTGCTCATACGTTTTGAATTAGCCATTTCCATTCTTATGCTGTTTTTTCATGAAAAGTGCCGCCTAGTGGACATTTTTTTAACTAAAATTTTTATTCGAAATTCCCTGATTGCATCTCATGTGTAGTCCATTTATTAAATTTGATTAAATTCGTTCACCGTTTTATCTGTAGAACGCTGTTTATTGGTAAAGTTTAATTGTAACCACCCTGCATATCACAGTAAACGCTGGAAATTAAACTATTAAAGTTTTGAGGCGCAACCCTTTCCCAATGCTGAAAAAAGGGTAGCCATTGCCATCGCTCGACTTAACTACCAGCAAGATGGCGGACGATCGAAACGTTCATCACGTGCCACAGATCTAGAGACCCTTTTTTGACGCAGCTGGCTGTGCCAATAATATAGCCGGCTGTCGTCAAAAAAGGGTCTCTAGATCTGTGGCACGTGATGAACGTTTCGATCGTCCGCCATCTTGCTGGTAGTTAAGTCGAGCGATGGCAACGGGTGCCCTTTTTTCAGCATTGGGTAATCTAACCGGCTTTTCTCGCATTCTTCCATTTTTCAGCAGATGTCAGTGCTGTTAAAAATAATCGTGACAATTTTTTGACGGCAAATGACGCGCTAAAAAGTAAAGGATTCTCGTGGAGCTATGTCACCCGCAACTATTTTTATAGAAATCAAATCTATTCTTCGTGACTGGCAACAGTCAAAACGTCAGAGTTTTGTGTTCCCAGACCGGGAACACTGCGAGTAAAAGGGTTAATGCCTCTATTGAAGGAGAAGACAGTTAGATAAGTTTTAAATTATTACGTTTTTAGATTGACGGAAGGCGGTCTGTGGCTCAAATCCGGAAAAGAACCAACGAAGAACTTTCATTTCGGCCATCATGATCCAAATTATCATTCAACTGTTTCCGCAGAATCTAAGTGACTTCCAGTCGAAACATTGAAAATGCTAAAAGTAATTTTTCGGATTTATGCGCCAAACGGGCTTATGCACACTATCCAAGAATAACTGGTTGAGGCTACTGCATCTTGCTATGGCGAAATTGGGTAATTAAAAACCGTGGGGGTACTTTCGAGCGTTTAACAACGTCACGATTCCTGATAGATGTCCCTCTTGTTTTTAAAAGACTGCTGTTATATTTTGTCGGAAACGGCAGTTTTCATATTCGCAGATCTCATTAACGTACTAGAAGTAAAGAGCGTACCAATAAACTGGTTCGAGAGGGAGATATGGTCTAAACAACAACTCTTGCACCTTTTAACTTGTTTGATTTCCCTTTCAAACGTTTGCCCTATGAAATGCGGCCCAAACCTTACAGCGTTTCATGAACGTTGTGCTGAATGTATTTTGCTATTTGGGTGATATTCTAATAGTCTCACAACATATTCGAGCAGCTCTCGAGGGACTAAATAATATGGTCTATGCATTAACGCAGCATAGTGCATATTTGGTCAAACTAAACTTGCATTCTGACTATACCTGAAGAGCTTAAAACTCTTTCAACGAAAATTCATCCAATTAATTTCTCGGAACCAAAGACATTCATTCATTTAAGACGATTTTTGGGTATAGGGTGTTTTTATCACACATTCATACCAGATTGTACGAAATTACAACAACCTTTAATAAAATTGTTCAGTAGAATCAAAAAGAGCTGGAGCGGTACACCGCATTCCTGGCAGGAATATCCTGGGCAGGAAAAACAGGAAACACCTTCCGAGTTTTAAAACGTGCACTTATTCATACCACAAATTTAAATCACCCTTCCAAAAATACCAAAAAAGCACTGACAAATGATGTCTCCGACACTGCCAATAGAATTGCTTTATACTAGATCGTAAGCAACGAAAAACTACCCTTGAGCTTTTCCCGAAACTTAGTGCAATCACAAAAAAATTAGCGCCTGCGACAAAGAACTAATAGCTATCTACACAATTGTAAAGCATTCCATATACCTTAGATGGTTGATACATGCACATATCACAAACCAGTAAACCAATGTGCCTTTTAACAAGATTTCGGAAAAGCCTCGCCACGGTAAGCTAAACAACTGTCAAGATTGAGCCCCTTCTCAATTGATATACAATAAATCCAAGGTAATGGAAATACCGTTTCTAATACGTTCTCTAGTATAGATACCATGTCTGTGCTATCTGCAATAGACTTACAGGCAGTGACCTTTTTCAGTAGTGGGTCCCGAAAAAAATTAGGGCCAATTAAAATCGTGAAAATCTATGTACATATAGAACAAGCTCTCCCCGTTCACACAGTGTAAGTATTTAAATTTTTTCAAACGGACAATAATTATCAACATCACTATAAAACTTTTTCTATTTTTACCTAATTATGTAAGTATGTAAAACCTAACTATATTAATATTGAAAAATTTGTTCTATTACTAATCAAAAAGCCATGTTTAATTTTTATTTAGTATTTATGTCCTTTACGGTTACTTGTTCATAATTTTAATTGATTTATTTATTTTAAAATCCATATTAACATGAAAATACAATTACAAATCACATTTCGCAAATAAAAAAATATATATAAAATAAATCAGAAAAATCTACTGCACTGCAAAAACACGATCACGATCATGCAAATAACAAATGATTTCTTACTAATAAAAAATTGCGCCAATAGCTACCGACTGGCGAAATTTCTCCGTACAGTCGTATAGCAGTAGCGTCGCGTGTGGGGGGGGGGGGAGTTGCGACCGCACCGGGAGACACCAGCAGAGGGGGTGACACCAAAAAACATGCTGGTTTTAAAATTTTCAATTAATTTGAATAAAAAAGTCTGATTTGGTGATGAAAACGACTTCCGAGATTAAAAATAAGAATAAATATAATGAAAGACACATGCTCTGTGCATCTGTAGAAACAAAATGAGTTATTTCATCTCAACTATTTTTTTCCAGTTTAAAATTTTCAACATTTTTCTCATAAAACAAGAATATACCACCTTGTTCTCAACTTCTGTGTTGCCATTTCATCTGTGTTTCGTTCCTCTTTTAGCCAGGGGTGTATCTATGAACACTTTTTCTGGGGTTGGGGCAGTGGATTTTGAACAAGGGGTGCGAATGAGGTACTTGATTAAACTGGGGGTGCAATTAAGATTACACATGGCACGGCCTTGCTCAAATCAGGGTAGTAATGTACCGCAATGCAGTGAAGAGGCATCTTATGCAAATTGCTCGACGTTACACTAGTCCTTGACAAGCAAATCTTGCTTTTCGAGGTCACAAAAAAGACGAATTATCCGCAAATAAGGGAAATTTCCTGGAAATGGTGGGGATTCTTTCAAAATATGATACTGTTTTGGAAGAGCATCTCATGAAACTAGAACAAGAGAAAAGAAAACTCCCAGCCTCGTATCACCAGTTACTCAGAATAAGTTCATAAGCATTCTGGCTTTTAATGGTTGCTTTAAGATCTTTAACGGTTGTTTTAAGCTTTTTAATGGAAGAGCCATTTGTCCCAGAGTAGCTTAAAGATCCTTGCACTTGAGGCCATCCACACCCTCTACCCTGAGCCTGAATGGCTACATATCTACACTGATGGTTCTTTGACGGAACTTTCACCAGATGTCGGGGCAGGAATATTTTCCTCCATCTTTTCTTTTTATGTGCCTGTTGGAAAACAAAAAACCGCCTTTGATGGCGAAGTTATGACTACTTATGTGGCACTGGAGCAGCTTGTCCCCAGACACCTTTACAATAAGGTTGTTATTCTGTCAGATTCCGAGGCTGCCATTCAGGCTATCGGATCTGGGTAAATACCCATCTCAAAGAATATCCTAGACTGTGGCGCTCTTCTTGAGAGTCTGAAAAAAGAAGGGCGACATATAATACTCCAATGGATACCAGGACATTGTGGTATATACGACAACGAACAAGCCGATATGCTGGCTAAGAAGGGCACTTAAATAGTTCAGCAGCCATGTGCTTACAAGTCCTTCCATTCCACAAAAACTTTACTTAAAAAATCTGATGAGACAAAACTGGAAGGCATTGCTCAATTCTCGTATGTGTCCAAGAAGTTGGAGGAGCAACTTGGAGCAGGGTGTTTCTGATAAACCCCGCGAAAAAGCTGTGACAGAATTCAGACTTGCAGTGGGCCATGACTGCCTGGCTGCTCACCTGTATCGTATTGGAATTTTCATGAGCCCGAATTGCCCACTTTGTAGGAAGGACGAAATCATGGAGAGGGGCCATTTGCTGGGATTCTCGGCTCTGCATAGGGACTCCGAGGTAACGAGATACTGGAGTGCTAGACATCTGCTGATGAGATATTGACTTTTTTCTCTTACTGTTTTCGAATTTGATGTTATTCACTTTTCTGTATTCTGTAAGAGTTTGTCTTTTTCTCTTGCCATTAAAAAAAAAAAAGGCTTTTTAATGGTTGTATGGACCATTCAATTAATTTGTGTGGCCGACGCTCTTTTGCAGAAACCTCATCACGTGGGACGTTTTTGTAACGATTGAAACATTGTTTTCATTTTTTGCAGCTTCTACTCACCGGTGGGATATATTAATTGGCCACAATCGAATATCAGTTAAGAGACTACCAGAAACCCGCTGGAGTGCTCTCCATAATGCAGTTAGAGTAGTGAAAGAAAAGTTTGATGACCTTGTCGAAGCCATTGAAACTTTAAGTAATCCAGATGAAAATTTGGATACAAGGGTAACAGCGCAAAATCTTCTGCCCGCTGTCTAAAACTTCAGTTTTATTTGATTTTTTATATTTTGGGAATGAAAAGTAAATATCATTCAGCAATATTTAGAAAGTAAGGGCTTGAGTCTTGGTAAGGCTCTGATAAAACTAGAAGTACTGAAATCTTTTGCATGAAGAGAGAAACAATCTAGTGGAGAGTCATGCTCTTTTAAAATCGGAAGAGTATGGAATATCACTGGAAAAAAGACAGCTATTTAAAAAAATAATAGCCGGTGATGAAGAGAAGTCAAGAAATGCTGGACTTAATGTACCAGAAGAAAGTAAGAGAGCGATGCTTCAATGCATCGACCGCTTTTATTCAGAACTCAGTATTCGAACATCGGCTGTCAAAGAAGTAACAAACATGTTTGGAGATAATTAATACTAAAACTGTCATATCTGCCACTGAAGAAGAATTAACAAAGCGCTTAGACAAATTTGTAAATGTCTGCCCTGAACTGTAAATTAAAATTCCACGACTAAGAAGACACTTATAAGCTGCTAATACCAGCCTGAAAGAAATTAATGAGTGGACAGCCCTAGAAATATTAAATTTTATAGCTTAATGGAATTTTATGGAATCTCTTCAAACACTTTCCTTAGCCTTCAAATTATATTTGACAATTTGCATACCAGTGAGTTCGTGGCAGAGGAGCTTTTCAAAGCTCGAATTCATTAAAAATTATCTGCGATTAACAATAAATCAATCAAGACTAGTCTCGATTCACTCAAACACTTGTCTCGATTTTCGTTACTTTTAAAAGGTATAAGACCTTTAAATGAAATGCAAAAAATGAAAAATGGAATTGTTTCAAATTTTAAATTAAAACTCTCCTTGCCATCAAGGTTCGCAAAGTTCCGAATTACTTCATCAAAATCTATGCATCCGACAAATGACTTTCGATAGATAATATTGCAAGGTCAGAGAGTCTTGATGAACTAAGTCAAACAAGACTCTCTGACTTTGCAGTATTATGTACCGAAAGTCATTTTGTCGGATGCATAGATTTTGATGAAGTAACCCGGAACTTTGCAACCTTGAAGGCTAGGAGATTTTTCACTTTAAATCTTGAAACAATTTTATTTTTTAATTTTTGCATTTCATTTAAAGGTCTTATACCTTTAAAAGATGGCGAAAATCGAGACAAGTGTGCATGTGTATAAATGTTCACCTATTTGCATAACTTATTTGTTTGCAAGTAAGCAATTTTATATATTTATATAATAGCTTATTTTATTTGCATTACTGACTTCAAAAATTTTAATTAAATCAAAGATGTTATTTTTCATATGGGGTTTGTTGCGCACAGCTTTATAAACATAAAAATCATTTTACAAACTAAATTATTTTTATTCTCTACATTATATAAATTTTCAATTTACAAATGATTTTATTAGCTAAAAGCTTAAATAAAAAATAAAATCATTTTTTTTATATGTGTATAAAGCTAAGTATGTAATTTATACATAATAATAGGTCATTTTAATTATGTTTAATTAAAGTAGAGGCTTAAAAAATTTGAGTTTATAATATGATTTTTATGTATGTACGGCTGCACGCAATGAACCGCATATGGAAAATAATATCTTAATCTTTTAATAATAAAGTTTTTCTAATTAAATTTGGAAAGCTTTAGAAGTCAGTAATATGAATACAAAGGCTATTATATTGATGCACTAAATAGCTTACCAGTAAATAAATCCTATATGCAATTAAGGAACATATATATATTAATGCAAAATTTTATCGATTTTCATTACTTTTAAAAGGTACAATTAAATAAAGAAGTATTGTAGTGAGTATTGAAACAACTGGTGTCAATGCAACAGATCACATGAGACATATTAAAGTTCAAATAAAGATAATTTAACGTTTAGTTTAATTAAAATGCAATATTTTTATTAGTCTGACAGTGCTATTATAAACAGTCCTTTTCAAGGCTCATGGTTTTGATAAGCCTCCTGGAGGAACACTCCATGTAAAAAAAAAAGTCGTTTGCGCGTCTTGTGCAATACCTCATATAGCTGGTGCGGAAAATTGCAGAAAAGCCTAGTAATGCTTGAAAGAACTTTCTTGATATTTTTGCAGAAATGAAACATTATTCGTGTAGTGTGCGAAGAAAAAAATATTATCCCCCATGCTGTTAACAATTTTGCTTATAATTATGCAGAACTAACTTTGACTGGCCTGTGTATGTGGAGGAGGGGGGGGGGTGACACCTGATGTGCCCGCATCGGGTGACCCCATGATAGGAAAAATCGTAATTATCGCTTTATTAAAATTATTAAAAAAAACTGCACTACATAATAGGAAGAAGTTTTGGTTTAGATGGTGGTTAGTCGGTGGGGCTAGGCCCCTCTGGCCCCTAATGACGAGCCGCCACTGCTTACAGGCTATAGTTATTCGCACGGAAAAGAAATAACAACACTTCTATCTGATTCCAATAAGCTCAGTTATTTTTACTTACAAAATTTTATTTTAATCATATCGCAAAAAGGAAAATCTTATTTTAAAGATAGTTTCCCACAGTTGCTACTTAATTTTATCAGTAAAGTGATACAGTAAACTCGCGTGAACGAGGCAACACTACACAGTTAGAGCAAATTCTGAACTTGGAGATAAATAGAAGCAACCCAAACTTAAAAAGCTTACAGTTTATTAAGACGGACAGTGACAAGAAAATCTACTCTGATACTTCTAAAAATTATTATGGCCCACACACATATGCAAAATTTGGACGGAAAATATTTTCTTATTAATCCATAGATTATCACTTCCTGTAATAAGACTCACGATAAAATGGATAAAGAAACGTTTTGTAAGGCTCAACATGAATAAAGACTGTCAACTATGCTCTAGGACTTGTTTATTATGCTAGCGGTCTAAATTTCGAAAATATACACAATCAGCCCTGAAAAAATTCAAGGTACCTCCACGCAGACTCAGGCATTTGAAAATAGATTTGTCTGGTCTGTTACCTATTTGAAAAACATTAAAATATTTTGTGACTATCATCAATCTTTATATGCGGTGAATCGAAGCAGTACTATTGAAAAATCAATCACACGAATCAATAGCTAAAGCTTCTGTTTTCACTCTTTGGTATCCTTTTAGTTTTCACCCTTTCCGAATCACGTAGCATCTGAGGTCATCAATTTGATAACAGTCGACGGGGGACGCGGTGTACGGCATCCTCGTGCTTTTTTATCTGAGCTTATACGTCTCTCCACTTTTTGTTTTTAAGGGAAATGCTCAAATTTCTATTTCATGTACTTAAAATTTTCATTTTGTAACTCTGGATGAGGAAGGCAACCAAAAGGAGCTTTTTGGACTAATTAAGGAGGTTTTAAAACTTGCAACCCTTTTGCAAAGGCTAAATAATCTAAACATACCTTTAGCAATAGCATACACATGACATCTTGTCAAACACGCTCTTATTTAAAGAAGGGCTTTCTCAAACGATTGAAAAAAAAAAAAAGAAAAGCTGTGTTAGGAATACAATACGAATTTTGAAAAGAAAATTCCCATCCCAGTCATTTTGATGTTAAATTTGTTGGCGGTGGTAAATGGGGAAATAATGTTTTTCTTAAGGCACTATTGATCAAAATTCCATTAATTTTACAATGAATTTAATTAATTATACGAAAATAATGATAATAAATAATTAATTTAAAAAAACGGATTTAGTTCATTTTAATGCTGTTTGTAAGAACAGTTGCATTTAACTAATTACACATATTTAAGTTGAATTTCTCATAAATGAGCCTCCAGCCACTTTTTTCTTTAGGACTACACCACTGTTTAATGGCCAAACTTTTCAGGCCTTGGAAAATGTTTGCATACGAATACTACAACTGCATATCATCAGCAAGCAAATGGTTGGATGGAAGGACAACACGAACTTTGAAAGAAAGCCTAAATTATCACCATCTGGAATCAAAATCTTTGATGAATGCATTGCCTTTCCTTCTTATAACATGAGGTCTGACGTCAGCAAAGATTAAGGTTACTCATCTGCAGAATATTTACACGAAACCACCTTAGCATTAGTGGGAGAATTCTTTTCAAGAGTATCGCTCATGTAACAGTCTGAATTTTTTCGAAACCTTGATACATTAGCAAGAGATATAAAGCCACGACATACCACAACCCATGGGAATAGAATTGTCTTTGTTTCTAAACAACTTTCCATCTGAACTGGTGTATTTCTATACAACAATATCAACAATTCTTCACTACTGACTGTATATATCGGCTCTTATCCTGTAAGAGTAAGAAAGGATAAATATTTCGATGATGAAATCCAAGGAAAAGTTAAGAGTTTTATTTGACAAAATAAAACCACGCTTTTTAATGAAAGGAACAAATACGTCTTTCCAAGAACCACATTCCGAATAAACGGAACTCATCGAAGCACTTGAACTTAAGACTACTAAAGAAAATTCAGACCTTCAGCAGGAAAACAAGACTACCGGAATTAGCAAACGTGCGCAGCTTTTCAGTCACTTGCGAGATTATCTTCCGAAATCTCTGCCGTTCGGAAGGGGATATGTAGCCTCCATTTATAGTATAATCATCAATTTTCTGATTATGTTAAAAAAGAGTAGCACGACATTAAGTAGAAGGCAAACAAAAATACTTATTTTTGTGATGAGATTTGATGTTTAACCCTTTAACGCGCAGTGTTCCCGTTCTGGGAACACCAAACTCTGACATTTTGACTGTTGCCAGTCACGAAGAATAGATTGGATTCCTATAAAAATAGCTGCGGGTGACATAGCTCCACAAGAATCCTTTACTTGTTAGCACGTCATTTCCCGTCAAAAAATGGTCACGATTCTTTTTAACAGCACTGACATCTGCTGAAAAATGGAAGAATGTGAGAACAGCTGGAGAGATTGCCCAATGCTGAAAAAAGGACAGCCGTTGCCATCGCTCGACTTAACGATCAGCAAGATGGCGAACGATCGAAACGTTCATCGCGTGCCACAGATCTAGAGACTCTTTTTTTGACGCAGCTGGTTGTGCCTCGATCGTCCGCCATCTTGCTGGTATTTAAGTCGAACGATGGCAACAGCTGCCCTTTTTTCAGCATTGGGAAAGGGTTGCGCCTCAAAGGGTTAAAAGCAGTAAAAGATTGGAAATAATAAAATATGAACTGTATTGGTATCAGAGAAGTGTTATTATTACACCAGTACACAAGTCCTTTAGGGTGACTTCTTATTCTAAACCACATTGGGAAAATTTGCCACCCATGCTAGGGATCGATGCTATACGATTTTTTTGTGAAATGAAACAGATTTATAGCTTTTTTGCGAGATGAGACAAACATTTTCAACATTACAGTATAGGGATTTTACGAGACAAAGCTTTGCGGCTGTTTCGCGAGATTAAACCTATTTTCCGTCTGGCCTCCATCTTTAATCCCCGCTCTCTAAAAGTAATTGAAAAAACACATACTTAAGTTAGGTATTTTAAACGATGTCAATGAATTATGAATGGCCGTCGATGATTATGAATTTTAAACAATATTCCATGCCATAATATCTTATTTTAAATGATAATGCTATAAACTTGTAAACTTTCCTTCATTCATAATTTATGTTTTCTCGTAACCGAAGCTTGAAAATTTAATCTAGTAGAGAAATTTTCCATTTTAGCCTTATCCCAAATGCTTTTTTTGTTGCCTGATATCATGCATTCAAAACAGCATACGCAAAATCTGTTCAGAATTCTACAATGGCATAAGATTCCAAAATCGCATTATTTTTATGTTTGAACTTTAAGCCTCTTTGCCCTCGAGTTTTTGAGTAAACTCCTCACCGAAATTTCAGACGATTACTGACGCATAGGCGTTACAAAGATATTTTAAAAAACTCACTTTCAAAGTTACGAGTGCACACTGTCCATTCATATGAACATAGGAAAGGAGAAATACTATTTTACAACAATGCATTAACTTACCAATGTTATCGCCAGAAACACGGAGATGAAGACCGGGGTAAACACGGGACTTCCCATCTTCATAGTCAGAAGGTATTACAAAAGATTACATTGGTTTTATATACGCCCAGAAATACGTCAGAACTTGGTGCAATCTTTTATTGCATAAGATTTTGTAATTTTAGTTTCTATTATGACCTCATATTATAATCGAATAATCGCATTATTCAAAATATTACATTAAATAATACCTTTGAGATAGGGGAAAAAAAAAAAAACGTTGAATGATTTCTGTCCCAAGATGTATAAAGTGTAGTTGAAATAGTTTTTATTCTTCTCCAGTGAAATAAAGAAATCATCGCAATTTCGTTATTTTCGTTGATTTAAGTGCACTGAAAAATAAATAAATAGATATAATTTTCACATGAAAAATACTGTATACCATTAGCACAGCAAACAGCACGTAGTTACATCATGTTCTTCGCTGTCGCTTTCAAAACAACGAAAGGATAAATTGTCTTCAATAAAATATGGACCTTCAGGCCTTTTATTTTTCACTTCATTAAAGGGCATTCATTGTTCACGAGTAGTGAAAAGCCATTTCCGCTATTTCAACACAAAGTCAAATTCAAAAGAATCGGCAAAATTCAATTTGCTATCAGTAAAAAGGCAAATTTGGTACGCTTTAATCAAAAATATAGGTATAACTGAGTGGACCATTTCGTCATAGTCTGTTGTTATTTTCCTTGATTTTAAAAGAAAAAAATCTGGAGTGACTCCACTCAACTTTCTGAACACTTACGATTAAGATCATTACCAAGCATTTAAATTAATTTAATCCATGAATAGTTCAAACATATATACCAAATTAATAGCTCAATCGAATGCGCCGTTTAAACGCTAGCGCACTTTCAAGAATTTCTCGACATACGCCATAATGTAAAAGAAATCTTTGTCGTAGCCCTGTAGAAAACCTATAAGACCTATACACATCAAAATCAATACCGGTCTTACGATGGTGGTTTATAACATATATACCCAATTTGAGCTCAATGGAATGTACCGTTTAAACGATAGCACGCTTTCAAGACTTCCCCCCCATAGGCCATAATGTAAAAGAAATCTTTGTCGTAGCCCTGTAGAAAAACTATAAGTCCTATACACATCAAAATCAATAAGGGTCTTGCGACGGTGGTTTATAACATATATACCCAATTAGAGCTCAATCGAATGTACCGTTTAAACTCTAGCGCACTTTCAAGAATTTCCTCCCATAGATCATAATGTAAAAGAAATCTTTGTCGTAGCCCCTGGTGACTATAAGTCCTATACACACCAAAATCAGTACCGGTCTTGCGACGGTGGTTTGTAACATGCGCACCAAATTTGAGCTCAATCGAATGCTCCGTTTAGGAGCTAACGTGTTCACACACACACACACACACATACATACGTACATCTCGTAAAAATAGCATAAATGAATTCAGAAGACCTCAAAACGTGTAAATACATCAAAATCTCGAAGTCGAATTTTCTCATGATTACAATGCTTTCAACAAGGTGTTGCACGATGTATGGTACATGTTCGGAAAGTAAAAATAAACTGTGATTTCTATTCTGACATATTCTAAGAAACTAGCCGCCAAAGTGGCCAGCTTCGTCGCTCCATGCCTTAGTGTTCTTTATACTCTCTGCAAAATTATTGGCACTCATTTTAGTTGGCCAAATTATTGGAGTCATTTGAACGAAAATCATGCTTCTTTGTTTTAACAGCATTTGTCATTAACTAATGCCAGTGCTTATGTGTCAAAGTTAGCAACCTGGTGTCTTTATAGCTGCATTACTTAATACGTATTCTTGGTTACAATAATATAAAAGAAACGGGACATGGTTAAAATGTGCTTTTGCCCTCTGCATGGCGACATTTTATTTGAAAGGGGTATGAGCGATAAACACTCCAAGTATTGTAAATTCGATATTTTAAATCTATGAAAGATCAGAAAGACCTTCATTTTCGCGTATACATTATTATTGTTATTTTGTAATCTAGTTACAGCGTCACATACGTAATTAAAAGTAACCAGTACCGAATATGCTTGCTCCATATGACGTCACTGAACTGTTAATTTAGATTTTTGCTCATGCGCTATTGTTATTACATTAATATTTACATCTAGTTGTGGCCATTCCAGCGTAACAATTATCGTCAATTTTGGTGTCGCATACGTTAGTGTTTTATATTAGTAGATATTAGCATATACAGATGTTCAATCTTTCCACCTTCCTCAAAAATTTCTAAACACATATTTTACGTACAAAAAGTTTATCCCATATTTGTAGAGTCTATCCCTCTATCAATTCTACCAAACAACTAAGCTATCTCATCTTTCCAGGGTATTCTTTGGTAAGTATGTATTAGGGGAACTGACAAGTAATGTCGTTTTTTGGTATGTCAGTCACCTAGCCGAACTTGAGAATTCTTACATAGAGCACATTAAAGAATTTTGGACTTAGGCTTTATTTTACTATGCTTTGTTTTGGTTAGGTAATGTCACTTTCAAGGTACTGTATTGTATTCCTTGTTAAGTTTTCCAATATTTTTTAACAATTTTCTAGGAATTATGAAAACGTATTCCACTCAGACAATTCAGTTGATGTTAAACTCATTGCATACTATTTACCAGAATCCTTGTCTGACTTTTGGGTTATAGCATTTTTACTTTCCGAACATGTATCATGTAAGGAAAGTATTGTAATCATGAAAAAATTCGACTTCGAGATTTTGGTGTATTTACACGTTTTGAGATCTTCTGAATTCATTTATGCTATTTTTATGAGATGATGTGTGTGTGTGTGTGTGTGAATGTGAGTGAATACGATAGCTCCTAAACGGGAGATTCGATTGAGCTCAAATTGGGTATACATGTTATAAACCACCGTCGCAAGACCGGTATTGATTTTGGTGTGTATAGGACTTATAGTTTTTCTACAGGCCTACGACAAAGATTTCTTTTACATTATGGCCTATGGGGAGAAATTCTTGAAAGTACACTAGCGTTTAAACGGTACATTCGATTGAGCTCAAACTGGGTATACATTTTATAAACCACCGTCGAAGACCGGTATTGATTTTGCTGTGTATAGGACTTATAGTTTTTCTACAGGGCTACGACAAAGATTTCTTTTGCATTATGGCATATGGGGAGAAATTCTTGAAAGTGTGCAAGCGTTTAAACGGAGCATTCGATTGAGCTTCAATTTGGTATGTATGTTTGAATGATTCATCGATTAAAATTTATTTAAATGCTTGGTAATGATCTTAATCGTAAGTTTTCGGAAAGTCTAGTGGAGTCACTCCATATTTTTTAATAAATGGTATGTCAAATCATTTGCCTCCACAACCCTAATTTCAACAATTTTAAGCCTGTGCAACTTTTGTTTAGAACATCAAACAGATTTCTAAGAACCTCATCAGATTCAAAATTCATCTTATCTGTATTCAAAATGTTCAAAATTTGAGTGCTGACGATTAACTTTCTATTTTCGAACCTGTTAAACAAAACATCCATTACGGATGAAAATGAATCCTCATGAGATTCAGTTGTTTACATAGCATTTTTAACAGGGACGTAAGTAAATTTTTGTGTCGGGCTGATCTATAAAACTTCCCTATTACTCAATATTATATACATAATTTGTAGGTAATAGGTAGGTATTTATAGTTCAGTTTACATCAGTAGATTTTTATAATGAGAATTCAAACGTTCTTCAAACTTACTAGATGCAACATTTACATTAGTGATAATTTCTGTAAGCTTACCTTACATCCTCTAGCATCTAGGTCATCATCTGGAAACTCGAGCTTGTATTTATGTATATTTTGAATGAATACGTTGATTACAATTTGCGTAGTACGTATACCTATGACATTGGGGGTATTCATTTTGATATCCATGAATAAAACTGTAGTTTAATGGATTTGACAAATGCCCCCCATACCCCCCCACTATTTTAAGCTTTGCACTAGCAATAGCAACAAAAACCAGTGTATGGTTAAACTTGATAGAACTTTGTAGATAACACATGCATATATATACTAGATATATATGCAGTGTGCCCCCAAACATTGACCTTATTGACCTTAGTTTTTATTTTTTAACTATTGATCATAGACATATATATTAAAATACTAAGTGGGGTAAAAGAAGATACAGGAAATTCTATATCTTTTTTAAGGGATCAGGTAAATGAATTTCGGCCAAAAAATCAATTTTTTTTCTTTTTCATTGCATTAAGTATTTTAAACTTTTATTTTTCCAACGATATATTACACTTGTTTATTGAAAAAAAAGCAGTATAAGAAAATCCTTTTAGAAGTAGGGTAAACCAGAGACAGGGGCGTAGCCAGAAATTTTTCATGGAGGGGGTGTTACGACTACTACAACTCATATATATGTATACGTGTGTGTGATAATGTAGTGAAGAATATACATTTTGTATGGCAAAAATTTCTCATTTGGGGGGGGGTTATGACCCCCCCTAACCCCCCTTGGCTACGCCCCTGAGAGAGTAATTGTCCATTGACAGTGATTTCCTGCTTTAAGAAAAAAACTACAGCAGTTAACTTTGTACCATTTTAGTTCGGTCAGAATTCGCTAGGTGGTTCTGTAATTAATTTATTGTAAATTTTAAATTGACAATTGGCAGCAAGGAAAACTATTAGTAAAAGCGTATTTTCTCAAGCCGGGTGAAAATGTTACTCAAACACGCAAACATTTTAGAAATTTTCACAAGAACTTAATTTGCTTAAAAGTTATTTTTGATATTCAACTATTGTTACATGGATATGATCAAAATAAAAGTATTTTCTCAGTTTTTAATGGAAATATGTGCTGAATTTTGCTTCCTAACAGTCATTTTAGCTATAGGCAATCGCTGAACCTAAATTTGAATATTTTTAGTTATTGCCCTCCATTACTTTAGTAATTGCCGTGCGTTACATAGTGTGTTACATTGTTGTCTATATAGTGTTAAGAAAATCGCCAAGTGGGTGTATTTTGAAACAGTCCAATCAGCACAGTAAACAAAAAGATAACACTTTATTCACGGCTCGCAGCTCAATAGCTCAAAATAATACAAGAAACTTTAAAATGCGCTAACAAAATTCATAAATAAGCACACAATAACGTTATTCTTTTCACAGAATCAACCGTGCGCTTCAAAGTCTATCACTCAACTGAACTCTCCGGAGAGAGATCCTAGCGCTTTTATAGAGATGATGACGTCACCAGAATCGCCGAGAAACTTCTGGAACAATCTTATCAAATTGAAATATGGTCTCGAGACATGAATTTTCTAGAAGCCACCATTTGTCGCCAAGGTCGCCAAATCCGTCGCCAAGTCGCCAAGATGATCGCCAAGTTTGTCGCCAAGACTACAGGGTTACCATTATCAGAGGACCGCTATTATGCCTGCAAAACTAGTTTCACGGCGGCACATGCTATACGGGAGCAAATTAAGTTATTATTTCGCAACAATAGTTATTGCCCGGACAATAACTGTTATGCTCATTTATTGGTCAAAGTGTGTTGCCAATATCACGCATAGTTGTGTTTTACATGCGTAAATTCTTTCTCAATCCTCATGCAAATATATCTAACTTATTGTACTTATATTTTTAGTATACCAAAGACACCAAAAGTACAGAACAGCAAGGAAAATTTGTAAAAAGCATGTTGAAGAGAAATTTGCTGAGATTTTAAAATTTTTAAAGTAGTATTACGTACAAAACACACAGAAAAAGAAAATTTACAAAGCGAAAAAAAGAAGTTGATTACAGCCAAGAAAAAGACTGAAAATACAAACAAGATGACTGAAAAAGTAAATAAAAATTCAAACTAAAATCAAAAAAATGAAAATTCTTCGATGAATTCCAATAGCGATACTAGAAATTTTAAGGAAAAAGATTTAACTAAATGACCATCAACAGACTGAACATTTTAAGTAAAAACTCGAACCGATACCAAAGAAGTTAAGAAAAAAAGAGAAAGAAATATAAAAATTCAGTTAATGAAAGAAAATGCGCAATTACCAGCATTTAAAAATAATAGCTGTTTTAAGTAACATTGTAATAAAGTCTGGTAATAGTCTTTGTGAAATTCGATGTGATAAAAAATCGATTGACTTGCAGTGCTTGTTCAAAAATCTTTCATGTGCATTGCATTCCACGAAAATATAAGTTAACATATACCCGACAGCTCTGATTTATATTTACTTTATGCCATCATAGAGGAAGATTCTGACTCATTATCATCAAGAAAAAAAAATTTTGATGCAGTTATGAAATCTTAACGCAAACTATCCTAACTAATATTATAAATGCGAAAGTGAGTTTGTTTGTTTGTTTATGACGCTTTCACGCCTAAACCGCTGAATCGATTAGTATGAATTTGGGTTTAGATATAGATGGGACCCTGGGGAAGGTTATAGGCTACTTAGAATTTTAGATTTTTAATTACTTTTTTAATTATTAATTAAAAACTGTTTTTACGTTGCCATGCTTGGCGAGTTTCGCCCGTATCAAATGATTCATGTTTTGAGCTAACAAGAATGCTATTACTTCAATAAAAAAGCGCGTGCATCTGAAAATATTAAATACCACGGAAATTATGCCAGTTTTATGCCAAATCTATCCATCAATCTATGTATATATAAATACGCTAAGCAAAACTTTAGTGTCCCTTTCGCAGCGGACTACGGATGACCGTGAAATTCGGCACAGTTAAAGTTCGTATGGAATTGTTTGTGCGAATGTTAAAATTTTTGTGTAGTATGCTAATGCGCCGTAAAAAATTAGAGAAGTCATTTGGCATGCAATATTTCGCGCCAAGTCGGCCGATGGTTCCATTGTGGTGTCCATTTTGAAATAACAACACTTAGTTTCAGCAGTACTATAGGGTTATAGTATTAAAACAAAATTTGCAAAATGTTGAATTATTCCCCAGTTTGGTGATACGCCAATGACTAAAATGTGCTTTAGCAATGTGCTTGGCGACTCTTTAGACGGCAATAAGTGCGCGAAGTGTTGTAAATTCCATGTTTAAAAGCAGTGGGAAAACCTTAAAGGAGAGAATAATATATTTACTATTCGTTAAGGCAGGTCGGAATCCAAGAGACGCTGCTCAGAAACGCGCCAATTCGACAATTTCTTCATAATCTCCAGCCAGGCAGTATGCCAAAGCAAATTTTCTCCAAAAATATTATTGAAGAAATACCTCAGCAATTAAGAGGGAGTGAAAATAACATTATTAATGAAGAAAGAAAAGTCCAAATGGGTTTTAAAAGTTCATAAATTTCCAAATCCTACCAATAATATAAATGTGTACGTTTGTGTGTTTAGATGTTTTTGACTGAATCACACACAAATGGTTGAAAGGATTTGGAGAAATTTGTAATGAAGATAGCTTATGTCCTGGATTAACATACAGGCAACCTTTCAAGCATATAGCATAAATAATTCTTTTACAAAAACACTCAAAATTATTCTAATGCATTGCGCTCTATGGACATTTTGTAGCTATTGAACCGATTCTAGAACTATTTTCACTGATTGAAAGTTACACTATTCCTGAGTATTATCGTTTGTTTGTTTGTGAATTAAGACCGATTGACTGCACTAGGGTCCTAGGCCTATATGGGGAATTCCTCTGTGGGGAACTTTCTAAAGGATCCTAGCCCGTATTTACACGAGGTTTTGGAGAAAACGACGAAAAACTGCGAGCGGCTAGGTCGACAAGCGCGACCGGGGTTTGAACCTGGCACCTCCAGCCTTCCAGTTTTGAGAGCAGAACCTCTTAGACACTGGTGGGACCCTGAGTGCTATAGGCTACCTTTTATGCATATATGACAAATAGTTCTTTTACAGCGATACTCGACAGCGATACTCGATACTCGACAGCGATAAGAATTACATTACACTATATCTGTATCTCTGTAAGTACTGAACCGATTCCAAAACTTTTTTCCCTGATAGTAAGCTACACTATTCTTGAGTATTATAGGCTAAAATTCATGCATGTAGCACAAATAGTTCCTTTACAGGAACACTCAAAATAATTCTAAGACATTACGCTCTCTGGGTATCTCTGTAACTATAGAACCGATTCTAAAACTTTTTCGCTAATAGAAAGCTACACTATTCCTGATTAACACAGGCTACAATTCATGCATATAGCATAAATATTTCTTTTACAAGAACACCAAAAACAGTTCGCAAATACTGTCGTAACTGTCTCTATTCGCCAAATGCCTGAAAAAAATCTAAATTTAGTAAATCTGCATACTCTCTTATTTTAAATTAAGTATACTACCATGCATTATACTTCATTTAAAATAAGTAAAAAGCAAATAATATTTAAATGCAGTTTCTTTTGTCGCAAACATATGTGTTATTCACACATGCTTTATTTCTCTCGGGACCTAACTCTAAAGCTGACGCGGACGAAGTCGCGGGTAGCAGCTAGTTTTGATATATTGAGAAGATATAAGTTTAATGTTTTGTTTTGAATATTTATTTATGTTTATAGTCAATTCAGACTTTAATTTATTGTTGCTGTTGTAACATGTATTCGGATTTGTGTGGTTCTTCACGAGGAGCCGCTTATAAATCCACGTCAAAGAAAGGACAAACACAAGAGGGGGCAAATGCTTTGGGGGGGGGACTTTTCTGGGTATTTAGCGCGTATTTACACGTTACATCTGGAGAAAACCGTCCAAAACTCCAGACTGCTAGACCGACGGCCCCGCGAGAGGACAGAACTCAGTTCCTCCACTTGAGCCATCTACCAATGTCCGTGGCTTTAACCACTGTGCTGCACATTGGTGACTTTAATTTACCATTTTAACGTACTGGCCAATTACTCTAAACTATGAACAATGACTGTACTTTTTAGATGATTTTTATTTTGATACAATATTTTCTATACTATGGAAGTTTGTACTAAAAACTGTTGACACTCTATAGGCAAGTTTATTAGGTCATAAGAAAACAGTAATAAACAGTTGGTAGCCATAATATAAATATATTTTTTGAATGCCAATGTGCTTGAAATCCTTAAGCGTGCAATAGCTATCTTATTAGCTTTTTTACCCTCAAAATTTGGATTTTTCAGGTTCGTGTTCATTTATATCCAATATCTGTAAAATTTATGAACTCGACTTTTTAATGACAGATAGGGGAGAGCAGGGTACAGTGAGTCATTGTGTGGAAGTATTTGTTGTTCAGTGAATAGTTTTCAAATGAGAAAATTATTTAACCCTTTGAGGCGCAACCCTTTCCCAATGCCGAAAAAAGGGCAGCCGTTGCCATCGCTCGACTTAACTACCTGCAAGATGGCGGACGATCGAAACATTCATCGCGTGCCACAGATCTAGAGACCCCTTTTTGACGACAGCTGGCTGTGCCGGCGCCAAAAAAGTGTCTCAAGATCTGTGGCATGCGATGAACGTTTCGATCATCCGCCATCTTGCTGGTAGTTAAGTCGAGCGATGGCAACGGCTGCCCTTTTTTCAGCATTGGGCAATCTATCTAGCTGTTTTCGCGTTCTTCCATTTTTCAGCAGACGTCAGTGCTATTAAAAATAATCGTGACATTTTTTTTACGGGAAATGACGTGCTAAATAGTAAAGGATTCTCGTGGAGCTATGTCACCCGCAACTATTTTTATAGAAATCAAATCCATTCTTCGTGACTGGCAACAGTCAAAACGTCAGAGTTTGATGTTCCCAGAGCGGGAACACTGCGCGTTAAAGGGTTAAAGCAGGTATCAAAGAACTTAGCTCTGTGGAGAAAGTCAAACATCTCACTTTGATTGTGGCGGGAAGCAAGAGCCTTTTGTTTTCTGATGATCTGCATGAAATTTGAAGAGAGTGAGACTTTATTTTATTGAACTTAAAATTTGTCAAGTAAATATGAGTTATGTGGTATGTTCATACAGTCTAAATTACCTTCTTTATATTATGTTGTATTCAAATGAATATTTTAACGATTTTGAATTTTGAGGTTAAAAATAATACATCGGTTCATATGGGACACACTGGGTCAGCTGAAATGGGGTACAGTGAACTAGTGACCCATTTTGTCCCCGTTTATATATTTATTGTCTTTCAGTAAGTTTCTTACTTTTTAATGTTTGAATGATCTAAATTTATCTAAGTAAGTCTTCCACATCAGCCACAGAATCTTCAATTTCTCAAAGAAAATTATGTAAAACAAAAAATGACACAAGAGATGGTAAAAGCCTTTTCCTAAGGCAGAAAAAAAAGAGAAAAAAAACTTAGAAGCAACCTAAAAAAAATCAGAAATTCTTACAGATACACCTGTGAAAATCAAAATCCAAAATGCGATGATTGAAAAATAGAAGAGTGGAAAACGTATTGATATAAAGCAGGAGAAAAAAAAAATGCAAGCAATTACGAGAATAGCTCAATTAAAAAAGGGAGAATTAAAAGAACTTTCAGGATTTGGAATTTGAAGATGTAGAAGACTTTAAGGTTGTTGTTGGAGATTTCGTATTATTCAAGGCTGGGGCATAGCCAGAAATTTTTCATTGACGGGGGGGGGGGGTTACGACTACTGCAACTCACATACATGTGTGTAATAAGGGAGGGAAGAATATACATTTTGCATGGCAAAAAATTCCTCATGGGGGGGGGGGTATTATGACCCCCCCTAACCCCCCCTTGGCTACGCCCCTGATTCAAGGTCTACGGCAGGGAAAAATGCAGTTTTAAATACTATGTTACTGAAGTTGCAGGCAAAAATGAAAATTAATTTGAAGTGCACTGCATGAAAGGAATTCTGCCAGGTTTTCCTCTTATCTTTTATGTTGGAGACATTTATACAGCAGACAGTAAAGATATTGTGAGAAAGTTGCTAAAACCAAATGTATTGCAAGAAACTGAGAGAACAGTGACGAAGTTGACTTTTGCTGTAGATTTTCAGTTATAATGTCCAATAGATATTGTAAAATAAAACTTTTTGATTTAATGTCTTCAAAATAACAATAAAACTAGAATTCTGTAAAGTTAATTGGATACTAAGTGATAGTATCTAAATAAATCCTTTTTCTTTAATTTTATTAATAAATTTAGTATGTGTATATTTTAGAACCATAAAATTAGCATTTACCTTATAAACTTTGATCAACTTTAATATCTAACTTAATGCTGAACATTGTCACGCGATAAAAATGTTAAAATTATTTCCTATCGAGTGAAAGAACTTTTTTATTGTGTTTCTCGTTAGCTGACCCACTGCACCCCATTGGTTGCCCCAGTGTACTCCTTTATGGGGTACATTGGGTCAACAAAAAGTGCGTAAGTAAAATGGTTTTTTATTGTACAAAAACTTTTCGTAGAATTCGACTAAAATTAATTAGGATAGCCAATAGATTAGGAAATATAATACATTAGTTTGATATTCTGTTTTTAAATATTTTCAGAATTATATTTAAAAATCTAAAATATGCCCACTGTATCCCCGTCTCCCCTATATCATTTTATATCACATACTTTAACACAGTGGTTTGATTGTAAATCGAAAATTATTTATTTTAGTCAGCAAAATTCTACCAAAAATGCAAATGTAAAAGTGATTTTTAGTAAAGAAATAATAATTTTTTAAATTTTTACTTAGAAAAAAACTGGCTCGCTAAAGTATGTAAAGCATGTTATTGTAACTGCAAAAGATTTTTTTAAACATTATCTTTTACCATTTCTGGGAAAAAAGTTACATAAATTTGATGAATTCAGCATGGCGGAGATAGGGCTTACCCGGTTCCCTTAAGTTTGCAATTAATTAATTATATATGTTTGTGATCAATATTTGAGGGATAAAAAGCAGAGGTCAGTGTCTTCGAGAGACCCTGTAGGAACATTTTTACAGAGTTCTTTGTTAATTTTAACCATTTTTTACCAGGTTGTTTTTTCTAAGTTATTATTAAAACGAATCTATGTTGGCACACTTGTGTACAGTTTTATGATTGGTTACCTCATTTGAATATTTTTGCAATGCAAGCTATTTATTGCTAAATTAATATAGAAAGACTCTTCTATAAAATCCTGCGTTTTGAAATGTATTCTATGCATGACATTCCCCATTTCCATATTAAATTGCTAAGTCTTAGACTAGTTCACTGATAAATTTTTCGCTTTTAAGAGAAAATTTATAGTCCTTTCCAAAAAGGCCTTTTACTCCTTCTCTTAATTCTTCCGCCACTTGTCAAAACATGTTGTTCCAATAAATCAGTACACAATTACCTTAAGCCGTGCTGAAACATTCATTAAAAACTAAAATTTATTTCTTGAAAAAAAAAATTTTAATGGCAGATAAATATTTAGACAGGACGGAGAATATCATAATTAGCTTCTTTGTCATTATGTATTTTGCAAAATAACCTAAATTCAAGAGTACAATTTTGCTCACAGGACCGAATATTCAAAAACATGTCATTTTATTTCAGTTTAATAAAAGTATTTTTAATACTTCTTAACAATGTTAAGCAGTGATTTCGGTTTTTTTGTTCTCTTTCTGCCATGTATAGGGTGCCCTAAAAAAACACCAACCTAGATTTTTATTCCTTAAATATTGATCATAGACGTATACAATAAATTACGGAGTTACGTAAAAAAATGTACAAAATTTTATGGTATCGATTAAAATTTTCTAGGCATTAAAGCTAAATAAATATATAATTGAAAATTTATACGGCCCCGTACATAGGGATGGACGCGAGACGACTTTTTGCGAGACGAGACAGAGATTTACAGCTTTTTTGCGAGACGAGACAAGTTTTTGGGCTGTTTTGCGAGACGCGAGACACCAATTTTTCGTCTCGCGTCCATCCCTACCCGTACAAAAAATTCTCAATTAATTAACCCTTTGAGGCGCAACCCTTTCCCAATGCTGAAAAAAGGGCAGCCGTTGCCATCGCTCGACTTAACTACCAGCAAGATGGCGGACGATCAAAACGTTCATCGCGTGCCACAGATCTAGAGACCCTTTTTTACCATTTTTGACCTTTGATTGACCCTTTTTGACGACAGCTGGCTGTGCCGGCATAGCCAGCTGTCGTCAAAAAAGGGTCTAGATCTGTGGCACGCGATGAACGTTCCGATCGTCCGCCATCTTGCTGGTAGTTAAGTCGAGCGATGGCAACGGCTGCCCTTTTTTCGGCATTGGGCAATCTATTCAGCTGTTCTCGCATTCTTCGATTTTTCAGCAGATGTCAGTGCTGTTAAAAATAATCGTGACAATTTTTTTCGGGAAATGACGTGCTAAAAAGTAAAGGATTCTCGTGGAGCTATGTCACCCGCAACTATTTTTATAGAAATCAAATCTATTCTTCGTGACTGGCAACAGTCAAAATGTCAGAGTTTGGTGTTCCCAGAGCGGGAACACTGCGCGTTAAAGGGTTAAACGTACCGCATACATATTAAGTAGGTGATGGACAAAGTTTCAGACTTTCATTATAAAACGGCTCAGAGGTATGAAAATAAACACTTGTTGATTTAAACCACTTTCCAACAGCTCTCAAAGAGGAAAAATCGCATCGAGAGATCAAGTTTCAAAGGTAGTGTACAAATCACACACACACAAAAAAAGAAAAAAGAAAGCAATGGTTGCATAAATATACTGGTATTCAAAATTAAGAATACAAACACAAAATCTGTAATAACTGAAGAAATACTTTTAGTGTAACAAATTTGGCATAGAAATATACGTATTGCTGTGAGAGAAAATATACAAGGTGTTCCAAAACGGTGGTTACACACTTTGGTTCTTTATTTATCGTGGTAGAGATACGTGGGCAATGCAAATTGAAAAATATTTGTTCAAAATAAGGTAGAAAAAGGATTATGTTAAAAAATTCCTCTTTTTAATTAAAAAAATACACTTTTTAAATTTGTATACAAGCCCGTACAAAAAAAATCCCAGTTAGTAAAATCTGCTTCATACACGAATTAGGTGATGGACGAAACTGCATCCTTTAATTATAAAAGGCCTCAGAGATATCTTTAAACAAAGATAATACGAGGCTATACATTAATTTGATTGTGCACTATCAGTGCTAAAAAGTAAAGAATCATTTTCTTTCGTAATTTCTGCTCAACCCCTGAAACCTGATCATCCAACGTGATTTTCCCCCCTTCGACAGCTATTGAAAAGTGGTTTAAGTCAGCACATAGTTAATCGTCATATCTCTGACACTTTTTAGATTGTAATTCTCAAATTTTGTATATCACGTCATTAGTACACATCTTGTTAACTGGGAATTTTTTTGTACGGGGATCATATACGAATTTCAAAAGTGTAATGTTTTGAAAATTAACGAGAGGAGTTTTTTCGAAGCGTGATTTTCCCCCTGCCTTATTTTAAACATTTTTTTTTTTCTGTTTACATTGGTCACTTATCTCTATTAGATAAAGAATTAAAGCATGTTGCACCTTTTTGAGACACTCTGTACAGAACAAAACAATAAAAAAATGCGTGTAGCAATGTAGTTTATAGCACTGAACTATACTAATAATACTTTAATCGTGCTATGGTGTGAGCATAACTTCAGCAATACCAGAAATAGTTCAAAATGAGCTCTTTGGCTATTTTTTTTTTTTAACTATCTAGCCCTGCCTACGTTTGACAATCTAAATTCATCACAGCTGCGAATATTCTAATCATGAGAAGCAATCCATCAACTTGGTACAAAAAAAGAACCGAATGTTGCATCAGTTGGTATTCGGTTGGCATGGTTACTTTCTAACGGGAACGTCCGCTATAGCAAATCTGAAGAATTCAGAGGTACACATTTTGAAAGCATGCCAATACATTCAATGACATACTTGGATATTTTTCAAAATTCCGGAACACATCACTAATATAATAGGAAAAATAAAATGCAGATTCTATTTTTCCTGTCCAATATTATACTGCCGCATAATATAGGGTATAAAAAATCTGAAATTCTTCTAAAAAGTAACATTTTTATTAGAGGTGGTTTAGAGTCCAGTTTAAATTCGTGCTCCAAAGATTTTAGCCAAGTCGAGCCTGAACTTGAATCTAATTACAGCGAAACTCTGATAGATCGAACTTGCTTAATTCGAAAATTTTGCTCTGTGCCTAGAAATATTTATATCTATCTTTTCTCTTTGAGAGAATGTATGCAATTCGAATTTTTGGATATTTCGATCGTTTTCCTCTCAACCCTTTGAGGCGGAACCTTTTCCCAATGCTGAAAAAAAGGGTAGCCGTTACCATCACTCGACTTAACTACCAGCAAGATGGCGGACGATCGAAACGTTCATCGCGTGCCCACAGCAGGCTGTGCCGGCATAGCCAGCTGTCGTCAAAAAAGGGTCTCTCGATCTGTGGCACGCGATGAACGTTTCGATCGTCCGCCATCTTGCTGGTAGTTAAGTCGAGCGATGGCAACGGCTACCCTTTTTTCCAGCATTGGGCAATCTGTCCAGCTGTTCTCGCATTCTTCCATTTTTCAGCCGATGTCAGTACTGTTTAAAATAATCGGGACCATTTTTTTTTACGGGAAATGACGTGCTGAAAAGTAAAGGATTCTCGTGGACCTATGTCACCCGCAACTATTTTTATAGAAATCAAATCCATTCTTCGTGACTGGCAACAATCAAAACGTCAGAGTTTTGTGTTCCCAGAGCGGGAACAGTGCGCGTTAAAGGGTTAAACTTCGAATTATCCAAGTTTGACGAATAAATTGAAGTAATCGCCTAGTGTGATGGGATTTTCAATTTGTTTCAGACATTTCAGTCCCGTTGTTAAAGCGTTGGCCTAGTAGCCGAAAAGTTGCATGTTGTTGGATTATGGCCGATTATCTGCACAAAGGATCAAGGCCGATAGGGGAGTGCTCTCTCCGTGGGATATTTTCTAAGGGATCCTAACCCGTATTTACGCTAAGCGAAAGGTTGCAGGTTCGAATGCGACTTACTTCTGAAGACCACCACGAGCATGCAGTGTACGTGAAAGTTAAGTCTGTGATTCCGATACCCCCCCCCCCCCCCTCAGGGGTCGCTAACGCGTCAGTAGCAGTTCCCGAGCGATGCAAATATTCAGAAATCCCCTTTCTGATGAGGATCCGAAATCTCGAGGAAATATCCAGGAAGGACGCATGTAGCTCTTAACGACACATTTGGTTACGCGAGCTCTTTTATCCAGGCAAATAAGCATATGTTGTTTTTCAAAAGTTAAATCACGCTCTAGTTTTATTATTTTTTTAATATTTAAACAGCGCAAACCATTTTATAGAATCACGAGTGTAGATATAGCTTTCTCATAGGAAGGGTCCATTCTTATACTATAAAATTTTATTGACAGTAAGTGTTACTATAAATATCTAGTAAAAATTTTCAATGGCACTAAAAATTTTTTAATTCTTTATAGTAAATTGTGTTTTTTACGCAATGAATTATAGAACTAACAAAATACATATTTATTAAATTTTAATATGACGTTTTCAAATTTGTATAAAACTAGAATTTTGTTTAATACTGTTATTTTAGGTGGTTGTTATTTATGACTTCTTATAGAGATCAGAGAAACTAAATGGATGCACAAAATAAATAAGTAAATAAAAATACGGAGTCACTAAAAATATCCATCATTCTTAAAAAAGGAAGTACTAAATATTAATAAAATAATTTAAGAAGGAAAAAAAAAACCCTTTGTGGTCAGGTCATATGTGCTCCACCACTCTGTTTGTATCACGATGGAATACTAACAGAACGGGTCTCTGGTTGGCCTACCGGTATCGAGAGGGCCGAGCCCCAATGCCCCTAGATAGCCCCTAGATATTCCTTTGCATCGCGCTTTACAGTGACAATGTGTCATGGGTGAGGGCACGACACCTGACCACGACCCCACCAGCTTCCGCCGCAGCTGCGGCACTTACAGTAGCTTTGACGCACTATATAAGCATTTCATTGTTGTAGCTTTGTTGCAACCGCGATGTTTTTAAGTATTATTGTTACGTACTGAGTATTGTTGGATCTACCATAGCCGAGTGAATAAAACAATGGACATCGCAAATGGCTGAAGATACATGGATCTGGCCTATCGCCCGGTTGTTGTTCTAGTGGTCTGGAGTTTTGGGTGGTTTTCTTCAGATGTAACTAACTTTCTTTTTGTAACGCGAATCCCTAACTGTTTCTCAATAAAGTATTTTAAAAACATTTTTTTTATGGCGTGAACATTTTGAAAACATTTGAAAAAATAACTGAAATATAATGATATTATATATATATATATATATTAAAATCGTTTTACCATATACTATTTTGAGTAGTAGATTCAAAAGATATATTTGTCTGTAATTAGCTTTTGTGAGTAGTGAGTAGACTAATATTATAATTAGTGAGTAGACTAAAAGGGATGCAGACCCTCTAACCCCCCTCCCTTATCTGTGTCCATGTATAGGATGTTGTTATTCGTTCAAAAATAGATTTCAGTATTGAACCAGGAGAGATAAATCAGGCCAAATGTCTCTATGATAAAACAATTTCCAAGACAAGCATCAAACATAACTGCATAAAGAATGATGATATTAAAAAAAAAGTCGCCGCTCTATAGCATAATCTATTAAAATTATTTTGTGAATCCTATTAAAAGAGTTAAGAGTATTACGCTCATTTTCTTCGGAGGGAAGCATGCTGTCTAAATGCATACAAATTTTACTAATAACTCCATACAGAAAAAATCATTTTATTTTCAAAAAGAAAAACTGGCTAATCGCAAGAAGTCGTTTCAAACAAATGGGAATCGCAATTTTCTTTTCGAAGTCTGAAAACCATAACATCAATATGACGTCAATATCACTTGCAATACCAAATTTTGTCACTCAGTTGAACTTTTTTTGCTGTTGGAAATATAAAAATGCTGAAAATAGCAAAAAAATCGCTTACAAATTAGCGAACGATTAACGCGATCTACGAGCACTTAACTGTTTAATGTTTTTGGAGTAAAGGCAGTAACAGTTTTATTTTGGAGTGGTCAAACCGGAATTCTGACTCTCTGAGTGATCAGCATAACTAAATAATAAGATAAATTAAAAATAGATACGATACTATACACATAAAAATCACCTTTCATTTTATCTACATTTGCCGAGCATTATTATATAAATTGCAATTTAAAAATAACACTAAATGTCTGTATCGGAAAGGTAAGAAAATCGAAGAAAAAGCGTTCGCCATTTAAATTACAATTACTTTATCTCAATAAAAATGTCATCCCTCTTTCTCTCTCTCAGAGAGAATTGACTGGAGACGACCGGAAGTTTTAATAATGGAACGCAGCCAAATCGAACGCAATCGAGAATAATTATCTTCGAATGTATTTATGACCATAAAATCGGAAATTAGAATTCAGCTTTCCTCTGTCTAGGACTAGAATAATAGAGCTGCAGCATTTATGTCGGTGCCACAATTTAGCAGAATTAGAATAATAATGTTTATTCCCAATCTACAAAGGGCAGTCTCCCTTTTGTTAAACACTTTAATGGGGTTGCCATCACAATAAGAAAGAGCAAAATAGAGTATTTCAGTTTTATTTGACAATACAGTAATGTGGTGATTCAGGTGTTTGTGTTAATGGATCTGATATACCTTGCTTGCGTATTAATTTGGAAGACGTAATTTAAGGCGCGCGTTAGTTACTTGGATAGTTTCTTTGTTAACAATGCACCGAGTTAATGGAATCTTCTCTTCATCAACTTCCTTAATTGCATTTAATCTGTATAAATAAAAGAAGACTTCTCTATACATTGTATAGAATTAATATATACGATCCAGGAATTTTTTTCCAGGGTCCCATTTATGTAAAAACTGTCTAATATTCATTTTTATGAATTTCAACATGTATTTTCGAAAATTTTCATACTAAATTTTGTAAAGATCATTTTTTTTGTTGTTGTTGTTAAAATGGTTTTCAAAACAAAATAAAGGGTAAAATGACAATGTAAGGTTGATTTAATCCTCTGTATTTTTGTTAAGGGTCCTTTTAATCGATTGTAATTTTGTGAAGGGGCCACTTTAATCGATTGTAATTTTATGAAGGGACCGTAAAATGGACTTAAATTTTGTGTCCATCGATCCCAGTATACATACATACAGGGTGTCCCATACTGATAGGTTCAAACTTTAAGGGGTAGGGTACATAATGATGATTCAGAATCACATGGCAATGTGAGGTCGGAAACGTAGTCTTTAGCTGTTAATAATCACTTTAGAAAAAGTTCTGAAACACTAGTGAATTTTTCATTTCTACCATAGTTCGAGCCTTCTTGACAGCTGAACTTAACCCTTTATCTACTGACGGTACTTAGAAGTACCTTTAAATTAAAATTGTTTTTAAAAAAATCTATTCATTGTAACCATTTCTTTGAAAAATCACTACCAAATGCTTAATTGAATCCGCTTACATTACAATTGCATTTTCTATTAAAGTAGATTGTTTTAATGATGTGGAACCTCCTCCAAAGAGCATTAGTGAATTTTCAGACGTTTGTTTTATGATTAAAGGATTAGATTTTCTAAAAGTGTGTCCATCAAGGTATTACTTGACTCCTTCAGATTAGTTGGCCCTATACTCTTTTGAAAAAGACTCGTTAACTGTTTATAAAACCAGTCATCGAACGTATAGCTTATGCTTATTAATTTTTTCGTAATTTCATTTTTTATTATATTAATCGGTATTTATCATTCATTGCTTAACTATAACAAGAGAAAACAAATAGATTCAACGCGATATTCTTGGCAAATCTTAATTCCGTAGATAAAGGGTTAAAATCAATGCATAACTTTACTTCTTCTTTGTTATACTTAAAATATACAAGAGTCTCGCATTTTCAACATAAAGGTACCAGCACATCTCTCTCGCTCCTTTCTCCTCCGCGATTTGGTGAATAACGACATTTTCGCTACTTATTCAATGGAAAATTAATGATCATTTAATTATGACCTAGAGAAGAAATTGACTAGCAAACCGAAGCCATTTCACCCTGAATTTGAATCGGGTAGTTAGCTCGAGCGATGGCAACGGCTGTACTTTTTCAGCGCAGGGACCACTGAATCATATTTTTTTGCGACTAGCAGCAAAAGCATTGTAACTGGGTGGCTTTACGTCACGACCACCGCTGTTAAAGGATTAACGAAGAAAAGAAATTGCACAAAAATGGAAAAAAAAATAATAATCTATTATATAAATGTGAAAGTTTGTCTGTTTGTTTGTTTGTTCGTCCGGGAACTCCTCTCACACCGTTCGACCAATCGGCTTGAAATTTTGCACATACACGTAAAATGACATAGAATAGACCGTAGGCTGCTTTAAAATTCTGGAAATCCACCTGTTCCCCAATTTTTTACGATTTTTCGCAATTTTCAGGGTACAAAGCTACTCAAATGTCCGATTTCAGCACATTCGTGAGCATGCGCCGAAACGGTTGGTCGCAGACCTACCGAATTTTACATACGGCTTCATTAGGACAGATCCTAACATGCCTCGAAGCGATTTTTTCGAAATTCGAATTAGAAATTTTTTTATTTTATGTTTTGTCCGATTTATAGCAATTTTTCTCGCTTAATACGTAATAACGCCGGTAATTACACTTGCAAGAAAATGATATTTGCATCATCGGATAGAGGAAAAAAGTTTCTTTTAAAAACTGTTTGTTCGGACTGTGTAACATAATTTGCAAATTTTTGGGAATTTTTCAAATAAAATTAAATTTGACGCTGAGTTTCATAAAATATTTTTAAAACTGCTGCATCTTGAATTCTATCTGTCATAACTTTTTTATATTTTGTCAAATGACGGAGCATACATTTCGCCCTCTTTTAAAAGAGAAGCCAGAGGAAAATATAAATTAGGAGATTTTTTACGAAATTTTAAGTAAAGAAGAATTTTCATTTCAATAGCATGTGCTTAAAAATTTCGGTATAATATCTGGCGGTTTGGTTGTCTTGGAGACAGTAACAATGATTAAAATTGCCAGTTGAAAAAAATAAATAAAATTACTTTAAAATAACTGAGTTTTCGCATGTGAAAAGTGCGTCATTTTGATGTCACGAGTTTAAAATCCCTTTTGAAACTCAATCAGAATAACGGACTGACAAGCAAAACATACGCCATGCATGAAATAATTCTATATTTTATTTTACATTGCCACAAAAAGTATTGAATGCTGTTTTTTCACCAGTGAATTATCCAGCATTATTTTCAATTGAGATTTTAAACGGGACACGTTTTCGAATCGCAGGAAACATATTGGAGGCCCCCATCTATGAAATTTGTTTTATTTTTCATAAAATTTTGTTATATAAAAAAAAGAACATCATTTGAAATTGGGGGCCATTTCGAGCCAGGGTCCTGAGCAAAGTCCCGATTTGCCTGTGCGTCTGACAAGAATTGTGCGTAAAAATTTATGGAGAGCTGATTTACTGGCAACCATAAAGTGAAATGATTATCGTTTATGCTAATGCGTAAATTGCAAAGAATCACCAAAGAGTAAAAGAATACATTCGTGGCAAATATCTAAACCGTTTCTTTAAATTAAGCATTAACGGTTGCAATACGAAAATATATTATATTGGTATCAGTAAAAGATAGTATAAGTAATAGTAAGTAGATATGCTAAGGCCATATTGATCAAAGCATAATATACCGCATTGATAAATATTTCGTGAAACTAAGACTTCTATTCATTTTTCAACAGCCGTTATATCCCACGGTAGTTTCAACAGACTGTAACAGAACTTTCTTATTTCTTGGAGATAATGTTTTTTCACAAGTAGTTCTGATCACATTTTAGGAAAATGTTCTCTTCTTGCCTTGCGAAGAGCGGGTACACAACTATTTAATTATAAAATAAAACGGTTCTCCACATCATGTAGTAGCTAAGGTATTAATGGCATAACTTAAATCTAAAAAAGGGTATGATGTAGAAATAAGACATTTTGAAAATTAGGAATTTTCACTGCAAATCGTCACGCTTTTCTTTTCTAATCGCGAATGACACCGACATAGTTTTTTTTTTTTTTTTTTTGCGTCATAATATTAACAAGGGTCTCAGGTCAGTACTTATACTAACTTTACAAATGAGTAACTTTACGCCCAGAGTCAAATCATTTTGCTCATTTTTAGATTCCAAATCACTGGAATAAATTCGAAATATACATATAAGAAAAAGTTTCGCTCCCTACAGTGCGGAGAACGGGCACGCAGCTAGTAAATAATAAATATGTATTTTATATACATTGCTCAAAACAATTAGGGGAGCACGTGGTTTTAACGGCATTACGCAAATACTTACACCGATCAGTAACATAAAATAAATCATCCATAATTTAAAGCCTAGCAGGAAACAGAAGAAGAAAATTTCCTATGCAAATCAAAGTTCATGACATCAAAAACCAAAAAAAGAATATAAGGGCAGAAATTGGGATGTTGCAGAAACGTCTGTTTCACTGCCTTCACTGTGAAATTCGATTGCTCAGTATTTTATATTTATTTATTTTTTGAGAAAAGGTGACTTGAAAATGTCTCAACAACGTGATTTACCGGAATCCATGGTATGGCGTATTATAGGCAGACTGGAATCCGGGCAAACACAACGTAGTGTGGCGGACGTTGTTGGAGCCGCCAGAAGTGTCGTTGCAAGGCTGTGGAATCGATTCCAAGAAACAGGGTATGTTAGACGTCGACCAGGGCAAGGACGGCCACGCGCCACTACAGCAACTGGTGACCGGTATATACTGTTAACCCTTTATAAGGCGAGTTTATGTGCAGAGAGTCGAAAGTACTTGGGATTTTTCTGGCCCGTTTTTTACGATTAATTCATATATTTTCCCTCTACAATAATATCCCACGTGAAAATTGGAGAAACAAGTATTAAAAAAGCATAGAAATTTTGCAGGAGAATACATTAATTATTCCCAAAATCAAAGTCGGAAAACTACCTGCTGCTTGCACACGGAATTAAACGCAAAAATATATAATTAAAAGCGATGATTCTTATGCTCAATTTTCGAGCAATTATTCGAGCTTTCTTTAACCCATTTGTGCCTGGATATTTTTGCGACTTTCTTCGATTTTTACTGATAACAGAAATAATAGATAAATTTCGGATGTCAACTTCTTGAACAAGGAATGATTTATTTTAAAATCATTTTGCATAAAAATCGAAATATCAACATCCTACTGGGTCATGTTAAAATATTGTGCGGAGTTGAGGTTCAATACTCATGAATAAAGGATAGGAAAAATAAATAACGTTTTCGACTAATAGCGAAAATGCCGTCCCAAAAAAGGGACGCTAGGCATAAATGGGTTAAAATTACGAATGAAAGAAAAGTTCATGAGCCAAATGTAATTTAGAATCTAGATGTATGGAAAAAATATACATCCAATATAACCGAACAAAAATCAGAAAATTCACTAATGATAATTGATTTCTGTATTTAATAGACCGTAGGTGGTGAGTGTTCTTTCTTACCACGGCCTTATAAGGAGTTAACGGCTCGTCGAAACAGAATAGACAATGCTACTCAGCTGCAAAAAGAGTTGCTCTTGGCAACAGGACGAAAGGTGTCCAGCCAAACAGTACGTAATAGGTTTCATAAAGGAGGTTTGTATGCACGTAGGCCAATGGTCTGCATTCCGTTGACCTCACGCCACCGTGCGGCCCGGAGAAGATGGGCTGCTGAACATCGAGATTGGGAGCAACATGATTGGAGCCAAGTGCTGTTTACATACGAGTCCAGATTCAGTCTGGAGTGTGACACTCGACGTGTTTTGATATGGGGGAAATAGGCACTCGAAATAACCCCTCATTCGTTCGTGAAAGGCCACAATACAGACGAGCTGGTTGGATGGTATGGGGTGGAATCAGCATAGGGGGACGTACGGACCTGCATATCATTCGGAATGGTAGGTACTTTGGCGGCCCGAAGGTATGCAGACGAGATACTGAGACCTCATGTCATACCATAAGTCGCAGCCATTGGAGATTCCTTTTGTACTCCAGCATGATAATGCCAGACCGCATACAGCTCGTCTTTTGGAGAACATGCTTGAAGCTGAAACAATACAACGTATGGAATGGCCAGCGTGCTCTCCTGACCTGAATCCAATCGAGCATGTTTGGGACATGCCCGGACGACGCATTGCTGCGAGATCAAGACCTCTTTTTACTGTCCGAGACTTGGAGATTGCACTTCTTGAGGAGTGGAACAGTATTCCCCAAAGTTTTATCGATAACATCATCGCATCCATGGAAAGCAGATGCGCAGCAGTCTTAGCTGTTCGAGGAGACCACACGCCAAACTAAGAATCTTGCATCATTTCTAAACAATACTTTTTTTACAGGCAACCAAATTGTTGCCCTGAATCATCTTTTCATGTCTTTTTTTCCATATTTTCAAAGAATTAAAGCTTAATTACAATTTTTTCTTACGTCTTTTTTTCTGTACTACGCATTGATACGAGTGTTCTATGTATTTTATGCCAATACACGGTTTACTTAACTCCTTTGCTTGCTCCCCTAACTTTTAAAAACAGTGTTATATACTATATGTCATGCAGTAGCAAAGGAACGAAATCGATCATCTTTCGTGACTTAAACATCGCGTGACCGTTTTTCGAACTTTTTAAGTTTCTCCCCTTGCTGTTCCCATTGATTAAACTCAAATGTAGAGGATGAGGAAAAGACAACAGTGAATGATGGAGTGTAAGTATGCTGAAAAAGGAAAAGCTCTGTATCCACGTAAATATGTGGATGTTAAGGTTTGTGAAGGAGATTGGTTTATTGCTCTCTTACTCACTTGTATTGTGAAGAGTACTTTTAATTTTATCGGCGGAGCATTAAAAAAATAAACAGTGTCATTTAACCCTTTAACGCGCAGTGTTCCTGCTCTGGGAACACCAAACTCTGACATTTTGACTGTTGCCAGTCACGAAGAATAGATTTGATTGCTATAAAAATAGTTGCGGGTGACATAGCTCCACGAGAATCCTTTACTTTTAGGCACGTCATTTCCCGTAAAAAATTGTCACGATTATTTTTAACAGCACTGACATCTGCTGGAAAAGGAAAGAATGCGAGAACAGCTGGGTAGATTGCCCAATGCTGAATAAAAGGGCAACCGTTGCCATCACTCGACTTAACTACCAGCAAGATGGCGGACGATCGAAACGTTCATCGCGTGCCACCGATCTAGAGACCCTTTTTTGACGACAGCTGGCTGTGCCGCACAACCAGCTGCGTCAAAAAAGGGTTTCTAGATCTGTGGCACGCGATGAACGTTTCGATCGTCCGCCATCTTGCTGGTAGTTAAGTCGAGCGATGGCAACGGCTGCCCTTTTTTCAGCATTGGGAAAGGGTTGCGCCTCAAAGGGTTAACTCGATATTGAACCAAAGTTTAGCGAGCCTGCTCACACTTATTATTCAAAAAGAGGCAGCGGAGAAGACTCACCTTCTTTGACCAATGTTGCTTCGTAGAGTGATTCTTTGAATGCTCCACTGGAACCCAGAGATTGCGAAAGTGCAATGCTGCGCTGCATCGGCCGGCAGCGTTCAACATCGGTCTACATCATCGGGTCTCCTTGTTGGATAATATCGGTCAACACCAGGAAGCAATACAGAGCATTTCGACCAGACTACCTCTCAGTGACAGGTCCCCTCCCCCCCTTCTGCGTGGCAGCTTTGGGCTATCGTAATGTATATGGGGAAACCCAATTTTCAACATTCAAAACAACATTCAAAAAAAGTAGCGATTGTAATGGATTGCATTGGTTACGAGAACTTTCGAATTTGATTTTCCAGACTCATTTTTGATTTTGAAGTGATTAAAGATAATTAAAATGGATGTTTCTAATACCCTAGTTTGAATGCAATAGGAAGACACTAGAAGAAACTGCACTTAGAGTGTGTGTAGTAGGCTGTCACCGTGACTGACGAGAAAGACAGGCTGCGGTGCTGACATTTGGTCACACCCCTTTTGCTCTCGAAGAGTCACGCGACCTAGGGGGTGTGGTCATCTTACTGTGGCTATCTCGGATCAAGATGGCCACACCTCCTAAGTCACATGACTGTGCGAGGGCAAAAGGGGGGCCAGCACCGCAGCCTGTCTTTCTCGTCAGCCACGACTGTCACTCTGATGACGTCACTGAAACGTCACGTCGAAATGCTCTATTGGTAAAATAATGGGAGTTTTCTCCGTCTTTTTAATGATGAGAGCGGACATATTAAATAAGGATTTAAAATTAAAAATGAAAGGGTTTAAAAAAAAATAGTAGCGCATCTTTGGTGATATTCTTCGTTATATTTATCGCCCCTCCTCGAAACTTTTCTGAATCAGCCACTGTACGGATGATCAGGTTTTCTGATAAAATAATAGAAGTTGAAGAAAATATAATGAAAATTTATCATACAAGAAACATCTTTCTAAAATTTCTGGAATTTACCATGTACTTTTATAGGAGTAAATTTACTAAAACGTGATTTATTTCCTTTTAGTGCATGTAAAATAATTTACTTTCCTGACTTCGAAGTCTCATCATGTACATAAATGCAGTAGCGTAGCCACGATTTTATTTCGTGGAGTGGGGGGGTGGCTAGTATCAAATTGTAAGTTAAAAGTTCAATTGTAAGCTAAATATCAAATTGTAAGCTAAGTAAAGTGTTCCATTTCGGGGTGGGCTACAGCCCCCTTAGGCTACGCTTCTGCCTACATGAAAGATAAACCATGCCACATGCATAATATGATTATAAAATAATTCACAACACAGTTGTCCTAGCACTTGTATAAATGCAACAAAGTAGCGAAGAATGAAAGCAAATGAAATTACGCTTCTCCCAATTGTGACACTAGAACAGATTCTACCGTTTCGAATTTGCGGTATGTATAGTGTCCGTTTCTGGATGCTTAATTTAAGATAAAATTAACATTTCACTCAAAAGTTAATTAAAATGTGCATTACATGTAAGTTGGTCAGTTAGTTGTCGACTTTATTACTGATCATTACATTCCAGTCAGTTAACCAGATTTAATTATTATAATGTTAACTCATGTGAACATTTTTCGCAACAGTAGGTGACTTTAAAGTGTTAGAAGCAAATATTTGGCTAGAAACCGCTAAACCGTAGGATTATTGCAGTATTTTATCTCGTTCAAACAAAATAGCTGAAGTGCACAGAAAATATTTATGATGTAATACACGTTCAAGGAAGTCATGTGGTGTACACATCAATTTTTTTTTTAAATTCTTATACATTTTTTCTTTTTAAATACAAAAAGAGTTTCTAAATTTTCACCCAAAATAAGTACACTTCAAATAAATATATTTGAGAAAAGAGGCGACATCAACGAATATCTCAAGACAAATATACTTTTTCGACAACTCAAGCAAATAATATAACTCCTTTCGACAACTCCCCCATGCATCAAATGATTAATTTAATAAAAATAATTTCTGGATCTCTACAGGAAAAAATTACATAACAAAGCAATATTTTCCCAACTCAATGCGATTATTTCAGATTAAAAGATTCCATAACATCTAATTATTTCTAACACAAGACAAAAAGTCGTGATGTTCTACTAACTACATTTTCTCCAGACTAGAATCAGGAATAGCATTATCTCAAAATTTGATTAAGAGAAAGAATTTGATTATCAGTTCTTATTGAATCGGCAAATAAAAGCGTAGAATGTTTACAGAAAGAATAAAGGAGTATTTTATCTGTGAAAGTTTCACAAAATAAAATGCATATATCTATATAATATATCTATATGTTGTTTTTCATGAGATAGATGGATACAGGGCCTAATTTCCGGGAGGGCATTTGGGGAAAGCGCCCGGTCCCCCAAATTGTTTTTTAAGTTTCGAAAGAGGGGGCCCCCAATGAAGCTTTTGCCCAGGGCCCCCAACACGGCAAATCTGCCCCTGGACGGACGCCTGTAAAATGCAGTTTAAACGATGATAACCCGCAAACTACTTAATCTATTGGAATTGTTTGTGTGTTCCTATAAAAGAACTATAACTGCTTTACGTACTGCTTTCAGAATGCATGGTATGATACATAGCAACAGCAATTATGTTACAATCGATACATATCTATGACAGCTAGTACACAGCAGAGAGGTGGACGGAGAGGCAAACATCGGAAATCAAATTATCGCTAAGTTGGTGAGTTTTGATGAAATATCGCTAAATTGAGAGCCAAAAATAAGTTTCTTAAACCATCGTTTCTTAACCTTTTTCGTGTTGCGACACCCTTAAAAGCAGAAAATCACGTAAAAGTTCTTGCGACCCCTTAACAGCCAAAATATTATGGAAAAGGCCTTGCGACTCCCTTGTTACAATAAAAACGGAAGCTTAGTAACGAAAGATTTGAGAACATTCATCCGTTTTGCCACTTCATGAACGAAAAAGTCTGGTAGTTTTAAAATCTAAACATAGAAATCGTCTTTTATCACTTAAAAATAATTTATTTATGTTGGCTTGTCAATGAAGATCCTTGCATAGAAAAACTTTTTTAAGAGGAAAGCAAAGCCAACCGTAAGCATCGTATTTCCTTTTTCTAATAGCCGGATCAGCGGCCTATCTGGAGGCTTGACCGCTACGAGGGTCGGAGATTCTGGTCATTCATTATGGGGGCACCTAGTAGGCAGACCAACGTTGCCCCCTAATGAACGGTCTCCTAATTTTGAATCAATTCCAGATGAGAGAAGTAGCACCAGAAATCGGCACCCCCAGAGATATCGTTTAAACATGAAGAACATTGGAAGCACATACAGATATTACGTGCACTACAATTAGCGTATACGGTCCCACAGCAGTCCAGCAGAGAGAGGTGTTCACACTCCAAAGCACTGGCCAAGACGATGTAGCTTCACTTTCAGTGTTCTTATGGGAACGGAGCTTAACAACTAGCCACTGTGGGAGGTTGATAATATTCTTCAATGGCCTGTTGACTCAAATGAAAATGATGACTGATTATCATTATGTAGACATTTTCATTTGATACTGAGAAACTAGATAAACTTATAATGGTTTAACATCCTAACTTCCTAACTAATATTATAAATGCGAAAGCGAGTTTGTTTGTTTGTTTGTTTGTTTGTTTATGACGCTTTCACGCCTAAACCGCTGAATAAATTATGATGAATTTTGGTTTTAGATATAGATGGGACCCTGGAGAAGGTTATAGGCTACTTAGAATTTTAGATTTTGAATTACTTTTTAAATTATTAATTAAAAACCGTTTTTACGTTGCCATGCTTGGCGAGTTTCGCCCGTATCAAGTGATTCATGTTTTGAGCTAACAAGAATGGTATTACTTCAATGAAAAAGCACGTGCATCTGAAGAACATTAAATAATACGGAAATTATGCCAGTTTTATGCCAAATCTATCTATCTCTCATAATAAAAATGAATGTTCTCCAGACAAATCTACAGAAAGCAGAGCTTTGAAAATTTGAGCATGACTGGGCCCATGACTTCGGTAAAGTGTACCTGAGGCTCAGAAATTTTAATTACTTTTCTAACTATTAATTAAAAACCGTTTTATCGCCCACACAAAATGATTTATGCTTTTAAAACAAAGCAGAAATGCTATTTGCAAAATCGCATGCATTTGGAAAACATAAATAAGTATGGAAATTATGTTGATTTTACGCCAAATTAAAAAGCATAAATAAAGAAAAGTGTACTTACGTATTATCCCGGTAGTCCGCCAAGACGAGCGATTTTTTGCGGAGATAAATGCCGGGCACAAGAAATTATTAATGGTTTTGAATACGATTGGCAACTCATTTGACGAAAAAACAGTTTGGCGGGAATGACTTCCGGGATAATACGTAAGTACCAAGAAAAGTCCAGATGTGTTTCTTACAGTTCGTAAATTTCCAAATCCTACCAATAATATAAATGTGTACGTTTATGTGTTTGGGTGTTTTTGACTGAATCACACAAAAATGGTTGGAAAAATTTGTAATGAAGATAGTTTATGCCCTGCATTAACATACGGGCAACCTTTCAAGCATATAGCATAAATAATTCTTTCTTGTTAGCTCAAAATAATGCTAATGCATTGCGCTCTATGGAAATTTTGTAGCTACTAAACCGATTTTAAAACTTTTTTTGCTGATTGAAAGTCCTAGGCCTATATGGGGAATTCCCCTGTGTGGAATTTTCTAAGGGATCCTAGCCCGTATTTTTGCGAGGTTTTGGAAAAAAACACAGAAAACTGCGAGCGGCTAGGTCGACAGACGCGACCGGAGTTTGAACCTGGCACCTCCCGCCTTCCAGTTTTGAGAACAGAACCTCTCAGACACTGGTGGGACCCTGAATGTTATAGGCTACCTTTTATGCATATAATCACAAATAGTTCTTTTACAGGGATACTCATAAGAATTATATTACGCTCTATGTGTATTTCTGTAAGTACTGAACCGATTCCAAAACTTTTTTCACTGATAGTAAGCTACACTATTCTTGAGTATTATAGGCTAAAATTCGTGCATGTAGCGCAAATAGTTCCTTTACAGGAACACTCAAAATAATTCTACTACATTACGCTCTATGGGCATCTCTTTAACTACAGAACCGATTCTAAAACTTTTTCGCTAATAGAAAGCTGTACTATTCCTGATTAACATAGGCTGAAATTCATGCATATGGCATAAATATTTCTTTTACAAGAACACTCAAAACAGTTCGCAAATTCTGTCGTAACTATCTCTATTCGCCAAATGCCTGAAAAGAATCTAAATTTAGTAATTCTGCATACTCTCTTATTTTAAATGAAGTATACTACCATGCATTATACTTCATTTAAAATATGTAAAAAGCAAATAATATTCAAATGCAGTTTCTTTAGTCGCAAACATATTTGTTATTGACACATGATTCGTTTCTCTCGGGACCTAATTCTAAAGCCGACGCGGACGAAGTCGCGGGTAGCCGCTAGTCAGTGGTGGCGCTAGACTTTCCCCGACGGGGGGTCACCACTCCCCGACGAGAGGGCACAAATATACATGTACATATGCTAAGTGGCGTATCCAAGAGGGGGCTTTGACCTCCCGCTTGGATGACATTTTTGTCAGCAAGTATGATATGAAAATTTGCAACTATTCGCACCATTTGAAAATATTTTACTTTAGAAAGTGATTTGTTCACGATAAATCATTTTCTAAACTAAAATATCCAGGATCCAGATAAGTTTAGAGGAGATGGAGGACAATATAATGTTTTGTATTGTGAAATATTTCCAGGAATCGGATCGACATACATAATCGGACACCCAGCCCCGGATATTTTCAAAAACCACAGCACAATCTTTCTTGGTAGATTATTATTTAAACTGACCCTAATTAGCGTATCTCAAAATCCTTTTACATTACACAATTATTTCCCCGAGGCCTCAGCAAGCAAAAACTTTCGGTGGGTGGAGGGGATCTGAGTGCTAAAATTAAATTTAACTGATCTCTAGAATCAACGCAAATAAACTGATAATGCATTTACTGAAATTTTGGAGGGAGGCGGGGGTCAAACCCATATGATCCTCCCCCCTGGTAACGGCCTTGCACGTTTCTGTAAAATCTCGAAAGCTACTTTTAAGAGTTCTTCAGGTTAACGCTTCAAATATTTCATATGAATGAAATTCTTTGAAAAAAGTTCAGCGAAGAAAGTTCTACGCATTTTTTTTTTTTCTCGCAGAAAAAATATCAGAAACAAAAGTTTTTTGTGCAAGAATATTGCTGTAAATTCACTGAAATTTTATTTTATAAATTAAGCATAACTAAATTTGCACGCTTTTTCACAAATTGCAGTTATTTTTATAAAATTAAGAGATATATGTAAGTTTAGTTACAGTTTAACTTCGATATCTCGAACATCGAAATTCTTGATATCTCAATAAATGTGTTTTCCCTTACAAATTATATCCCGCCCCACCAGTGGAATCTGGGAGACGGAAGATGCCTGGTTCGAAACTTGGTCCGTCCGCCGACCTAACCATTCGGAGTTTACGGAAACTTTGCATAAATACGGGTTAGGACCTTTTAGAAAGTCCCCCACGGAGGGCAAACCCACACCCGGCTTTGATCCCTAGTGTAGACAGTTGGCCGTAATCTACATTTCCATTTACAAACTGATTCCCTTTAATTTCAACTCATCTCAAAATGTCTAGTGTTTCTGGCCAACATGTTTTTCTGTAAAAATATTAATCGAATTGTTAATTTATGCAATATTAATATTTTAAATCACAATAAAATGAGAAAAATGCAATTGAAGTGTTTATAGGTAGAGAACCACTTTGCAACAAAAATTTTCTTTTGAGAAAAACGATTTTGAAGGCGCGCAGTAAAGTGGCATACCGAAACTTTATCGCTTGTTTCTACGGCTTTAAAATGGTTCTACTTCAATAATAATTCATATGGTGATAGTACTTATTGAAAGCTAAAAGATGGCACCGTGTCTCAATTTCGAAAAGAATTGTTGTGAAGTGTACCCCTGGAAGCTTCAGTTAATAATAATAATAATAATAATAATAATAAATTATAAAAATCTCCGAAAGAGAACGTAAATATATGCGCTATTAAATTTTTTTATAAAGTCAAGCACTCATGAAGAAAATTAACCACTTTCTTTTAAAATCTAAAATAAAATAAAATAAAAAATATCGTCAGAAAAATATAATCGGTCAGCTTATAATTTGCCAAGACACACAAAAAAATAATTATTTTTAGCGAAACTAACCTTGATAAAAATTCACTTTTTTTTAATACTCCAAGATAGTTTTGAACGAGGTTTCCACAAACGTGATGAATAATTTTATAAAGCAAGCTCATTTACTAATAATTCATAGTGAAAGTGTCACTTTTAAAATTTCAACATTAACAAAAAAGAGTTAAATTAATAAGGCGAATAACAAACATAATATTAATCTGTTTAAAAGTTAAAGAGTTGAATTCTGATCGATATAATTCTGTAACTCAAAAATCAGTTTAGAACACATACTATTAGTTTATTTTAATAGTTTATATTAATGCTGGTGCCATCCATGGATTCAATAGCGATTTGTATAAAGATTCAAAATAAGGGAAGTTGCGGTGGCTTACGATACGCCACTGTATATAACATACAAATCTACACGCAAATATAAAACTTTTATTGTATTTATTTTATTTACTTTACAGGATAAAAGTGAAATTTTCGGAGAGACGATATAGACGCTGTATACCATAATTTTTATTTACTTTGCAGTAAAATAACTGAATTAAAATTCACAAAAGTTAGTTATTTTTTCCAGAACGATATAAAAATTAAATTGTCAGTCAAGATTAATCAGTTTCCTTTAACTTATATTCCATTTTTAGATCTATCCACAGCCATCTTCATACTGGACTGGAGAGAGCTTTGGTCTATCAGGGGGGGCTGGTTATTATTATTATTTAATTTTTTTCTTTTTTTTACCCCAAGCAAAATGTAATAAATTCTAATTCCCTTGCAGCTGTTAATCTTCTTGGTGTGAGTAGCTATGAACTCTTAGCTAAAGAGGGCCGGTTAATCCAGTTAGATTTCTCTATATAGTGCGAATTCTCACTCGTTGTATATGTATAAGTATGTTACCAAATAAACAAACTATGTATTTGACTAATTCTTAAATTACAAAAAATAAAATAAAAATAAAAACAAATCTTACTGCTAAATTTTTATAAAATTAAAGATTAAATCGTGCATATTGTGTTCGATTGAATCTATTTATAAATAAAAAGTATATTTAGAATTTATTCAAATTTGCCATCTAAGAAACAGAAAAGTACTAACTTTTTTTTATTTTATTCGGATGAAGTTAAATTATCTAATTAACCACTTAGTTATAAGAATATCTTTTTACTTTTTTTCTCAACAGTTATAAGAGTTCAAGTAAGGATTACTGTGATAAAATAATTTTAAAGACATAGAATACTTATTTTATAAATTGCATAACAGACTAACTTATAAATAAATCAAATACGACCAGTTTAAAATATTTCTAATTAAAATGAAAATTTTTAGTTAAAGCGTTTAAATATTCATAGGTTTTGAATGCCAGAGATGATTAACTGTAAAATAATTTTATAAATATTTTGTCATGTCAAATTATTACACAATTAAATATACATTTTAAAAAGTTTCCGTAGTAAACAAAATTCGAAATTTCTTATCACCCGAGTCGTAAATATCTTTAAAAAATATCAATTAAGACTTATAAATTTTGTAGCTCTATGAATAAAAGTAATACAATGGGAAATTTTATTTTACATTTATGACACAAAAGCTTTTGACTCGTGAATTAAAATACTGTTAATTTACATACAATTACATTAAATCTGTGTTCAATTTAAATTTGCATTAATGCAATTTGAAAGTTTATAAAGACATACCTTTCGTCCTCACTCCAATTACTAAATCGTATTTGATAAATATGCCAAAAAAATCGAAATTGCAACGAAAGAATATATTTTAAAAATGTATGTCCAGTCCTGTAATTTAGCGGTATACCCTTGTCCTGTAATTTTGTATATAATGGGGTGAACAACATGTTACTTATCAATGGTTTAAAAGCAAGAGCACATTTAAAAGTACTCATAGTGTTTAAAAGACGATTTGATACTCTATGACCAATTGATACTGAGTACTCTATAACTGATAGTTTCTCTCTCTGCTCCTGGACGTGGGAGGAAGAGAGGGGACTGACTGGGACTTGCTTGGATGGGGACCGGCGAGTGAGGAGGTTGTCGTTTTCCTCGGGTCCCGCTACGGATGTATTTTCGATTATTTTTTTCTACATGATTATATATATTTGTACATAGCCAGCTAACCAAGATTTTCTGTCTTAAATAAATTTCATATTTACTTTTCTGAAAAGTGCCGGAGTCTCTCTACCCACGAACCACCTGTGAAACAAACGTAAGTTTCACAAGTATTTTAAAATTTCTGTGACAGAACAGGTGACTCAGTTTTTTAAATATGTGCCTTATTTTAAAATTATTTTTATTTTTAAATAACGCAGAATGTGGTCATTCAAAATTTGTGCTCAAAATAGTTTCAATTCTTTTTTATAAGGGGGGGGGGGGTGAGGGGCAAGGGTGGTTTAAGGACGAGGGCACAGGGGCGCGAATTCCCCGAGAGGAAAATATTTACGCTAGTAAAAATACACTTCAAATAAAATTGCATGTTCATGCAATTCTGAATTGGTATTCAAGTTTTGCACCCTTCCTGAAAAATATTTCTGGATCCGCCCTTGGGCATAGTATATTTGTACAAATACATAACAAAAAGCAAGTGCTTAGAATATATAATTCATTGCTTTAGAGAAATAAACTGACCATATTTTTAATAATAACGTATATTAATTAAACCTTTTAAACACACTTAAAATACACTGCTGGCCATCGTAAATGCAACACCCTGAAGGAAGCATGCAAATAATATGAAATTTACAACATGCATTAGCTGAGGTGAGATATGCAAATGATTAGAATTTCAGCGCAGACGCACATCAAGCGCGCCTGTGGCGCCACCTCAAAGCGCTATTTAAGGCTTGGAGATTTCGACGGTTTCAAGTACAGCAATTGTGTTTTTCTTGCTTTTTTTTCAAAAAAAACGATAAATTATGCCTCGTAGGAAACAACGATCATCTTTTGATCAAGTATCCGAGTTTGACAGAGGAAGGATAGTGGCATACCGAGATTGTGGGTTATCTTTCAGGGAAATCGGTCGACGTATTGGACGAAACCAAACAACTGTGATGCGGATATGTGATCGTTGGGTGCAGGAGGGTACGACGGACAGACGTGATCGACCGCATCGACCTCAGTGCACCACGTCACGTGATGACAGGCAGATTGTACGCATGGCAGTGACGGACCGCTCAGTCACATCACGAACCATATCACAGCAGATTCAGTCTGTAACGCATCATCCAGTGTCTGCGCGTACCATTCGACGTCGTTTACAGCAGAATGGTCTGTCCGCAAGACGTCCGTTGCTTTGTCTACCTCTGACGCGGAACCACAGACGTCTCCGCCGCCAATGGTGCGATGAAAGAAGGATGTGGACGACAGAATGGAATGAAATTCTCTTTACTGACGAGTCACGCTTCTGTATGCAACACCACGACGGTCGGATTCGAGTCTGGAGACACCGTGGAGAGAGGATGCTGAACAGCTGCATTATGCACCGTCACACTGGTCCTGCACCGGGTATTATGGTATGGGGCGGTATCGGATATCTCTCTCGCACTCCTCTAGTACGCATTGCCGGTACTTTAACCAGCCAGCGCTACATCTCCGAGGTGTTGGAGCCAGTTGTCCTTTCTTACCTTCAGGGCTTGCCAACAGCCATATTTCAGCAGGATAATGCACGGCCACACGTGGCACGCATTGTCCAAGGGTTCTTCGTCAATCACCAGATTGAATTGCTTCCCTGGCCGGCGCGCTCTCCGGATCTTTCGCCGATAGAAAACATGTGGTCCATGGTTGCTCAACGACTGACCCAGAGTTCATCCCCAGCTGTCACACCAGATCAACTTTGGCAACGTGTGGAAGCTGCTTGGTCTGCTGTACCCCAAGAACACATTCAAAGTCTCTTTGAATCAATGCCGAGGCGTGTGGCAGCTGTGATCTCCAACAACGGCGGCTACTCTGGGTACTGATTTTGGCAGGAACCACGCTTCATAGAATGCTGTAAATTTAATCATTTGTTACTTGGTCAACATGTTATCTACACAATAAATTTTGTTGTGATATCTCTTGTTTTTCTTGGTGTTGCAATTTGGGTGGCCAGCAGTGTATATATATGAATGTAATTTACATATAACTTACTTGAAGCTTGTGGATCTGATGAACTTGAAGGGTTTTCTTTCTCTAATTCAGTTGATAAACATACATTCGAAGAGCAAGAAGAAATATCCCAAGGATTCTTTCTCTTAATTCCATTTGGTAATTGAACAGGCCCCAGTCGATTTTGTTTATGAAGATCTGAATGCTTAGTTATCCTATGGTTTTTTTTTTTTTTTTTTTTACATAATCATTATAAAAAATATCACGACATAAAGCACACTGTACTTTATATCTTGTGCTTTTGGCACCACCGATGTTCTTTTTAGGAAACATAAAGCCAAAAGTGAAATTAAACTTTTATACACTTCACAATAATATGCTATGCAGCCGTAACAAGAAAAAAAAAAATGCCCACTATTCTAAACTTTGTCTAACTCACTGGCACAATGCACAATAACAAGTGTTGGAAAAGTGATGTACTATGGGTTTACGAAGAGAGAGAAAAAATAAAAATACACGGGATATTTCGACGAACCATTTCTTTCTCATCATTCTGTCATTGAGGACCAATAAAAGTACAAAAACCGTATTTCTGGAACAAAGAACATCCCCCATTTGCTTGTGTAAGCAAAGCCATACTTACCTTCCCTCGAAATTTTTTATCTACCCGACTGGTCTAATTAACGGTCACTATTTCCCCCATCCCGACCACACACATCCATATTGTACTTTTCTACGGTGTCGGCGACAAAATGCACAATCGTTTAAGCAATTAAAAGAGCCTCGAATAGAAAGTGGTTGCACATGTGGTCTCATAAATTTGTCGTTTGAAGAATAGACTGGCACTTTTGTTACCTTAAGATGATTGTCAAGATATGCTGTCAATCCAGTTAAATGCCTCCTGAGAGTGGGATCACAGATTTCAAGTATACACTATTCGAATTTGAAGTCTCCCCCGCCGTCGTCAACACGTCACAGTATTGGAAGATGCAGGAAGTGGCTGTTTTTCGACATGAAAAGGATCGCAGAGATAAGAGATGAATGAAAACGGAAAGTAGTTTTAGCCATTATTCAGAAGTTCTGAGGAATATACCCCCCCCCCCCCAATGAGCTATATCCCAGAAATGTAAACATTTCCGCTTCAATCTCCAATACTCATTTGCCTTTCATGTGTATTTAAAAAGTACAAAATTAACTTTTTTAATCGCAAAATCAAAATTAAAGCTCCGTTAAAAGATAGATTTCTTCTTATGAAAATTCCCCGACGAATTAATCAAATAGCCCCGATGGGGGGTCACAAGTTCCCCGACGGGGGGGCACGTGCCCCCCGGACCCCCCATTGAAGCCACCCCTGCGGCTAGTTATTTATAAATTTTCTTCGAAGTGCGCTCTTTGTGGCTTTACTTTAATAAAATTATCGTCTGCATTCTTATTTAACAATCCTTTTTCTTCCCCTATGAATCAATGGCTGTTATCTTTGACTGCAGAGAGCCTTTCCATTTTAGGTTTACTCCCCTAAAAAAGAATTTTCATACTGTTTAAAAATCAATTTTATGATTAAGTAGAAAAAAGCGAACATCTCTAGGACCTTTAGATCAATAAAACGGGTTTACAAACGGAAAAAATTCATTTATACAGGGTGTCCTAAAAAGTGGTGACGCGCTTTTATTCTTATAAGTGGGCAATATAAGTTGGAAAAAAAATGTTCAAAATAAGGTTTGAAAATGATTACGTTAAGAAAAAATTCCTCTCGCTAATTTTCAGAAAGTTACACTTTTTAAGTTTGCATACGACCCCCGCACGAAAAAAAAAATCCCATTTAGTAAAATGTGCCCGATACACTTATGAGATTATGCACAGAGTTTGATAATTATATTCTAAAGTGTGTCAGAGGTATGACGATAATTATATACTAATTTAAACCACTTTTGAAAGGCTCTCGGAGGGAAAAAAATCCCATCGGTCATATTTCAGGGGTCCCACAGAAAGTACGAAAGAAAATAAATTTTCCTCTAGCAATAAACGTTTACATTCACATTTTTATATAGTTCACGGTTTATGTTTCCTTAAAGATATTTCTGAGATGTTTTATGATGAAATTCTCAAATTTTGTACATCACCACTTTAGTGAATGGGACGTCTTACTAACTGGGAATCTTTTTTGTACGGGATTCGTATACAGATTTAAAAAGTGTAACTTTCTGAAAATTAACGAGAGGAATTTTTTCTTAACGTAATCTTTTTTCAAACGTTATTTTGGACATTTTTTGCAATTTACATTGCAAACTTATCTTTGGTGGATAAAGCATTAAAGCGTGTTCCCACCTTTTGGTGACACCCTGTATATCTGCAATAATGTCCATACGAAAATTCCCTATAGTTTACTATCTATAAAGATTTGAGTTAGAACAAATATAAAAGCACGAAACAGTTTTCTGTTGCTTTCTCGAAAGATTACGTGATTAGTTAAAGGGTCGATGAAGTCCCTTTTTATTTTTCTGAACGGCTCAATTTAAAGAGTCCAGTTCAGGCATCGGCAATAAGTGCTCAGAACTTTAAAATGGAATAAGTCAGAGCATAGGCGCACCCACGGGGGGGGGGGCTATGGGGGCTCAACCCCCCCCCCCCCAAAGGCAAACAGTTAGATGTGAAAAACTTAAAAAAAATGAAAATTGTCACTATTTAATTATTACTATTATTATTATTATTATTTATTGTCTTCAAATTATTTATAAAGCATTTATTAACTAAAAAGATGTTAGTTTTTAAATAAATACTTACAGAGAGTTTATGAAACACTGTTAAAGTCGGTTACAATATCACTGAAAATATCAGATAATTATTTATGACTCTATAATGAGTTTTTGTTTGTGGGCTCGTGTTGTATGGGCAAATCAAGTTGTACAGAATATTTTGACGTTATAAGAGGTTTGTAACTATTATCGATCTCGCTATAACCGAGTTCAGCAGTATTTGCAGCTCAGCCCCCCCTAAACTAAAATCCTGGGTGCGCCACTGAGTCAGAGTAAAGAGTAAATGAGTCATTTGTTAAAGACTTTCCAAAGATAAGACTTTATTTTTCGAATTAAGGTGTTTTGTTTACTGGATCACCATATGAAACATATCTATTTTTAAAAATAAATGGCCCCTTATAAAATGTATAATATAAAAAGTGACTGTATTTTAGAAAACATTTTGTAATTGGTAGAATAATACTGCAATGTCATGGGCAATTCCATATGAACATGCAGCATGAGTTACCATATACTTCATTCAATTACCAATTTTATAAAATATCCCATACAAAACTGAATGACGTTTTGTGATAAGAAAGTACATACAAACTACTCACAAAGATTATAGCATCTAAGAAGTAGAATTTTAGCATAGAACTATGACTTTTTCGCCGATACATCAATGTCTGTATTTGGTAACATGAGTTACCAAGCAATTTTTAGTTGTATGCTAAAGTTCTAAGTGCTATAATCTTTATGAGTAATTTGTATGTACCTTTCTTATCATTAAAAAAATCATTCAGTTTTGCATAGGATATTTTATAAAATTGGTTATGGAATCAAATGTATGGTAACTCTAGCAACATTTTCATATGGAGTAGCCCTCATTAGTTTAAAATATAACCCACTCATCCAACAAATTGAAATTGAAATACCAGATATTGCACTGAATTTTAAATTGTATGTTTTTTAAATAATATTAGCAATAAAAAATAAATAATAAGCCGCTTTTCTTATAATTACATTTTTTCTAAATTTTTTTATTAAAGAAAGAGGGAAAGGCTCAACATTTTACCTGTCAGTCCAAGTCTGCAAAACTTATACAAAAGCAGATTTTTTTTCTTTTAAGTGTGTGTGTGTGTGTGATTAAGGCAAACCTGCGCGAGGGGTATCTGCCTAATATGAGGGATGCAATGGTAGGAGGACTTTCTACGGGATTCTAACGCGTATTCACGTTACATCTGGAGGAAACCTACCAAAACTCTAGACCGACGACCGCGCGATGGGACCCGAACCCAGGACCTTCACACTTCGGCCGTCTACCATTTTCAGTGATATAACCACTGTGCCATGGTGAGGCTTTTTTTTTTCTTTTCTTTTAAGAAATGTGGTACGAAATGTACAGGCAGTGGCGGATCCAGAAATTCTCTTTTGGGAGGGGCAAAATTTTGATAAAAGCTTATTTCACCCAAACAAAATATACAGCAAAATTTTAGTCTAAACCAATGTAAAAACTTTTGGGAGGGGCTAAGTGATTAAAAGGATCCCTTTACATATTCAAAGTGCATAATGAAGCAGAATGTTACCCCTTAGCAATCTCTTTTGGGGGGGGCTGAAGTCCCCTAGCCCCTCCCCTGAATCCGCTACTGCAGGACAAAATAATAGGAACACCTATGAAAAAAATGAACATATTTTATTAATAAGGAGTTGGGCCACCTTTGGCCTGAATAACAGCTTGCATTCGACGTGGGATTGACAAGTAAAGTTCATCGGAATTTGCAGCCATTCCTCTTGCAGAGCCGTCTCGAGTTTAAAGAGTGTGCGTGGAGAAGGAAACCAAGCACGGACTTTTTTCTCTAAAAAACCCCACAAAGGCTCAATGATATTTAGATCAGGGGACTGAGGACACCACGTTAGATGTTCCACTTCATCATTATGCTCATGTAACCATGTTTGAACACAGTGAGACATGTGAACAGGGGCGTTGTCTTCTTGAAACACAGGACATTCTCCCGGAAAGAGAGTATGAAGCATAGGGTGAAGATGATCTGCGAGAATGCTTCGGTAATGGTCACCTTTGATCACCCCCCCCTCAAGACAACGAGAGGCCCCCAATCCTCGGGCAGATATAGCGCCCCACACCATCACAGACCCACCTCCATGTTTCACGGTTGGAACCAGCAGTCAACATGAAATGCGTCTGCCGGCGTTCGCCACACGTGGTCTGGAATAGTGTAAAAGAGGATTCATCAGACCAGATGACTTGTTCCCATTGCAGTTGTGTCCATTTTAGGGTAGTCTTGGCACCACTGTAGTCTCTTCAAAGCATTCCGCGCTGAAACTAACAGTTTTGGAATAACTACTCTGCCATGAATGTTAGCAGCATGCAACTCCCGTTGAATAGTTTTCATGGATACGGGGTTCTGAAGGTGGGTATTCATCTCGGACGTTATCACCGGCAGTGTAGTCTTGCGTTTTCGAGCGACTATCCTCTTCAACACCCGTCTATCACGGTCCGACAACTTCGACTCCCTGCCGCTGTTGTGCTTCGCAGAAGACACCTTACCCAACTTTGTGTATGCCGACAACACCCACAAGGTTCGCTGTTCTGGACACGGATGCTCCAGCGAGGCGAGCTCCGATTATCATGCCTCTTTTAAGGTCAGAGAGGTCGGACATAATCGCGCTTTGCTAGGAACAGATTTTTCTCATGCAACTCTCACACTGCCAAATGCTAGACTGATACCTTTCCTTTCATCAACACTAGGTGGCACACTCTTGCGACACGTGCCCGCCGTTTATTGGACGGTCGAAGGACGACTCCATTCTTTCACAGGTGTTCCTATTATTTTGTCCTATACCTGTATATTATACACCAAATGTATACTGTAGCACCGATGTCGAAGATTGATTATGTAAAAATGCTGTTTATATCGTACTATTTAACAGTACGATATAAACCGTATTTTTAACCTAATTACAGGAAGATTCATTGCTATTTATTACTATGAATAAGTATTTATAATAACGTATTATTTTTGGATATTGCTATAGTTTTAACGCAGGGTGATTCAGAACTCTTGTACAAAACGGTTAAAAAGTGGTAGAGTGGACAAAGACGATTACACAGCAATGTGGAATCGAAAACGTCGTTTTCTTTTATCTATTAATAATCATTTTAATAAATAATCAACGTATAATTCCTACTTTGATTATCAATCTTGTTAAGAATCAATTTTATTCAAGTGCTTTCTGCGAAAGATTTATTAGTTTTTGACGAACCATGGTCGGAAAGTTCACAATCGTTCCAAAGTGATTATTAACAATTACATGAAGATGACTTATCGGACACCACATTGCTCCGTGATTATGAAATCTTATTATATGCCTAGCCTATCCTTTAAGTTTATGATTCTGAATTTGGTTCTCTTTACCACACCTTGCATGTTTCTTACAAGCGTTCTGAATCACCCTGTATGCATACATTAATAGTAAAACTTATTTTTAAAACAACTAATATTTTTAATACATATTTTTTTTTATAATATGCAAATAAAATTATCATTACATAAATAAAAGAAGTTTTGCTGATGCTTTGCTTTTTCGAAACTATCTTTTGCAGTTGAAACGCAGTTATAAGAGCTAACTGGTTCTGAACGATTCATATATTGTAGACATGAATATCTGAGTTTCTCGTTTTTCCTTGCAAAGATGGTACAGATAAATGTAATAACAGAGACACTTGGGCCATGCAATATGCATGAACAACATTTGCATAATCGAACGTTTATTCACTCCCTCCTGGATAGTTTTTCTAGCAGAATCATCTATATGTATTCGAAGATGCACTCCAGAGATCTTCCATTGAGTGAATGTTTTTGTTTTCGTTTTGGTGATGCTTTATCGAAATAGAATGTTTTTTTTTTTTTTCCTTCTGTCAAACTTATTTTTTTATATCCGCTCCTAGCTTTAGTTTACATAATGGTACGAGGCTTCTTGGTGAATTGTAGAAGAAATCACCTCTGGGATATTCGATTATGACCATTAGAAAATCATTTTGCTCGCATAAGCCCAGTCGTGCAAATCTTGCTTCCACCTCCCCCTACTTTTTCCACATACTTTTTCTCGCGAAGATTTTATTTAAGACAGCAAGTACAGCTCATTTCGGTACATGAACTAATTAAACTACTACTCTTTATTGAATTACTTCGTCCCTCAGTGGGCTAGTCACTAAGCTCCGTTCCCGTAAGAACACGGGAAATGAAGCAGCACGGGCTTGGCCACAGCCTAGGAGGGTGAGCTCCTCTCACTGCTGGACTGGTGTGTGACCGTGGAGCTGGTGCACGTAAAATCTCTTCGTGGCTCCAGTGTTCTCCATGTTCAAATGATACCTCAGGGAGCGCTGATTTCAAGGGCTAGGTCTCTCATTTGGAATTGGCTCAAAATTAGGAGACCACTCATAGGGGTCAATGTTGTTCTGTCTAATAGGTACTCCCATAATGAAATGGACAACATCTGGGGCCCTTTGTTGAAGTCAAATCTCAAGTAGGCCGCTGACCCGGCCATTAGTGGGGGGGGGGGGGAGGAGGAAGAAAAAAACTGAATTACTTTTGTGGAGTCTGTTAAACATTTACGTTGGCAAATGAGATTCATTTACAAGAGGGAAAATCTAGGGCGAAGATAGGAGATTACTCCCGAGATATTAGGAATGCCCTGGTTAATGCACGGGCACTTGGGGCACGTGCCCAGGGCACACACATGCAGAAATAGGTCAAAAAATTGAGTTTAGACCTATAAATAGGGGCACAAAATTTGAGTCAGCTATATGAAGGGGCGCAAATTTCAAAAGTGCCCGGGGAACGAAAGTATTATAGTTAGACGTCACAGGACTTCTGAATAGTTTTAAAAACAAACTAATGACGTTAAACACCCGAAAAAATTAATAATGCTTCTTCAATTTCTGCACTATAAACTAACCTAATATATCATGCAACTTTCAGAAATAATTCATAAGTACAAAAATTGCCTCCAAAAATGGGCCAAACCTGTAAGGGGAAATATTGCAAAATTCAGTATGTTTAGTATTTTTTTCTGAGTGTTCCGTAATTCTTATAATTTTTTTTTTTTAAGTAATAGCTCACAGTACAACTCGTAAAAAGACATTCTAAACCTTTTTGAGATTCTAGTATAATTGGATGCTTTAAAAACGAGTCCAAATATTGATTGTTTTCCTAAAAGAACAGCCTTAAATTTGTATTCTCTTAAAAACGCTTAAAATAATTCGGAGCATTCGGCGATTCCGGGCAGGAAAGGGGAATCTCAATCATTCAGTTTTTTAAAAGGATAAATATTTGGTCAAGGCAGGGCCGGATTTAGAGTGTGGAAGCCTGGGGCACCAAAAAAAGTGGATGTCCCTATGATCAGTGATGCTACAGCGGCTTAGGCCTTTCGTATCACTTTTCGTATCAGAAAAAATCGACTTTTGTATCAGTTTTGCAGGCTTTCGTATCAGTAAAAATCTAATTTTGTATCAGTTTCACAGACTTTCGTATCAGGAAAAAATCTAATTTCGTATCAATTTTACAGACTTTCGTATCGCAAAACTACTTTAGTATCAGTTTTGCAGACTTTTGCATCAAAAATATCTGCTTTTGCATCAGTTTTGCAAATTTTTGTGCTTAAAAAGAAAATTCTACACTTATCAATTTTGCAAACTTTTGTATCGCTTATATATTATGTATAATGCCCCCTTTTACCCCTCAAAAAAGGTAAAAAGAAAAATATTGTTATCAGTAAAGTTGATTATTATTATTATTATTATTATTTATATATATATATATATATATATATATATATTTAAGTGGACAATTTCAAATCGGTTATACTGGTGTTTAAATTTGTTTGATTATTAGGCTGTATTTTAAAGTATTGACATTAGCATTATACTACCATATTTTTTTAAACAAACAATTACATGCCAGGAGCTATGTACAAGTAATTTAGCAAATAACTTAATAATATTATATTTTAAGAAAATCTTTTTTCAGGCTACAGCTTTTCAAAAAGTATTTTTTTTTTTTTTTTTTTTGTGAAGGCAGCAATTTTCAAAGAAAGTAAAATCCTTTGCCCATAATACTGAAAAATCAAATGTCCGGAATATTGGCGCACCCAGGAGGGGGGGGGAGGTGCACCCCCAAAATCTGACACTCAGGAATCTTTAGTTTATACTAGCATTATATTTATTTATAAATTTAATGTAACTAAAAATTGTAATTATAATGATTATTGTATCATAAGTATAATCTAATTAGGATTAATAAACATTTTGTTTAATTTACCTATTATTATGATAACTGACCCCCATACCCGGGGGGGGGGGGGAGGAAAAAAGAAAGAAAGAAACTGTTGCTGTCTCGGAATCGCGGAGTCAGAACGATTCCCCCTCTCCCGTGTCACGTGATGCTACGCATACTCCCGTAAGGCGCGCCCGTGTGAGCTAGACGATCCGTTGGTCCATACACTCCCAAGCGCTTTCAAATAAATAAATTTAAATGAGTTTTTTAACAAATAGAAACAAAATAAGTACTTTATGAACTCTACATTCGAAATTAGCAAATGGTGAAGTCCTTAAAAAAATCCTATTCAATATCATAATCTAATCTTCGAGTTAGAATGATTTTAACATATTAAATATTAATACTGAATTTTAATATTAACTTTATAAAATAAGTTTAAAGTCTAGGTTTTTTTTATGCGATAGTCAGGCCCTAGGAGAAGGGGGGGGACAGACGGGGCGCCCATGCGAGTTAGAGTGGGCCCGTGTTGAGCTGAAGTGCGTCCGTGAATTTTTCAGAATGTGTTACGAATTTTATTTATAGATCCGTAATTTTTTTTTTTTTTTAAACAGACTTAATTTTGAATACATAATTCTAGAATGATTTAAATGGCAGAAATGTTAATTCCACCATTTAAATATTAGTATTTTTTAAACCTTCGAACATGAATTAAAAGTACCATTACATATAAGAAAAACTTCCCTCCCACTCTCTTTCCTTTTAACATTTTATATGAAAATCATTAAAAAGAGCAGTTTTACAAAAAAATTCCTTCCGTCCCTCTTGTTTTTTCGAAACTTTTGTGCTTTACGAAAGGGGCCGAGAAGATTTTCGCCCCGCCTTACAAAATTTCTCTCGGAGGCCCTGGCGTTAGTTAAATTTGGTTTAAAATGTCATGCGTCGAAAATCCGCCAACCATGCCTCTAACCAACGCCACACTGAATCCATATGAAGAAATTAAAATTTTGAAAAGCAAAAATATTTTTTAACTGTGCAATTTTTTGTTTCCTTCGAGGGCTCTGAACGCGAGTCATAACGAACACGGTGATGGCGTTGTAGGTTCGCTATCACTAGGTTAATTTAAGTTTATGGAATTGCCGGTTTTTAAATAGCTGTTAAATTCTTTCCTTAGTTAACGGCGTAAACTGAAAAAAAAAAAAAAAAAAAAAAAAAAACTACTACTTTCACTGAGCTTTCTGTATATTCATGTGTTGAACTTAAAGAAAATAAAATTGCATTAGTTTGCGCGTTTTGTTCATTGTTTGGATCATTTTTTTTTCTTTCAGTTGATTATCTGTAAAAAGTCTTTTCGCGGTAGCAACTGGGTTTTTCTGCCAATCGAGGGCGCCGAGGCAAGAGCTGCAAATTCATGACTTGTTTTAAAATGTAAAATAATAGAAAACTTTGTAAAATAACACCTATTGACAATCCTAACTATTGTCACTAAGGAAAGGGCAAAAAGTTTTTGTTGTTGTTGTAGGATTAAGGCCGATTATCTACACGAGGGATCTAGGCCTGGGTGGGGTGCCTTCCGTTGGGGTCTTTCTAAGGGGTCCTAACCCATATTGAGGCTAAGTTTTGGAGAAAATCACGGAAAACTCCGAACGGTTTGGTCAGCAGATGCGACCTGGTTTCGAACCAGGCACCTTCCATCTCCCAGTTCAGTGCGCAATGCTCTATGCCACTGGTGAGGCGCAAAATGTTTTGCTCGAACAGCTGTATAGCGTTGAAGTAAACCTTATGGTGTTATTTTATAAAGTTTTTTAAAAATATTTTATGTTTTAAACACCCGTTGTTTTGAGTGATTTTATTGGTTTAAAATAGTTCATTTAATGATTTTACTTTTTTTTTTCTTATTAGAGCTTTCATTTACTTTCCGCTTTGCGTATAGTGGATTTTTTTTTTTTTTTTTTTTTTTTTTAAGGTTATTTAAAATACAAACAGAAAAAAATTACTTCTTTCTTGGTTTTAAAAAGGAGACATTTATTTTGAAAACCATTCATTTAAAACGTTCTTTTGAACCTTGAAAAAAAACTGCTAATTTAACTATTACATATATTAACTAGCCGCCTCCCCTCCCCTCCTCCAATTTCTTTTGCGCACTACGCTTATTGTCCCACAAAAAATGCTTAATAAGAAAGAAAAAAAAATCATGTTTTAAAAGCATATATAGGGTTTAGAGCTATTCAGAAATACAGGAGTGTTTAGATACATTAGTGATTTTATTTTTGTTGTTTGATTTATATCAACTCTAAACTATGTTTACTTTAACCTATGGGATAAGTTTTCTCTGTTTATTCTTTTGGTGGAACATCTGCCTCATTCTGAATGCATATCGTTTACCAAACAGGGTAAAGAGGCAGGATGTTTTGACGGCCTTTGATAACTTATTTACACGAATCTATTAAATAAAGCACTTTGTAGTGGAAAAATTTTCTAAAACAATTGCCTTTTTTTTGTTAATTGTTTTTATTTTACTATTATTAATTCTACGCTTGCTTTTAAAGTGATGAAATAGATTGTTTGGATTTGTTGATTTTGGGGGAGATCAGTTTCGAACTGTACGCGCTTTCTGATATGAAAAATAGAACAGTGTTCTGGTGAAAACGGGAAAGTGATACATTAGTATGTAATTTTTGGTTTTATTTACTTTTTTGGACCTTGGGACAGCACGGATTCGGAGCAGAATTTGTTTAAAATTATACTTTTTGTATACAGAAATACCAAGAAATTCTTTTGGCGCAGAGACCTTCAAAAATATGCTTTTTGTATCAGGATGTATCAAGAAATTCCATTTGGCGCAGTTTGGCGCAATTGGCGCAGCCGTAGCATCCCTGCTATGATTATTAATCAAACAAATTGAATAATTTTTTTGACGACCTATGTGGAACCGCTAACTCATAGCCTAGAGGCCCCGGGTTTGATTCCTAATGGATGTACATTATATTTAAACAAAAATTCATGTCTACATCTTATCTGATGATACGCACTTTATGTACCGACGATATGGCTCGCTCGCAACCCATCAGTCGAGTGACGGTAGTATGCGAAATGTGTAAAAAGAAGCGGTTGCGTTGCAGTACAAGCATTTGTAAGTATAATAAAATACACGAAATAAACTTAAATGAATTACAGCGTTAACATATGTAACCTTGAATTTTTTTTTTTTTTTTTTTTTTGACAAAAAATCATTGACGATTTCGGTGTATTCGGTCTCTCTTGTGGAGGCACTGGGGACTGCAGCCTCGGTTTCCCTCCCCTAAATTCAGCCCTGGTTCAAACTCAAGGGGAGGCTCGAAAGAGAGAGAGAAAGAAAGAAATACTTATTTGAGAGGGGGGGGGGGTAAGAAAGAAGAAATTAACAATAAACTAAGAACTAGATTCTGGCGCTGGCGTGATTTCCAAAAGTACACTTAATTGGAACAAATTTCGCCAAAAGCCGACAAGCTTGAGATAGTTAGCGAGATTTTGGTCGTAGCCGAAAAAGTGATTCATCACAGACTTTCAATGAATTGAGGGTATCTATAGACCTTAATGTATTTAAAGTCGTTTGGGTAACCCTGTAAATAAATTACTCAGTTGATTGCAATATAGAAAACGATGTGCAGTTAGATGGTACAATAGTTCTAAATACAAAATTTTAACATTCTACGATTTAAAGTTTTAGTTATGCAAATTACGAAATTATTTTTGGTGCCAAATTTGGCGATAATTCGGCAAAACTCGCCAAGGTCGATGCCAAATGGAGAAATTTCGGGCATGGACCAAACAATGACTGACTACAGACGTAATATATTGAAGAAGTACATAGACATTAATGTATTGAAATTCTTTTGGGTGGTCTTGTAAATAAACTCTCCAGTAGATTGGAACCAAAAATCGAGATGCCCAACTAGACGTTATAACAGCCTTATATATGAAATTTCAACAGTATACGACTAATAGTTTTTGAGACATCAGAGTTACTATTGCAAAGTTAGATTTGCAAAAAAGTTACAAACATGTACATCAAAAGTCGCCAAGCTTGGCGACTTTTGGCGCAATTCTTAAACGAGGCACATGACCGTCTTTGGACTATTATCTAACTATATGGTAGGATGGTACTGTGCTTGAAATGAATGAATGTCTAAAACTGCCATTAACCAATGTGTTGGAATTTTTTGAGTGTTCCTGTAGAAAAACTATAAGCGATTAAGAACTATTTTCGATGGTGATATTCATTTTGTAATCTTAACAACATATATCACTTTTGATTCGTTTGAAATGGTCTAATATCTCTAAAATACGCTTTAACGAATTTCTGCCCATAGAGTGTAATGTATGAAAAATCTTTTGGGTTCCCTGTAAATAAACTATCCAGTTGATTGTAACCAAAAAGGGAGGTGCACAACTAGATGCTGCAACAATCAGTATATAAAATAACATCATATTGTTCATTAATACAATTTATACACTGAAAAATGTTAAAAAGATAAATTTCAAAATGACTTTTTTTTTCTTCTTATGAATTAGCGTGCTTCTGGTGAACACCAAGAAAATGAAAATGGTTATGTACCAAAATTTCGTTCTACTCCTGTAACTACTTTCTCCCAAAATAATTTAAAATCGAAAATTAATAAAAGGGCTAAATCCTTGCGTTAAGAAATACCTGTTTAGTTGAAAACTTTACTTTTTGAACTAAGAGCATCTCTTTTGTGACCTGTATTAGTGAGAGTTGCTTTCTTAGTGCAGTGAATAAATGAATGCGAATTATCATTGTTTACTTATCTCTGACCGAGACCACATAAAAGGGAAAGTGTATAAGCGAGATCACTAGTTAAATTGCATTGCTAATACTGAAAAATGATCAATCTCTTCGCTTTGGAAGGCCCTGAGAATTATGTTCATAGGTTCAGATACAGTTATGAAGACAGTAAAATAAATATTTTGCTGACAAACTTGATATTTAAAATTCGAAAAAGAAGCCCGTCATGGAAGGAGAAAATAAAGGCATAAAACTTGTGTCGAAATTGTCATCTTAAATCAATAATTTTATCATTTTTCTCACAGACCCAATAAGACAATATGGGGGCCGGGGCAGAGATCTGTCATAGGGGGCTCTTTTCATATATATCCATACAGCGTGGAAGTACAAAAATCTTTTTTCTTTTCTTTACCAGACATAGTTTGATAACTTTTTTTACAGAATTCTTTAAGCAGAGAGAGAGGGGAAAACTTTTCTAGAAACAAAATATTCCTACAAAATACAGTAGAAACATTTTGTGATTTGAGGGGACACCCGGGACAGCCGCTCCTGCCTTAGTCAGGCTCTGCTCTCTCCCAAATGAGCCAAAATGTATGTTTTAATATTTTTCTTTAAGTTAAGACTAGTAATATAATTTAACCACTATAAAAGCGATAATTTACCAGTCAGTTCTACCAATTTCGGAGATTTTTAGCTAAATTTAACGATTTTTCACTGTATTTAGTGAATAAATTTTCTACTTTAGGAACTGACATGACATTCAGATGAATTTGGAGTAACAAATTCAAACTTTATACTTTTAAAACCGGATCACTGCTGCTTTAGAAAAGAAATAAAGCGGTAAGCGTTAAGGTAACTGGATCAAACACTGATTTGTATATAGAAAATACAGCTTATTGGATGAACAGACAAGAGAGTAGCCAGGGTATGGGCAACAAAGGCTTCAGTTCCTACCAAAATTCAGATTTTTGTTAATCAGGTATCATTAATCAAGTTTTTTCATGGAAATTCTACCTTCGCTACCCTGTGGGGCCAGCCCAACTTATTTTCTGGTTACGTGCCTGAGTCACATACTTCTATCGTCCAGTTTTATATGTACTTTTGTTCAGTATTATATAGTAAATATTAATATGAGTATCACTTAATGTATGAGTACAATTATAAAATAGCACCTATTTGAAATCAATTAATTTCGAATTAATACCAATTAATCAATTTTGTATGTGGGAGTTCAAAAGAATATTGATGTTTTCATGAATACAGTATTTGGTTCATTCCACATTTATTGCATAGGGATTAAATCGGCATAAATATTAGTTACCGCAACAACAATCAAAATGCATTTAAAATTTTTATAAATGTGAAATTGAACCACAATTTTAAAATTTCTTACTAAAAATAACTAATTATTTGCAATCTGTGTAGTTATAAATCTGTGTAATTAGGGGACCTTCTGAAGGTATTAATCAGACCTCAATTTTGACAAAAAAAGATATTCTCCCCAAGGTCCTTTTCTGCTCTTTGTTTCTCCAACTAATCCGATAATGACGCCTGTAGTCTTAAATTTCATGTCCAATGGTCCAGATCCAATAATTTCGAGAAAACCTCATAACACACAAAAGGGGCAAGGTTTGTGTGTTGAAAAGAGCTGTGTATCTTCAACACACCTGTGGGACCCAAGGTTTTCTCCTTTCTCATGTTGAAAGATCAATGACATTTGAACAGAATTGGGATATCCTGCCAAGCCGTAGAAAAAGAGATTCTTTTAATTATGTTTTAGTTCTTAAAGATGAAGAGTAGTAACACTAGCAGTCAACTTATAGAGTTTAAAGAAATCTTTGAAATTGTCAACTTTCAGATATAATAAAAAATACAAAGGTTCTTTGATTTAGGGGCCCCCTCTGAAGCTGGGGCCTGCATTGCATCAGCATCACACCAGCACTCTCACATGACCGTCCCAAGCTGTAAATTGTGGAAATTTGTATTTAGGACTGTCGAAATATCTAGTTCTACACCTCTTGTTTTGAGTGCAATCAACTGGGTGATTTGTTTACAGGGTCACACAAAAGACTTTCAATACACTGGGTCTATGAGATATTCAATACATTAAAAATCTATTTTGGGGGGGGGGGGGCATGTCATTTAATCTCACCAACTTTTAATATTCAGAGTTGCTTTTAGGAGACTAGGAACAGAAAACAAATCTTTTCTGGAATGTAAAAGTTGCTATAAATTAGGATTGGTTATTTTTGGAACTATATTATGTGTTTATAAAATTAACAAGAAAATAATGAGGATAATTCTGATAACTTTATTCAAAGAAAAAGAAAAACAATTAAATATAAGCTTTTACATGATTAAAACATGTCCATACAAACAAATACACAGAAGTCAGTAAAACAATCCTTTATTTCCCTTCATAAAAATTTCTATCACAGCTTGAGAAATATTTTAATAAAAGTATCACAGCAGTTTACAATTTTACAGTAAATAGGACATTCATAAAAGTTTCTTAGAGAATATTTCAAGTTATTTTAATCAATCTGCTTTTGTACAGTGAAGGGATGAAAACATATTACTTGAAAACTCAGCTTTAAAAAAAAAGTAAATAAATAACAATAATAGTAGGTTACATTTGCAACTACTCTAACTGTGAATATATGAATAATAAATAAATGTGAAAATATATTTTGTAAGAGAAAAAATATTTCAATTAGTGAGAACTGAATGCAAAATAGCTTTAAGCTGTAATTTAGCAAAGTTTTCCCAATGAATCAAAAAGTGGAATTAACCTTTTGAGCCCGGCACCATGGCAACAGTGATGTGGGGTGGGTAAATACCCACTGGGTAGGTAAATAATTTTTTTGTATTTACCCAAGGCCTGGGTAAATACCCAAAAACTGGGTATTTTCAACTTAGAATGGAATAACTGTTCTTAACAACATTTATGATTAATACCAATTAGATTTCTATTATTGTTCCTTTTTTTTAAATACAAAGTTTTTAATTTTAATTTGACTTCATTATGAGTATTTTTGTAGTGTTTTTTTTTATTATTATTATTAAGCGTTTGATTATTTGGCATTTTACTTTATCAGTCATACCGCATTTTTTTTTCACTAACTTTAATAATGAAGGATGTTTTATGGTAGTCCTTAAATTGTTTTGTGCAAGTGACAGCTTTGGCAATATTTTTAATGTGTTACATTGATTTATATACCTCATAGCTTATTTTAAGTTTACTATTATATCCCAGAGCTTATTTTATGTTTATTATTTTTTAAACTGTGATAGTTTATTATGGTTTGTTATTGAAGGGGAGAGGGGATTATATGCATCTTATGATGGATTTAATGATCACTAAAATAAAAATTACATGCAAATAGTTACAAAACTAGTAGTTATAAGTAATAGGTTTAAAAACATATTTTTTACGGTAAATTGAAACCTTTATGAATATTTCAGATTCATGAACAAAATATTTCTATTTAAAAAAATCATTAATACCAATTTTTTTATAATAAAATTTTCGTTTAAGTAATTTTTCAGAATTACAAATTTGATTTTCGGTCTCCTGAGATTCAGATTCGTAATTCAGATTTTACTGTCTGTATATATTTAGTATAGTTGAATTTTTCTCCTTTTTTTTTCAAATTGTCAAATACACTGTTCCTTGTCATTATTCCTATTTACAATTTTATTCCAACAGTTATATTTATAGGCTATATTTAATCAAGTATTTTATTCAGCATGTATCATACAGCTTCTTTCCATAATTATGTTTTTTGAAGTTTTATGAAATTAAAAAGTTGTAAAGGGTTCCTAAGTTTCTCGTTTTTCTTTTCTTTTTTTTTTACTTTATACTTAATATATACATGTGCGTGTGTGTGTGTGTGAATATCCTTACTTGCCAATACAAGCTTTTTTTTAAACAATAGTGTTAATTCAAAAATAAATACCCGGGTATTTTACATCACTACATGGCACTGAACATTTACTCTGTTGCAAGATTTGAAGAATGTAGGTTTTTCACCCCTTTCGTTGAATTGTTCATTTGAAAAACTGCCTGTAGAGAAAAGTACAGTTGTTGGAAAGGGAAGGAATCCCTGGGACAGCAGTAGACCCGAATGCTGACTTTTGGGGGATTCATTTTTTATGTATCTTCAATTTTGCACAGTATAGTAGAAAGTTTTGTCAGTTTTGATGCACTATTATTTGTTTGTGAAAGTATTAATATTTGGGAATTGCCGATGTCTGAAGAAGATGCTGTTAAGCATTTTCAAAAGTTTGATGTTTTACATTCGTATATGCATTGTGCAACATCTTATGTATAATTTCAGTGGTCCTTTCTATGGAAGTGCAATTTAAGATCTTGTAGAACAAGCATCAGCATTTGGACAGGAAATTGGCTCGAAAATTCTAGTGAAAAAAAAAAGGAAGAGAAAATGTAAAATTAAATAATAAATTACACTTTTGATTGTTTATATATTTTCTGTCTTTTGTAAGGGAGGGGGGGTTGCATTTAAAGTGTTTGGATTTTTAATGCTGTTGGATAAAGATATGGATTTCTACTCTTATTCCAAGGAGTAATCAGTGTTCTTTTTTTTTAATAACTGTCACTTTTCATGTGTTTTATAACATTTGTGATTTATGAAAATTTAACTGCAATTATGTTGACATTTGTAATTGTGAATCTACTTTTTATGTTAATTTATGTTTTACCTGTGGAATCGTTAATTCTATGCTTTTCAAGGATTGTATCCCCCTCCCCCGAACGAAAACAACGTAATCACTTGGTGAAAAAAAATTCCCAAAAAAACATCTTAGCTACTTGGACACACAAAAAAAAAAAAAAAAAAAAATTACCAAATCTGGCTGGTGTTTGCATAATGGATAAGTACCTGTTTTAATTACTGACAATTTTGCACAAGTCATTTTAACAAATTTTGTTGCCAATTTTTTAAATTCTCAAGGTGTAAAATAACACACAAATGGCACATTGAACAATTGGCAGTTAAATATACAACTATTTGGCAGAAATGATTTTTGATGATTTCTACTAAAAAAAGGTGGAATGAAATTTCAAATAAATTTTACTAAACAGCATGCAAAGAATATTTTAATGTTTTTCATTAAACTCATGACCGATTTTCAAATTTCATCAATTTGCATAGTTTAGGAGGGTGGAGGTTGGGGCAATTCGGTAATCTTAAAATAAATAAAACCATGGGAAACTCTCATGATAAGCTTTAAGAGATTATTTTTTTAAACAAAATATGGGTTGTGATTAAAAAAAAATATTCAAATCATAAAAAATTGTGAAAAAGCATAAAAGCTGATTTCTTATAAGTGAACATAAAACAATAATTAATGTTTTAATTGTTATTAGCATTATGAACAAAAAGTTTTCGTCCTCCTCTCTAATAATGAAAAATCCAAATTAATACATATGAACATCAAACTACTATTCTAATCACAGTCCAGCATTTGGTGTATTGGAATTCTAAAAATAAAATATGGCACTTAAAACAAGATAATCAAAATGAGCTGTTTAACATGTTGCAGAAAAATATGTACTTAAAAAGTAATACATTTTCATCCAATTATAAATGTAGTGTTACACTCCATAGATTTTTTTTAACGAAAAACAGCAGCATATAAGACTGTTACAAACGTTTATGAATTTAAAAATGAAATATTGAACATGAACAGAAAAATCAGAAATCACAATAACAGTGATATTACATAAATTTAGAGGAAAGAATACTGAAAGCATATTTTTACTTGCATACACTTAAAGTATCGAACAAGAAAATCAAAACATCTTCAAAAATTTATTTGTTCTAGTGTATTTAATTAAAATGTATAATGCTTTTTACTGTTACACTACTTTTCAATCAAAGGAAAGAAAAAAAAACTACTTTACCTATAATTTTAAAATATATGTACAATACTACTGTACTATTATATATTTAAAAAAAAGAGAGAAAAAAAAAACCCTTTCAAACTTGAATAAAAAGAAAATGAATATCATTCATTAAAATGTTTATTACTTATTATGATTAAAGGTTTATCTTATATGTAATAAGTAACAAATATTTACATAAATTATGTACTGTTACAGAACAAACATAACTTTTTCAGGCCCTTTAAACATTTGCACTGACTTCGACAGAAACTAGATTTTTCATCTCATAGAAATATTAAGTAATTCTTTTGTTCATACTATTTCGATTGAATTGGGTCTTCTTACATTAACATTTCCCCATATCTCTTGTAAATGGTAACTTCATGAATGGTAAAACATTCATGAAAGGGCACGTGTTTTGAAAGTATGGTAGACAGGAAATGGAACACCTTAAACACTGCTAGTTCAAACAGCCTGCTTTTCACCTATATCATTCAAAGGGTCAACTACTAGCCCAACATTTTTCAAAAGGTTAAATGTACTAATACCACAATTGTATGTTAATTTTAAATGTCCATTCATTTTTTAATATGAACTGAAAAAGAAACTAATAATGTAAACATAAGCAATTAACATTATTTCTAAAAAATTAAGGACATATATTTAGGCCATTTATGACAATAGTTAATCATGTTTTTAATGTAATATTGTCATTCTCCATTAAATGGCAGAAAAAAGTAACATAAAGGCTTGAAGATAAAATTTATATCTTGAAATTATAATACTCTGACATGTTAACTGAAGTTAAGAAAAAATTCATAATTAAAATATCTGAGGCATTGTAAACACAGTTATAGTTTCAACAACATTTGTTAAAATAATTTACAAACAATATGAAACACTTATAATAAAAATATTGCTGCAAATATAGTATTATCTAACTAAATTAAATTTTTACCCACTTTGCTTAGGCCAAAAGAAAAGAAAAACAAAAAGAATAATGCATCACAATTTATTCTTTGGAAATGGATACCATAAAAATGTATCAATAGAATATAAAAATTTAAAAAAGCTAACAGTTTTATTTTTAAAATATAAAATACATTCCTAATAAAATCTTATAATATTTTAATTCTGCTTCTAGACTTTCTATATAATGCATCTGCATTGTTCTTTATTTTATTTATGCTGGAATTTATTGTTCAATTTTATATATTAGTTTTAAAAGAGTAGTGGATGAAAATGATTTTTTTTTTCCATGTCATTAGATAGCAAGATAGAAATAAGTAATCATAACAGCAATAACAAACAAATGATAAATTAAATTTGAGCTTTTACATTTATAACCAATACATAAACACATGAGCTACATATTAACACTACTAAAATAAAAATTAAAAATAAATAAATAAATGAAGAAAACAAAGGAAGAAAGATATAATAGAGTGACAGTTAAGCATAACTGTATTTTAAAAATACATAAAATCAATAAATTTACAGGATCTGAATTGCCTACTTAAAGCTTAGAATAAGTCTTGCAAGTAGGTCTTCCAAAGTGAAATGAATAAAGAATGTCAACCAAAGGTTTCCATGTGTCCACTATTTTTGACAAACACAACAGCAACAGAGTTTATGATGAGATCCCTACACATCACAAGAATACAAGCCAGACATTACATATGTGCCACAGTAGTCATAATAAAGAATAATTAATTTACTTACATATTATTACACACAACTAAATAATTAAGCAAGAAAAACTAAATTTCAAACAGAAAAAAATATATCGATGCTGTTTAAAAAGCAGCACTTTGTTTAATAAGCATATAATTATACAATCACCCTAAAAAACAGCACATTACATAGAAAAATCATACAGGTACAGGTCTGCACTCACAGCGTTCATATTTTTAAAAACTTTTAGAAGTAGGTATTTACACTATCCAAACCAGTGATTTCCCATGCATTCTCTAGTCCATTCTTCTTGACAGACCCAACACCAATGGAAACCACATTGGGACCGAGTGCACACCATGTGCATACAACCACCTGAAAATAAACTAATTTTAAAAGAGCTACATATAAACATGATAGTAAAAGCATTAGATAAACAGAGTCAATTATATAGTTACAAAAAAAGAAGCAGGCAAACGGCAAATTTTCTAAATATAATTCTTTAGGTCTTCTTGAAATATAAATTTTATACATTGATATGTTATTTTTATATCGAAAGAGCATAGAATGAAACTGACCATCTCTTTCTGTTGGAGTTCTACATTTTGGACAAGGCTTTGTAGTAATTTTGATTGTCTTCTTGCTATCTTCATCCCATTTTGAAGTAGATGCCCTTTCATCACTAATAGCATAATTTCCCTAAGATAATCAAAAGAGAATAAGGTTGTTTACAGAAAATTCTCAATACTAATAAAAATAATAATCACAATTAATATTATACTATATGCATTGTGTGTATGCATGAACATTGATTTCTTGTTATTTTGACTTTAACCAACATTCGTCATTTTCCTGCACTCATCGTTTTTTTTTTTTTTTTCCCTATGTCCCCATGCAAAACAATGAATCAAGATTCCACTGTATCAACAAGGAAGATAAATTACATATATTCAATTATAATTACATAAAAAAATTGTTAGATAGTTAAAGTTTTAAGCATACACACTAACAGAGAGAGTGAGAAAAAAAAATACCCCATTTTGCAAATCTCCAAGTTCTTGATGTTCACAAGGTCCTATATGAAATCCCTGCATGCATGTTCTGCAGAACACAAACTAAAAAAAAAAAAAAGAAGTTTTAATCGACAGCCATACAATGAAAACATAATTCTATAAAGCACAAGAAAGCATTTACCTTCCTTCCACAGTCAATAACTAAGAAATAATCAAATGCAAGCTGTTACAAGCGAAAAAATGTTAGAAGTACTTATAAGAGTAAATAAACTCAGAAGGAATGTTTATAGTTATTTTAACAATTCTCTGAAACGTAATCCATTAGTATATGGTAGAAGAACTCAGTAAATTCAGGTTGTTCCAGACATAAAACTTTTTCTAACAAAAGATACTAAATGATATGTATAAATGTTAAGGAGTGATTCTTCTGAATTATATCATTTATCAATTTTCAATATTTTGTAATTTTACATTTTAATTTTTTTTTAATCTTTGAATAGCAATCAGTTACAGTACCTGCTGCTTAATAAAATCAGCTTCTTAATCTGATCAAACAGCCAAGAAAAGAACGAAATAAAAATAAATATGTATTAAAATTGCCATTTAATTGAAATCAGCATCGGCGCTTAATAAACTCAAATTAGAAACCTGTGAAACCAAAAATTCTTCAAAAGAGGGGAGAGGAAATAAAACACACTCAGCAACTCATTTTATCTCTATCTGCTGAAAACTCAATTCCTGCAACATTTCATACAACCACAAATGCCTTATAACTTGAGATAGAGACCTTATCACCAGAAGCAAAACAAACTTGTAGAAATCTTGTGCAGCTTTGTCTATCTGTTAGTTTGTTCTAACCATCTCCATAAGATAGCGGGCAGGACAAGAAGCTTTCTTATTGCCTGAGGCAAAATTCTGGGCTGAGCAAGTGAACTATTGTCAATCATATGGAAGAGCCTAGGTCAAACTTATGACTCGCAAATCAGACACTGACACGCAAATTGATTTTTATAAACCTTTTAGGAGATTTTAAAAATGAGTAACAAAAAAAAATAATTTTTAACTATCCTCCCCTTTTCCAAGTGATGCAACTTACTTAGTGATCCACAAGCTTGTACAACAACAAAGAATAAAATCCGATCTACTTCTCAGAAAGATTCACCATCACTGGCCTAAGTAATTTAATTCCTATTTTATAACTGGCGTATTCCCTTAGGGATTGGGATCATAATTTACCAAATGAATCTATTGTGCACACTGACCTTGCAAAACTCCTTTTAACCCATAAACAAGCAATAAAACTGCCCCGAGTTTTTGAAAATGCCTCCTTTTAGTCCACTTTTAAATGAGTCAGGTCTTTTTTCTGGTGGTTATTGGCATTCTATAATTGGAAGACTCTTGAGATATTCACAAGTGTACTGAAAAATCAGAGCAGAAAATCGGAAATATACTCATATATTACTTTTTGCTAGAAACAAATGCTTAATCACTTTGTGCAAATGCATAACTGGTCAGTTTTTCAAAAATACCATCATGCAGTAATAGACTATAAGAAAGTTAATTTTATATGTAGTGTATGCGATCATAAGTTTGCATTACTAATTTTGAATGAATGAATAATTAACTTCCTTATTGACAAAAATAACTTATGAATAATTAACTTCCTTATTGACAAAAATAAATTAATTTTGCTTATTAATCATCTTACTTTATGATTTCCTTTTAAGTTTAGGGAGATCATAGATGACACCCCTTTTGGGTTTGAAAAATGTTTGTTGCTTATTAAAATCAACTTAATTTGGAATGGATTTTTATAAAGTCGCAGATACTGTATTTACATTTCGTAGGCTACAGTTGTAGCAGCCGCACTGACTGTTAAATCACTGTTTTAATTTTTAATCAGAACCCTTCCCTTTTAGCTTTAGCTTCATCCAGAATCAAACAAGTTACTTTTTCCAGCCCACATCTCAACAGCAAATTTTCTGTATGGACTTGCAGCACCAACATCACAAAGTAAAATTTATCAGCAAATTCCAATGTGATGCCGAACTATCATATTAGGAAGTCATAGTTCTTTATAACAATAAAATTTATATTAAAAATATAAGGCTGAAAAGAAAAGAAAATACACATAAAATTCTTGCGACTTGAAATTTAATTTGATGTACTTAAAAGAGAAATGAAACTATTTAAGTCTATTCTAAATGAAGCAAATGCATGTTTTGAATCAATTTTTTACACTTTTCTTATTGTTTTGGAACTCTCACTGAAAACATAGTGGGCATTTATTTGAATTAGTACTTTTTTAAAAAAAAGGTATTTTAGTGCAACAGATTTTTTTAAAAAAGCATTTTTATCATATGATAAAAACTATGACATGACATAACTAGTTTTAAGACCTCCCGCCCTCTTTCAAGATTTAAAATTAATCTACAATGACTGCTGCTATGCTGCAGGGTTTCTGCAACTGTGACCTTCAATCCCATGATTTGTTGGAAGCGTCACTGCATATTTACAAACAATTTAAAATGCAAAATTTTATACCCCACATCCCGTTCCATCTCCATGGCCACAAACAATTCTACGACAATCGGGATCAGGCAAAATTCCAGATCCACAACCAGGTTGGGGACATAACACTCCTCCAGCTTGAAGAAGACATTCTTCTGCTCCAAATCTTTGATATCTGGAATACTAGGATGTGGAAAGGAAAACAATATTTATATCTTGATGAATTATGTATGTTTTCTGTATGTTAGTTGCTTTGCTGCACAGATAAATGACAATACATCATAATAGTCTTACCTGCTCTTCTCCCAACAGCTTAAAGTGGTGAGGTTCTTTAATAAGAGAATCTGGACATCCAGCTAACAGATAAATTATGTGAAAAGGATTATTAAAAATTCATTTCTAACACTCTTAACTTAAAGAAACATTAAAACCAGCTACAACATTCTGCAAATACATAATTAGACATACAAGCAAATTTTAATTATCTATATATTTTAAAAATATTTTAAAAGAATTCTGCAAAATTAATATGCTATAACATAAAAAGTAACTGAAAAAAATCAATTAACTCAATGCATGACACTATAGTGCTGGCAACTGTATTGTTATTGCCAACACTAACATAGAAGTGCATGGAATAATTGAAACTTTGAACAGCAATACACATAAAATGATACTATATAACACACATATAATGGTACTATAATGGTTAAATACATATAGATTAAGTATCTTTTTATGTGCATTGTTTTACAAAATTTTGATTATTTCGTCTTTTAACACTAGCTTTTTGTTGAGTGTTCTTGTCATAAAAGTGCATATACTGTCTTATTTTTTAAATGTTTGAAATAGTGAAGAAAAAAAAAAAACCTCATGTATATAGTGACACCTTGAGATACGAATGCTTTAACACAGTTTTTGAGATACGAGCCATCATTAGGTCAATTTTTTGACTTGACATGTGAATTGGAATGTTATTGGAATATTAGCTGTCCACAACTGAAAATGTGAAGTTAAATTATTAAACCAAAGTGAAGTGAAAGAAAAATCTATTACCATGTGGCTCTAGTATCATATGTTAGTATTTTCTTTTTTAAAATAACTACACATACATTTTACATTATGCAATATAAAACATATGATTATAATGAATACATGATTAAGTAAAATTTGAAAGGTTTATTACAGCATGATAATAATTAATCTTATTTCAGTATTTTTAATGTGTGAAACTGAATCAAGATATAAGTATTTTGACTAACAGATCAAGTAATGAATTAAACTCAATGTTCCAATATTCATTTTTGAATGCTTCAAATTGTAAAAATACTTAAAATTTAAGAGTTGAAAGAATACATGCATGCTAAAGAATTTAATTAAATCTGACAGTATTTACAATTAAATCAGAGAAGAATCCTTATAATTACAAAACTGCATTTTCAGAATTTATACCTGGACAATCAATTGAATATCCAATGCTTTCATCTTGGATAAATCTCCTTTCATTCAATCTAGTAGCACAGTACTGATTAAAACATTCCAAACATATAACATGACCATCTGCACATGGAAAGACTAATATTGTGGAACTGGATAAATAGAAAAGTTAAATTTTTTATTTTATTCAAATCAACCTGATAAACAAATACTAGAATTAAATAAAAATAATTATATATATATAAATGACAGGTGTATCAGTGGTTTGATCAGAGCAGCACTTTTTTTAAATACTGACTTAAGCATTATAGACCCAATTACTTTTTTTTGTAATAGCATGAAATAACACTTTGTCAAAAATTTTTTAATAGGCCTTTTTTTTTTAAAGTAAAAAACATAAATGTTTAGGATAACCCTGTATGCAAAAATGGAAGTTACAACTTTAAAACTTATTCACAAAAAACTGCACATATGTGAATATGATACTGTAAAAGCACTTATTTTTGTGAAAATGAAGATATCTGATTTTGCGAGCTGAAAATTTCGCAAATTTTATATGAACAGAACCAAAAGCTGAAAAATCCCGAAAGTACCTAAATATAAGACCACTCTTGCATAAAGGCCTATTTTAATTTTGAGCGACTTCAATGTATGCTTGTAAGAAAGAAAGCTGTCAAAAAAGAGTTTGTAATTGTTTAATAAATTTACATTTTAGTGAGGGAAAACTTTCTGATTTTTATTATCATTTGAAGCGGAAAAAAAAAAAAAAGTATTTTGCACAGCTTTAATTTTGGCGATTATGATGGGCTCGCAAAAATAAGTGCTTTTACAAAACTTACTGTGTTATTAGACTTTAAAGTTTTTAGTAATTACTGCCAATGAATAAGGGAGAATTCTTAAACTGCAAAAACATAAGTAAAAAATGAAAAATGCATTTTTACAAATCAGGATGGTACAGAAAAATGAGAGAAAATCAATACCATGCAATTATAATTCGAATGTTCATATTGTGCTTTTGCCACTCTAAGTTGTATGGTAACTATCAGCTCAGGTTCAATTACTCACTTGGCTTTGGTTGTTAATTCCTTCATCCCTTTACATAAGAGGTTATGTTGACCTGCCTACTGTGGGTATTATTACGATATAATTATTATTTATTTTTCCAATTTTTAATAAAACTTATTTTTAGTCAAAATTAGTAATAAAAAACGTAAATAACACATACATAAAAAAAAAAATAGTGCAGTATGCACATTTTAGATAGGATAGACTTTTCCTCACTATGAAAAGTTCCAACTTTCACATAGGCAGGAAAGTGACAGAGTTCTTGCTTTTTTGAGCACCTAAAAATATATGTACTGTTAATATTTTTATGTATATGAGCTAATATCAAAGTTCTTTGATGAATTTGGCCTTTCAAAAACACTTTTTTTAATGTCTCTTCTGTGTGTGTATTAAAACTTGCTAAAAACTAAAAAGGAATTTGTGCCAAAACATGTGGCTGCATTTTTACATTACTTTCCCATGAACAATGAAATGTTGAAAAATAAAATTATTTGTAATGAAGTTCTAATTTTTATTATAATTAGAAGAATTCCTTCTTAGCAGTGAATTTCTCAATACTTAGAAGCAAATCTAGGGCAAAAGCATCATGTTAGTGCAAGAAATTTCAGAATGTTTAGCTTTTGCTAAAATTTAAAACATTTTGAATTACCCAAAATCATTCAATAATATTAAATATTTTTCAAATACAATTTTGTAAGACAGAAACTTACCTAACACCAGTACAGGCTATGCAAGGAATACTTTTGAAATTATTTTTAATATAGTATAAGGGTACAGCCCAATCATTAGGAGAAGAACTATGCTTGGCACATTTAAAGTAAAACTCAGCGACAGTTCCATCACAGTTTTCTGCTTGGCACACACCATTTATACGACCAGGAATTAAAACATCATCCCAACAAGATGGATCCTATTAAAAAAAATTAAATTAGAGTTTTTACTACACTTTTTGACATTAAAAAAATTTGAACAACTCTGAAAGAAAACTAAACATTGAACAAATGATATATTTACATCTTCCTTTATGAACAGAAATCATGTGGCAGCAGGTTTTATTAGATGATCTATAAGGATTAAATACATGTAGAAAAAAAAAAAAAAAAAAAAAAAACATGTATATATCAATGTGCCTACTAAAGTCTGTTGCCACCCTAATAATTTGAGTGACAAGAGCTACAGTAAAAGTAGGGTCTAGTAAAGTTGCCATGCACCACACAAAGAAACAACTTACAGCACCACCTGGCAGCAAAATTTGGAGTTAATATTCTTGTCTCAAAAACAATCTGAGATTAGGGAAAAAAGTCAATTACAAAGTTGTTCAGAATCATTGATTTAGTAAGATAAGACATCTTAATTTGCACATGATACACATTAATGTGCACAATAATGCTACAGATGCATAAAACACACATGTGTTTGGTTGAATTTTCCAAAACTGCACTTACCTGGCGTTAAGCTCATTTATCCTTCATGCTAAAAGTGTTTTCCTTCAGCAATAATACACATCTGGATGCTGGTCTGCAATTCTTGCAGGAAGTTGTACAATATGGCAGGTGACATAAGTATCAACAATACGTTTTTATGGCTTGCATTTTCTACCTTCAATTTTAAAAATAAATATGCTCAAAAGTCTATTCTTAGTAAACTGGTGATGCTGAACTATTTTGTAATTGACTTTTTTCCTGTATCTTGAACCGTTTTTGAGATAAGAATGCCAACTCTAAATTTAGCCACCAGGTGGTGGCATGTCAAGTTTACTATACCTAGACCCCACTTTTATGATTACAGTTCTTGCCATTCAGAAATTATTAGGGTGACTTCAGTGAGCACACTGTATACAATAAATAAAATTAATATAAACTTTGTACAATAAAACACATAAAATGGTACTTATCAACAAGCAATGTGAATGTGAGCAATGAGTGTCATAAGTCTTACAGTTTAAGCAATAAACTGTAAAAATTTAAAATTTTAAGACATAGGGTAGGTGCACCAGTAATCAATACTTTAAAAGCAATAATAAACATTAACTAGTAATTACTAATTACTAAAACTATCCTGAAACAAAAGTTTTGTTTTCAAAACTTAAGTGAACTTTTAAAATTCATGTAGGGTATAATTTATTATGGAATATTAGAAATTCCTATTTTTTCTATATTTTATATGCTGTCATAGTGACAACACCAGTGATTGACACCAAGAAAAAAATTTGGCTCCAGTAATTGACAACTAAAAAATAAGTAAAAAAATATGCTCATTTATTTTTTAATGCAATCACATAAAAATGATTGAAGCAAATGAAATGAAATTTGGTGGCATGATATGTGATCACTCAAACTATAGGCTTAAAATTTTTGATTAGATTTTGAGATTTTGTGAAAATCCTTTCAAACTGCATAAATATTTGTTCATGCATCAAATAATAATGACTAAAGCAAATGAAAAGAAATTTGGTGGCATGATAGGTGGACATTCAAACTATAGGCAGCAATTTTTTTTTAAAGTTTTATTAGATTTTGAGATTTAAAAAAAATTTAAATGCATAACTTTTTGTTCACACATCATGTATGAATAACTAATATGAGTGAAATGAAATTTGGTGATATAATAGGTAAGCATGAAACTTAAACTACTGCCATCGAATTTTTTGAAAATTTTGATTACACTTTGTGAAAATTTATTCAAAATGAGTAAATATTTGTCTATTGCATATAAACCACTGAACTGAATGAAATAAAACTTAAACTATAGACATCAAAGTACTTCAAGTTTTTTTTTTTTGTTGTTGTTGTTGTTGTTGTATTTTAAGATTTTGTGAAAATTGAGAAAATGTTCTATTCCTGATGAATGGTAATGGAATAGAATGAAATTTAAAATTATGTTATAGAGCAAGTTAATGTAAACTATAGGTGCCAAAATTGTTTTAAATACTTCCTAAATTTTGAGATTTTGGAAAAATTATTTAAATGTTTGCTCTTGCATCCTTTAAAAATGGCTTTAGAGTAACAACTAAAACACAATAAATGTGGGATTGATTGCATTTTTAGATTTTTTTTTAATTTGTGCTACAGTTTTCTGGGGGCATTTTATTGAAATATCTGTAGTGTAGAAATCAAAATTTAGTTACAAGCAAGGAACAAGCTCTTGACATTAAAAGCTCTTTCCACTAAAATAAAACCTTAATTTTGAAAATAAAATGTTTTCTCTAGTGGCAGTTTCACTAAGGACTTTGTTACTCTCTAACCTGTAATTTTTTAACAATACACAGAACTTTTCTTTCTATACTTTTGCCAAAATGCAACTTCCATTTTTTGCACTCCTACAATGCTGGCAAAAATGCAGGCTTTTTGGAAATCTGCATTACATACTAATCTATCAATGACGGGTATTTCAACTAATTATCAATACAATTCAACTTACTTAAATTAATTTCTAAAATAAATATGCTTTAGATAGAAACAGTTTGATAGTGAACTTATCTTAATTTCAGCATTAAGCCAGATACTGAGAATCTGAATATTTTTAACACTGAATTTTAAATCTCAGTTTTCTTTAGAGCCCCTGAAGATTTATTTTTTTTTTAATGTTGCAAAAAATTGAAGATAAATGTCTAAATTGGTACTAGATAGCTCCATTTAATAATAGTTCTGAATTTTTTCCTACCTTATTTTGAATATTTTTTCCATGTACCATTCCCACTTAACTCTAATAGATAAAAAATTAAAGTGTGTTACCAACTTTTCTGGGACACCCAGTGTATTCAAAAATAATCTAAAGATAACCTTCTGAACAGCTATTTACAGCATTTCCTAGAATATTTTGCAATTATCATGAGCTTGACTAGAACACCAATAAGTAGCATAAATGTCAATTACTGGTGATATTCATTCTTTGTTGACTTCATTTTAAGTAAATAAATAATTTTTTTATTAAAAAAAAACTCTACAGACTTATATTTTATGTACTATTATCTGATACAATTCAGTTTGATTTCTAAACAGAAATATGCTTCAAATAGAAACAGGTTGGTAATGAACTAATCTTGATTTCAGGATTAAGCCAGCTACTGAGAATCAGACTTTTTTAGAACTAAGTTCAAAATATCAATTTCTGATATCTAGAGACCTCTGGAGGTTTAAAAAAAAAAAAAAAAAAAAAGGGGGAAGAAAATCTGAATCACTTTCAGATTTTAAATATGCATCAAAGTGCTATATATTAAAAGCGTATCATGGTTTATGTGTCGTCCCTATTTTTCTTCCTTATTCCATTAACTTGGAGAGTGTATCATTATTCATGACTGTGCCATATATTTCTTCCTTGTTTCATAAAACCCATCTTTGGAATCGAAATCTATCTTAAAATTGCCTATTTAAACTATTTTACAATCATTGCCAAGTATATTACAACTATACTTCAGCGTCTTAAATATTGTTTTGAAGGTCCATCAGAATCCATGAGTGTGCCGTGTTCCTCTTTCTGGGTTGATTCCTACTTTAACACCCCGACTCTCGTCAAGGTGGCGATCATTAAACATATGGAGGTACTACGACGATTTTTAATATTTATGTGGCAATCGTAATTTAGAATTAAAATGGCGATTTAGCACAACAGTAAGTAAAGCAATCCGTCACATTTTCATTTATTTTGTGTTGCCAATTAATGTAGTTTTAATAATTAAGTGTCTTCAAATTCCTTAACAGGTGCGTTTATCGCTAATTTGTTCACTTTAGTTTTCAGATAGTTCTTTTGGGAGTGTTGAAACTTGTCCATATGTCCTAAAGACCCATGACTGCAAAGCTTGCCCAAGTGTGGGATTTTGTAGGTTTCCGAGAGCAGGGGCGTTAAAATAGGAATCAACTCATACTTGTACCGTAAAACACATCTTTGGAATCGAAATCTATCTTAAAATCAACTACTGAAACTGTTTTACAATCTTCTGAAGGCATATTCCAACTATATCCCGTAGACATTTTAAATACTGTTTGGAATGGGCATCATAATCCATTAGTGTACCGTGTTTTCCTTCCTTGTTCCATAAAACACGTCTTTGGAATAGAAATCTACATTGAAATCGCCTACCAAAACTGTTTAACAATTTTCGCCAGGCATAGTCAAACCATACTTCACCTTTATAAATACCATTTGGAAAGTGTATCATAATCTATGAGTGTACCGTATTTGTCTTCTCTGTTCTATAAAACACTTTTTCGGAATTAAAATCTATATTAAAATCGCCTACTAAAACTATTTTACAATATTCACCAGGCGTTTTCTAACTATACTCTAAATATATTTATAAAAAATTGTCACGTTTTGGTGCCAAATTTAGCGATCAATTATCAAAAATTGCAAACCTTGTGCTACTTTCAACAGATTATTAATGCCCCCCCCCTCCACATTATCTGGCAAACACATTTCAAAAGTGACTCGATGCGAAAATTGTACCAAAATCGTGTCTACACAAAAAGCAAGTTTGAAATTAATAGCATTCTGGTGCTAAAAATGTATAAAATTGAAAACACATGTTAAAATTGGCACTAGACAGCACCATTTGATAACAGTTTTGAAATAAAAGCTTTTTATAATAAATTATCTGGCAAAGTGTCAATTACTGGTGCACGCATTCTAGTTGAAACATCAAGCACAATACAGTCGATGCTCGTTTTATATGAACCTCCTGTTCATGAACATTTTCAATTTTATGAACTAGAGAGTGGTCCAAAATATACTTCCATTTATAATTTTATATCTCAATTTTACGAATGAATTGAGTACTGTTAGCAAGTTCACAAAAACAAGCATTGACTGTAACATACCATTTTGTATACAGGATGGAACTAGCAAAAGTGGAAAAATATCCATATGATTTTTATTAATACTAATAATAATTAAACAATAAATAAAGTACTGCATATTAAGCTTGTCTTTCACAAAAAAATTAGTAAGTAACCCACATGTGGCTTGTAAGTATAGGAACACATAAAAGGAAATGGAGGGAAAACTCCGTATAAATTGCAAAAGAATTAGAAAAAACACACACACACACACACACAAAAAAAAAAAAAAAAAAAATGCTGAGCAGAAATAATATATTCTTTGAAAAAATAAATAAATAAATATCTGTGATTTGAGATAAGGCCAAATTTTAAAAAACAAATACAAAAATTTAATACCAGCTAGAAGTAAAACTTCCTGTAACAACATCATTTCTGATGACTTTGAGCTATCAAATAAGGACTGTACATAACGTTTTTATCAACTAAAAAAGTATATGTACTTACAGTAGAAACAGTTAGAGTGCCTTCTTTGCAAGTCGAACATCTTACTCTTAATTTTCCTGGGGATAAGGATTTGCAGGGATCATTGCAATAAACAAAGAAATGGCTTTTCTTAGAGTTAGTACTTTCAACTAAATAAAAATATAATTTATGCATAAATATATAAACAAATCTATCATTTTTTAAAATATAGAAAACAGAAACAGCAGAAGGAGAATAAAAGAAAACAATCAACATACATATGTATTCTTTCATTTATACAATTTCAATCTAATATTTGAAAACAGTTACACAAAATATTACATCATTTCAAAACAGTCTCTCTCTCTCTCTCATCTTTTCTTTTTTCAGGAACACTATTCTTACACAAGATTTGATTTATTTGAAGAAAAGTCCATTTAAAGAATAAATTTCCAAAGTTAAAACAGAAAAATTATTAAGTAATGATATAATTTTCCATTTAAAAAAAGTCTGAAGTAAAAAATTTCAAACACAATGTGCTCAACAAGCACCTGTACACATGGGCACCGGCAGCATAGGGTAAGGGGGGGCAATGCCCCCTGGATTTTTGTATGCAGTGTTTTCCCTTACTTTTTTGCTCTTTCCAACATGGTAACCATATGTTGAAGTAGTCTTTGCCCCCCCTGGGAAATATTCTGCCAGCGCCCATGCCTGTACAGCAAAATTTCTGGTTACAAGGAATTAACCTTTCCCCCCAAGATCGTAGATGTACATCATAACAATGGTTTTCTAAAATCAAATTTCAGAAACAGGAAGACCAGAATTGTGAATCCAAGAGTAGTTGTAATAAACTAAACATTCAAACTGTGCCTTATGAAGGAATATACTTTATTGTCCAAGTTTTAATTCCCCCCCCCCCTCCCCTCAAGAAAAAAAAAATCTTTTTTTTTTGTACTTTATCTTACTTAGTTCTCTAAAAGGGGAAGCAGAACTATATGTAATTTTTCTTAGAGATGTACAGAGTGCTCGGTAATTACTCGGTTGGCCTTGTATTTGGCCAATTTGCCAAGTATTCAGTATTCGGCCAAATTTTGACCGAGTACTCAGCTAATACCAAATACAGTGGAACCCCGATCTATCGTTCCCGCATTCATCATTTTTCCGTATTGATCGTTTTATTTCTATGGTCCCTACACAAGTTGTATTTAAATAATGGTAACGAAACCCGCATTTATCGTTCGTCGAAAAACTCTTTTCCCGCGTCCATCGTTGTAAAATATTTCTCCTGACCGAAAAGAAATCAAAAATCAGATGGATCCATATGGCATACACACTTATTTATTTTCTGGTATGATTTCTTGGGTTGGTGATGGCGTAGATGAAGAGTTGTTACATGAAGCAGAGCGTGAAATTTAGTGATTATATTTCCTTTCATATAGACGTAGCGACGTATCTTAAGAATGGGAGAAATGTGTGGTGATGCAAAATATAAAAATAATGGTGAAGAAGCGGAGAATAATATTCATGCCGATGAGACAGCCTACACTAGTGCCAAGTTTATCGAAAGCAATTATAGTATTTGAAATTGTATGAACTTTTATATACAAACATGAAAACACAGAAAAGGCAAGAAAAATATTGTAAATCTTTAAAATTTACGTTTAGTGAAAAAAATTAAGGAAAAACCCAGGGTAAAATTACTGATTTTTTAGAAATAAATATCACAATTTTTTTAAACTCCAATTTGTTTCTTTTACAGTTTGGTAACAAATTAGTATTTTTGTATGAATGGATTGTGTGCATTCATAAACATTGTTTTCTTCGTATTTTGACTTTAACCCGCATTCGAAGTTTTTTTCTACGCACCACTTGAAAAACGATAGATTGAGGTTCTACTGTAGTTGTAAAAATTTTAGCATTTTTAAACATTATTAAAATAATTTTGCCAAATATTAAAATTGATTCGTAATGAAAAAATAAAAGCTAGTCACTTTTAAAGTTGTAGGAAAAGATTGATATTTGACAAAGAACTAATTGAAAAGTACACTGAAATGCTATTGAAAAAAAGATTTTAATATTTAATTTTGTAAGTTGCAAAAACACCAATTGTTTTATATTTTGAGGTGGCATGCAATTTCTTTTATTACATGTGTAGCCTACTTCAAAGGAAGCCTGCTTGCTATAAGCAGAGTTACACAGTGCACACAAGAATTTCTTAGCAGTTTTGGGCGCAAAATTCACAAGTTTCTACCAGACAAATGGACTGTCAGTTTTTTTAACCTTTTTTTTTTTTTTTTTTTTTTTTCCTACACAGATACAGAAAGACTTTTTTTCTTTTTACTCTTATCATTAAAACCGAATTAGTGCTTTATTGATGAAGCTGAAAATGTCACATGTGTGTTTGCTGCTTCATGAAAACATTTGCGAACTGAAGATTTTTTTTTTTTTTTTTTTTTAAGTATCCCTGGGTTTGGATCATCTATGTTAAATTGATTACACTTTTTCAATTTTTTAGGTGGGTTATGGAGGACATCCATCTCGTGTCAGCTACATATTGAATAGTTGTACAGCTCTGCTTTTTAATAATTGTACAACATATCTGAAATAAATATCTGAATAATTTGTTTTAGTGAAACTACATTATGACTGAATTTCTACTAAATTATTTTCTTTGAATAGATATCTTTATTCTTTAATCTATGCAAAATTGAAGTTTGATATAACAAAATTTCATGATATATTCTAAAAATTAGTTGGTGGTTATGTTTTAAGTAATTTGTTAAGCTTGATCAAGTGAAGCAGTGATCTCCCTAGTTATCTGAAACTCTCAATTAATTATTGATAGCCTATGCATGTTATTGCAAAATTTTTGACATACTTCAAATGAAAGACTATACATATATGCAGTTTTTCATCTAACCATACTTTAAAATAAGAAGCTTTAATGATCAAGTTTATAAATAATGTATCAATCTGAACACATTTTTTTAGAAGGTAAATAAAATTTAAAATAATACAATTATATCCTATATATGTACAAATTTAATATAATTTTTTAAAGTTACTGTTTTATTGAATTTTTGTTAATTTAAAAGACAAGACAATTATGCATGTTCTCATTTAAAAATATGAAACTTCATTTGCTATTGAGTGATCTTTTTTATACAACTACTCGGTACTTGGCCGAGTACGGAGTACTCAGCCAAAATGCTTCTCGATACATCACTAATTTTTATGGTATTTTATCTGCCCCTTCCAACTACTTCTTTATACTGACTTTAAAAATAGAAATTGCACATTGTAAAAAATAGTGAAAAAGATCCCATCTTATTCTGTATGTTTTTCATTTTATCATAGAAATGTGATTTTTATTTTTAAAATTTCAAGCTTTTTTCTTCTTACATCTGTTTTTTCTAATAAGGATGAATTTAATTTTTCTTAAACGGATTTTCAATTTAATAATTAAAGTTGGCTAATAAAAGTAAAAACAACTTTCAAGTTTAAAAAAAAAAAAAATGTATGAAAATATTTTATGGTATCAATGTAAAAGATTCTATATCTCACCATTAACTGAAATAACAAAAAGATAATGACTTGGAAATGAAAAGCATTACCATTCTCATCACAAGAAGAGCAAAATGGAATTTGATTTAGTGGACATTTTTCTTCAACTGTAATATTTATTTTTCGCTTTTGGCTACGCACAGCATGGATAACACTTTGTTCGCCAACATCGCAATCCTATAAAGAATAAATTTTATTTTTAGAAACATCACAGTATAATAAATTTTACATACTATTTCATATCATGCACTATTTCAGCTGATTAGATTAGACTGTAATATGGCATTCTCTCTTAGGAATAACAGAACTTAGACTACAACTGATTGCAAGCTTGCAATATTCATTAATTTAGTTTAGCAACACATCATTTGGGTTTTGTAGCTCCCTAAAATGAGATGTTAATCTCATCATAAAAAATTAATTATGAACAAAATATTAAAGATACTTGATTGTTATAGAAAACTACCAATGTTTATTTATTTATACAAATGCTAGGTGTTTGGCCACTAAGCTATTAGCCGATGTTTAGCTTCCCAGTACTTATAAACAGTTTAAGTAAAAGAATTTAATGCAGTGCATTCGTCAATAGGCTTAAAATTCATAAGTTGTCCAAAGAGTGCAAGCAGGAGAATCTTAGAAAGACTACTAATATTTATTTATTGGTAGTCTTTCAAAATTGGTATTCTTTCAAGTAAATTTATTGGTAGTCTTTCAATTGGTCAAAAGACCAATCTCGAAGAGATGGGCATTTAAGCAATCGTGTTGTTAAAAGACGGAAATAACACCACTGCAACATGACGAGGGATGATCTACGATCTAGAATAGGGGGTCTTGAATTTGTGAGACAGTCCCTGGTCTGTCTGCCCTTAGATTCATTCGAAAGGTAGGTGAACTTATTTCACTTCAACTCTACTGTATGTGCAATAACTTTTAGTCCATATTTTACACTGGATGCCACCAGATCCTCAAAGTTTAATATAATATATCACATTTTAAATAAAGAAAGGTTAAGCCCATTAAGTTTCCTTTTTTGTATCACAACTTAAGAGATTCATAATTTGTGTTATGGGTCCACAATAATTTGAAAGTTCGAAATAGCGAAATAAGCATAAATCACACATGCTTGTTTTTATTCTAAAGTATGAAATAATGCAGTATAGCATCGCTTTTGAATTAAAAAATAAATAAGTTTATTTTTTAATTCAAAAGCGCAAGTTTAAAAAGCCCACAAGGCTCAAGTTTAAAAGAGCCAACTTGAGCCCACAAGGCTCAAGTTGTGGGCTCAAGTTTAAAAAGCCCACAAAAAAGACCTAATGAGATGGATTTTAATAAACCCTGAGGACAGAGCTTTAGAGACTAATCTAAGAGGTTAAAGTTAGCAGATGAATAAACAGAAACATTTCAGATTCAATTTTTGAAAGGATAATTAATTATTTTCGATATATTTAATATGATTTATTTTTTTCTTGAAATTAATTAACTGTTATTTAACATGCAAAAGGAGCAATTGTTTGATTCCAGTTTTAAACCACTGCTTGGCACAATCTCAAAATTGGTAATATGGAGCATTTTTCCTTCGTGTCTATAGGTAGAGCAGAGTGTGCACAAACTAGAGGTGAATGCAAAAATTTAGAAATTTGGGTTAAATCCTACTTTAACCCCCCCCCCCTACTCTTGCTAAGATGGTGATAAATGTTCATGTGCAGTCACCATGGTGATTTTTTGTATTTATGTGACAAAAGAATATTGCTTTAATTTAAAATTAAAATGGCAGCTTGGAACAACACGCAAGTACAGCATTTTTATTTATTTATTTACTTTTTTTTGTTTGCAAATTTATGTATTTTTAATAATTAAGTGCCTTAAAATTAAAATGGCAGCTTGGAACAACACGCAAGTACAGCATTTTTATTTATTTATTTACTTTTTTTTTTTTTTTTTTTTTTTGGCAAATTTATGTATTTTTAATAATTAAGTGCCTTAAAATTCCTTAACTAATGTATTTATTGCTAACTTGTTTAATGTTCAATCTAGTTCCTTTGAGAATGTTGAAATTTGTGCACATGCATCATTCTGGAATTTGTAATGGAGTCATATACTACTTTCTAGAGGTAGAAACCCATGACTAGGAAGCTTGTCAAAGTGTGCCAATTTTTTAGGTTCGTGAGAGTTGGGGGTTAAAGTAGGAATCAACCAAAATTGGATAGTACATACTTAGAAAAATACATTGAAATATATTTGACAAGAAAACGCTTAACATGAAAAATCGGTTAACACAAAATGGCACAGCGGTCCAGACTGTAAACTATGCAATTTAATACATTTATTTCTTTTAACGCAACTACGGGCCAAGGCCCCTAGACTCTCTACGCTCGCTTTTCGTATGAGGCATTCAGCCCCTAATAAGGCTTATTCATAAAAAAGGCATTATTTCAACAAACAAAACCCAAAGGTTGGATCAGATAGAATGTTAGCGAGCTACACATTGCTTGGTTCTTGTATGCTCCTAGGAACATAAAAATTTAAACTTTGCACTATTTTTAATTATGTGAAACCCATTGGACACCTTGCGTATTAGCCAATTATGGCGAATTTTCATAATTTGGCGACTTGCGTATATGTATAGTCAATAATTAGCTCTAAGAAAACAGTACTTCAATGAAAAAGTTGACAATTTGAAAATTGTCAACTTTACATAACACACTCTGTGTTATTTATTTCATAAACTTTTTAATTTGGCATAAAATTGGTGTAATTCTACTTCATGTTTGTCAATTTCACGTGATTCTACATTCTTGGAATTTCTTTGTTGCAAAGGAATGAATGATTTTATGCTGGCGAAAGTTGTCAAACCTGGCAACCATTATGTTAATTTTTTTCAGTTTTTTACTAATATCTTCTAAAATAATTTGATTTTCTAAATTTAAGTCAGCTTATCAGGTTCCTCGGAATTTTCCGAATCTGTGGACACCTTAGTTGAAACTCAAATCCCCACGGTTTAGGAGGAGATAACCAAACAAGCTCTTGACAGTGGTGTCAGCATGAGCGGACGTTACTTTTTTTTTAGAATAGAGAGAAACAAAAATCGCTTCATACAAAAAATGATCGTTTTAGATCTTCAGTGGCATGTTCGTGGAATTGTTTAACTTCTGGGAGCCGGCTCCTGTTCCTTTAGTCATCCAACCTAGACGTATCAGTAGTATCATCCATCAGGTCCCTCCTCTAATGAATAGAATCCTTATCTGTACCAAAGAATCACCCATTGTGGAAACACACTTTAGTTGTTCTCATAGACCTGTTCTTTTTCCTCATGGATCAATTTGGATAAGCGATTTTTACAAGAAAAGCGTAAAGTTGCACTTATCATTGATAACTGTCAGCCCACCCCTATATTGAATTAAAAGTTACAAAGCTTAATATTTTTGCTTCCAAATACCACCAGTGTTTTACAGCCATGTGATCAAGGCATTATACAAAATCTGAAATTAAAAGCAATTGCTTAGAAAAGATTTAGTTGCAATCAAAACAAAAGGAGATTTCTCCATCAGTTTATTGGATATGTTAAATATGTTGTGCTCTGCATGGAATTTAGTGAAGTCTACAAGAATTGAAAATTGTATTTGCCATACAGGATTCACTGAAGTAGCTTATTCTTTAGAACCTCAAGAATCGGATGATATTGAGACTGAGCCGACATTCAATGAAATATTTGGGAAGGTCTCAGCAGTACTAGTGTATTACAGTATCATTTAATGAATATGTTGCAGTCCCTGATGATGTGTGTACAGAACCAATTATGACAGACAAAGAGATATTGGAGATCATTCACAATTCAAAAGATACCCCCTATGTAGATTCTGACGGTAAATTTGACAATGGAATCAATGATGCATTCCCATCCTCTCTACTTTAGAAGTGCAGAAAATAGTTGAAAGTAAACGCAGTTATTTTAATGCACATTCAAAGGAAAACAACTGATGAACTTGAACAATTTGTGGACGAACTGGTGCAGAAAAACACATTTAAAAACAATATAACTGAATTTTTCTCCCCGAAATGATAATTTTTTAAGTTGTTTTTCAATCCAACGGATGCAACCTACTTGTAGTTTAACAGGAAGTCGAAATAAAATACGAGAACATCGAAAATATTGGTGAGTTTTGTTCTTCTTTGTTACGAATATTTAACACGAAAAAATTATTTTGTTTCCCTCAGTTTTGTGTTAAATGTTTCTTACTATCAAGAATTAAATAAATGTCAAGAATTAAAAAATGATCATGGTTGACCCGAAGCTCTTTTAATATATCTCTTAGATCTCTTTCATGATAAATCTACAGAAAAAAAAAACTGTCCAATATTTTATTACGCTTTATAGAATTCTATACATTCTATAAAAGATCTTCATATGGGTCCGGCAAAGCTCTCTGAAACGTACACAAAATTTAGCATGAAAGTCACACATTATTTAACAGAAATATTCTTGCTTTTTTGGAAAAAGAGAACTTACTTCCAGCTTAATATTATCATGCAATTCTTTGCCAGCAAAAATTATACGTAATTCCTCAACCTTCATACACAGATCAGTGCTAACAGCTTCTTTTAAATCATGTATTGTCCAATCGGTATCTATGTAAACAGGAATCATAGTATCAGGACCACATTTAACATATATTTTTAATTTACTTTCGGTCATATTGTCCGCTTTCTGCTTAGAAAATAAACTTAACAGCGTTCTTAAGAATCTACATAATGCATCTAATATATACATTACAGTGAAATATTGTACTACACTGAAGTGAACATTTAAATACTTCAGACACCACGATTTAGGATTCTTTAAAAAAAAAAAAAACTACAATTTACAGTAACAAATTTGTAAACAAACAAGGACTGTATAAATCACGGAGAAATCTTGAACTCAAAGGTCCAATCACTGAGATCTATAAACTAAAGACAATTATGACAAAAAGCGTCATCTATTGACTAAAATTGAAGTTAAATTAGAACGGGTTAATCTAATCATTTTGGACAAATTTGAATAAGCTAAGGTGACCAAACGTCCCCATTTTCAGGGCGTTTTTCAAATTGTTCACGAAATGTAACACAGGAATTGGGGAAAATTTTTAATTATTGCATTGTTTTTTAATTAAATTACTGTTAATTATTACATTAATTTTAAATGTCCCCAGTTTTGTTTCAGAATCGGGGACATGTCCCCGATTCTGACAACAAAACTGATCAAAAATCTGGTCACCTTAGCGTAAGCACAAGCACATGCATGGGCATCGGTAGCATAGCGCAAGGGCAAGGACGTATTTAGGCGGGTCCGGACCCCCCCCCCCCAAATTTTTATTTTTGTTACTAAAATGATAATGATAGTCTTTTTGTGAAAAATTCAGCCTTTTTTACCGTTTGGATCCCCCCCCCTCCAAATTGTTTTCCTGGATACGTGCCTGCAGGAAGCCAATATCATTGAAAGAACTCCCACCCAGTGGACATCTCCAATGCTTTTAGTAAAAAAGAAAGCTCTTGATCCAAATTATAAACCAAAATTCAGGCTGGCACTCGAAAATGCTATTTTAAAAACCATTGGCTTACCCATTACCAAAAATTTCTACAATCATTTCAAATTTATCAAACTATAAATATTTTACTGTTTTGGATTTATGTAGTGCATATTGGCAAATTGACTTACCTCATGAATACAGAGATATTATTGCTTTTACTACACCTTGGGGTACTTTTCGCAGCAACTGCCCAAGCACATTTCAAGCTTTAATAGACAATACCTTACAAGAGTCTGAGGTTTCTGGAGTTATGGCGTATCAAGATGATATTGTTATTGGTTCAAATTCTTTCGAGGAAACTCTTAAAAAACTTTATGCCTTACTTAAAACTCTAATCAAAAATAACATCACTTTATCCCCAAACAAGTGTCAATTCCATCTTACCGAAATAGATTACTTGGGCTTTCATCTAGAAAATCATAAAATTTCACCAATTTCCTCCAATATTATCAAAATTACTGGCTTTCCAATTCCTAAAACAAAAAGACAACTTAAATGCTTCCTAGGAGTTTGTGGATGTTATGGGAATTTAATACCTTCATATGCTGAACTAACCTATCCTCTTGTCCAGTTAATTTGTCCTAAACAAAGTTTCCAATGGTTTGACATTCACACTGAAGCATTCAATAAACTACAGAAAATTTTCTTCACTAAACCTTTTGTTTGCTTACCTGACTGGTCTAAACCCTTCATTTTAAATACTGATGGTAGTCTTCAAGCAATTTCTGGGATCATTTTACAAGAGTTTAATGGTGAATTACATCCTATTTCTTACTTTAGCAAATAATTATCTAAGAATGAAAAAAAATTATCCAGCCATAAAAATTGAATTAAAGGCTCTACATTACTCTGTTTTAACATTTAAGCATTTTCTATATAATCGAGGATTTATTCTTATGTCAGACAGTAAACCATTAAAACATTATCGAAAAACTACTTCTCCTGCTGATCTCACTACAAAATGGGTATGCGAATTAAGTGAATATACTTTTAAATTCAAACACATTCCTGGTAAACAAAATCTATTGGCTGATTATTTTTCACGACTTGAAGAAACGCCACCACACCATGACATAAATTCTCAACCAAGTACTCTAAATTTAAATAATGATGTACTTCCTGTCATTGATGATGCAAATTCTGAAAAACCTGAAAATTTCAAACATATTAATTATTTAAATGTTTCACAATCTTCCCACAGGACCCATTTCTAGAAATTTCTTGTAAAACATTTCTTGATGAACAACAAAAAGACAAAACCATTTCAAAAATTATAAATGATTTGAAATCTAATAATAACAGAAGCAACAATAAATGTTATTTTCTGCATCCTCATAATAAATTATTGTATTATGCTAAAGAAACTTCATCTTTATAATCTATACTTTCATAAATGATGTATAATTTACATTGATACAACATTCGCTATTTAGAAATATGCTCAAGACCATACAATTCTCAACAGTCTGTGTGTGTGTGGATATAATTAAAAAGCACAATACAAGGAAAACATTGCAAAAAAGGACATAGTGTTCTCCTCATGTTTTGTTTTTAATTATGTTCTATTCTGTTTGCCACAGCTACATTTGCACATTATAAATAAGATTTTATCTCTTTTTAATTATGGATGCATGATTTGATGTTATATGCCAATTTTGCAATGTGAAACCACTTTTAAATAAATATATATATGAAAATTTATAATTAAAGCACACATCACAGCATAAATACTATTGCACATACACACCATTGAAGTATCTGGGGAATAAGGAATCGGGGCTTGAACCCCTCCTGAAATAGTATTTTTGTTTATTAGATGTCAATAATCAAGCTTTTTTGAGAGAATTTTTAGTTTTGAAACCTTTCAGGTCCTCCGTGATTTTTTTTCTGCCCCTCCTTTTTTGTTGGGGGGGGGGAGGGGGTTACATGCTTGATAGACACACACAATTTATTTTTAAAATTCATTCTCTTTTTCTTGTGTCATAAATACTGGTAGTTAAATTATATATTTATATGGGTAACAATTTCTTCATTCACATTATTATGTGAATGAAGAAATTCACAAGACGAGTTTGGGCTCATTTTTTTAAAGACTGAGTTTGAGGACTTTTAATTGAGCCCACCCGAGACCAAGCGATTTTAAATCAGAGTCCGAGCCTGAAATTTCAGCTAATAGATGAATAAAATTCAATTATTTCCTTGACAGAATATAATAAATTTTGCTTTTTGTGCAAATTAAAGACAAATATAATAGCAAACTCTTAATGCACTCTCAAATTCTGTATATTCCAGTTTATCAAATAACAATTAGTTTATTAATTCCATAAATCATGTTTTTAAATCTGTTTACAAGGAGTATGTTCAATAAAGGAGAAATTTCTCATGAGCCCTAGCCCAAACACAATCGTGTATTTCAGAGCCCTGGCTCAGTGTTTTGAGCTTGGGCTGAGTGCATCTGATCTCTAATGCATATTACGGAATACCCAACATAAATTTTAAAAAAGTATTTACATATATATATTTATGCATCTTGGGATTTCAAATGGTGTAGTAGTATCAAAATAATTGAGCATATTTTGATATGTTATAGAATGTGCATTATACCAACTTCGGGGGGGAAGGAAGTTGTCCCCTACTATACTAGGCACCCTTGATATACTCTTAATGGCATTAAAAAAGAAACTATTTTACAGTGCAGTGATAATTCTGAAACATTTAGTTATATTTAAAATGAAAAAATCTATTATTAAAGTAAAATATGCATTCAAAAATGCTTAAAAATATGTTTATTCAACATTTAATTAAGTTAGAATGCAAAATTTTTCCATAATTTTCAATCTTCAGTTTTATGTTTGAGCTCATTCCCATCCATACTCATTAATCTGGATAAAACGAATTTGACTTTAAACATTTTTGACGAGGAATGGCACATCCGTTCTAATACTTCCTCTGTGTGTATGGGGCAAATTTTACTAATTGGATATGATTTTGTACTGGGGTCAAATACAAATTTAAAAAGCATAACTTTTTGTAAATGATGAAGAGGAATTTTTTCTTAATCAGGTCTTATTTCTGATCTTATTTTGAGCATCTTTTCAATTTACATTGCCCCACTTATCTGTAATAGATAAAGAATAAAAGCCCGTTACCACCTTCTTGGGACACCCAGAATAAAGATGACAAAAATATTAATTGCAGATAAAATTGTTAAGAAAGTCAGAAAATAAGTAGTATTCCGTATTGATTTTGATAGCCAAATGGTGTAAGATATAACAGTACAGTACTGAAAATACCAGACAACAGCAACACCCCTTTTAAAAAAGAACATCAATCAGCTCTGTGGTAGGACAACCTACAATCTTAGAATCTAGAGGCAAGCACAATATTGTGATGCTAATGCTTACAATAATAGAATTGAAAGATTTTGTACTAAAATTCAAGGCAGAATTCTCGAAATTTTACCATTTAAATTCTAAAAAACTGGATTGATTGCATTTCAATGAAATACTTTACCTTCGTAATTAGTGATAAAACCTTTACATTATATTACAATATCATACAATCAGTGATTATCATATTTGATGGTCCCCATGTGAGACATGCTCCAGAGAAAAAATTTACAAGTGCAAAAAGTAGCAAATAAAAAAATACACCAGGAGTGATAGAAGCTTGCATCATGTGTCAACAATAGTTTTTGCTTATGCAGTAAAAAATCTTGATAACTATTTTTGTGTAGAAAGTTAATATAAGGAAGAGTGTAAATTTCAGAAATGCACACACCTTACATTGTGTTGCATTATGGCAAAGGCTATCTGACAAGGATGAGGGGGTGCCTTGGTCAAAGGACTTTTAAGGGGGTTCTAATGCATATTCACCCTTATTTTATAAAATTGTAAAGCACAATCTCAAAAGCTCAGAAGCCATTTTCTCCCCTAGTGAAAGTTATCAGACAGCATGTATTTAAAAAGAAGCCGAATTGAAGACAAAAAATCATAATCTAATGCTCTACATCCAATACAATTATCTCTGATCAAAATAAAAAAAGAATGCATATCTGCTGACTCTTCATTCTCTGGTGATTCTTTGGCAATTTATACAAGTGCATAATCAATAATCATTTCCCATTATAGTTGCCACTAAAACAGTTCTCAATGTGATCTCTAGATAAGATTATATCAGGGTGGCTACAGAAATTCATAAATAAAGTTCCCTGATCGTCACGCACCCGGTGAGGATAAAAATTATTATGACAGTAGAGAACTTCCGATTAGAATAAGGATATAAGAGTTACTATGCCACGAAATTCCACCCTCTTGGTAAAAAAGGCAATCATTAATCGACCACTAAGGGTAATGAATCACTACTTTTTAATATGATTCGTTACTGAATCGCCCATATACAGAAATTTTGACCCCAAATTTCTGTATTTGAGCGATTTGCATTCAAGACGCCCTTTTAATTCACATGTCTATATGAATTGTATGTCTGGTACCTGGTATGATCCGTATTTTGGTACGAGTCCGAATACGTGGTTTTGGACTCATATAGTGCCTACATCGCTTAAATCTTGGATTTGTAAAGTATCTGCATCGGTTGAATATTGAATGATCCTCGAGTCAGATGCTGATCTACAACTAAATACAGTGCCTTTCACTAGACGAAAACAAAAAGTTCCCCGATTTTTGGATATTTTTTTATGAAATTCCCCGATATTTGCAGATGGATAAAGTATCCTGATTTTCCCATGATTTCCATGATCTGTCGCCACCCTGTATATGGAATACTTCGCTGATTGTCATATTCAGAAACACAAACTATTTCATCTTGCTGCAGTAGCAAATATCAAAGTCACTGTTAAATTGGTTTTAAAACCAATGCAGAATGCAAACAAAAAGGTTGATAATTTCGAGGAACTATTTCAAATGTACAGAAATTGCACAAATTGTAAATCAGTACGTTTGAAAACTAAACACAGATAATGCTATGTAAAGTAAGATGAATGTTTTTTATACTTCTACTCAAATAAACCAATTTTCAGAAATAAATTTTTCCATAAATCAGGAATGGGTAGTTTTCCAAATACTTAATGTAATGAGTTTTTTTTTTTTTTTTTTTTTAAACCTAATTAAGTTTAGTAAGAAAGTTTGAGGCCAATTGTACCACAGTGTGGATTAAGTCTTTTAAGCATAATTTTGTAATCTTTTTGGAGTAATAGACGTAAAAGTTTTGTTTTGCAGTGGTACAACACAGAATGGAAAAAACACTCAAAATACTGGTGTTAAACGATAAAATAAATAAATAACTTCGTGAAAAACACACATAAGACATTACTTGTAACTTGATACGATCGTTTCAACCAAAAATTCTTTCGAAAGACTTTGACTGAGGAAGACCGAAGGAATTTTTGGTCGAAACGATCGTATCAAGTTACAAGTAACATCTTATGTGTGTTTTTTATTTATTTTACAACCCAGAATTGTTACACCTAGGGTTTTATTCATAAGGTAATGATTTGTTTATATGTTAGAAAACAAAAATATAATTTTTTTTATTTGTTTGTTTCAACCTTTGCAAAAACTGTTCTGAAATACTAAATTATTTAAATTTTACCACAGAAACTTTCTACAACTTTCAAAAAACTTAAAATTTTAAAGAAAATAAAACAGTGTGGCTACTTAAATAGAGGGGAAAAAGTTCCCTGATCTTCACGCACCTGACGACAATCAAAATTACTGAGACAGTAGAAAACTCTCAATGTAAAGCAAGGGGACAGGGGTCACAAATGACCATGAAATTCCACTCTTTTGGCAAAAAAGGTAATCGCCAATCTACTACTAGGGATTAGAGAGAACAGTAACCTATAACTTTTGGTCACAAATGGGGAATGAATTTGTTCAAATTAAGGGTATTACTAAGCAACAGGTATTATTGACTCAAAGTAACCAATTCTCATGGTTACTCAGTCGTTACTTTTGAATATGATTCGTTATATATTGGATTGACCAGATGCAGAAGTTTTGACCCAAAAAGAGTGTTTTGTATTCACATTTTTATGTCTGATTGATTCACATGTCTATATTATTCATATGTCTGGTTTTTGTATGATACACATCTTAGTACAAGCAAGAATAGATGCAGTTTCAGATTCAAATAGTGCCTACGTCACTTGAGTCTCAGATTCATATTTCTATTTCCAGATTCTTGTACGATCTGTATTATGGGCATCCATACAGGAGGATCAAGGCAGCATACTTGGCCCCCCTAGAGTTTTAGTATATTGTCTTATAATGTAAACAAAACTGCATCACAAAGTAAAATCAAAACTAAAATTGTTGTAAGTGTTAAATTGGTCCCCCCTAGAAAATATTTTTGAAGTCCAACCCTCCCACATAAAAAAAATTCCAGGGACACCCATGATTCATATCCTGGTTTCGGATTTGTAAAGTGTCTACATTAGAAAAGCACTGAGCATCGTATAATCAGGACATGACCTACTGTACGGACATGACCGTATATGACCTACGAGTCAGATGCTGATCAACCACTAAAACTGTCTTCTTTACGAGACAAAACGAAAGTTCTCTGATTTTTAAATATTTTTATTAAATTCCCTGATACTTCAAGGATTTTTCCAGATCCACTAAGTACCTTGATTTCCATGATGTATCGCCACCCTGTAAAATAATTTTGGACTTCGTAATAAAAATGACTTAACACAAGATCTCTCTTCATGTTGGTAACATATTCACAGTGTTAACAATTTTCAAAGAGCAGTTTTTTTTTTTAACAGTAACTTGTTGTAGACTTTTGAAATAACTGTAGAAAAACAGAAAATTTTAGCAATATTGTAAATCTCTGAAATGAGAAAATGAAATACAAGCACACAAACAGTTTTAGTTTCTTTTCAAAGGTTTATTCAAACAAAATATACAAACAATGAACATAGTGACTTATAACAGTGTAGGATTGTCACTTGATTTCCTTACACTAATTCATCTAATTTTAATGAAATGTACAAAACAACTAATCTGTGTAATGTAAGAAGTTAAAATTTGCAAGAGTACTACAAAACAAAGCTAACTCTGTTGAAACTGATGAAGACAGAAGGGTGAAATTTTTTTTATGATGATAGTTACCTATGAGATGAGTGACATGCAATGAAAATAAAATAGATCAGATTATGTTAAAATTACGGCCAGATACACATCTACTTTCAATAATATCTAGAAGTAGAGCTGTAATAAATCTAATAAGCTAAAAGTACTTTAATCCTCAAATTTTATAGTTAAATTTACATGTAAATATATTCCATATTCCCAGAAGTACAGGATTCTTTTGAAGTCTTGGAATTTGTTAGACTAGATTTATTTTTTTTATCTTCATAATGGAGTTTTCGTGCAGCCTCATGCAGTTGTTCAACAAAGTCAGGCACACCTATTGCAGAAAAATAAAATAAATAAGAAGTGATAAAAATATAAGATGTAACAAAAATATTTCATTTGTTGCTTGTGAGCTACAAATATTATAAAAGAACTGTTGAGCAAAATTAATGCAATTTTCTCAAGCACAGTAGTGTAGAAGGGGTTATCTTGTACTTATTTTTACTGGATATTTATTTCATTTGAAGAAAAATGAAGAAAGTGGAGGGGGATACAAGATTTTACGTCATCAATATTTTTAATAGAAAATACTAATACAATTTCAAAGAAAAAAAAAAAAAAACAGGAGTATAGACGGGGGGGGGGGGGGGGGGGGGGAATATTTCATCATGTTTTTATTAATAGTATATCAAAATCTCATTAAACATTTTAAAAACAACTTTTAAAACAGTGTTGTTATATCAACAGGCATGTTTCAAACAGGCATTTTTAGATATTTGATATAAATTGATTTAAAAATGACTTATTTTTTCCCCCTTAAAGAATCCTGCTTTGATTCAAAAAATCAAATGAATAGATAATAAATATATACTACATGATAATTTATATTGCATAATTCAAAGATAAATGAAAAATAACTAAGTACATAGACCCTCAAAAAGTAGAAATTTCTATAAGCAAGGCATTCACTGTAAATATAGGCCTAACATACTTCCTTCTCTATTTATCTACCATATTGGCCTAAATACAGTGGAACCTGCCTAATGTGACCACCCTCGGGAACGACAAATCTGGTCACCTTACAAAGGTAGCACTTTAATAAATTTGTTTATGCTTAAAATTCAAATAGCACTTGCACAAACACTCTACAGTTTATTTCTAACAAGATCTCAAAATCAATAAATATCCATGAACAAAAAAGAGGAACGTAGGGAGTAAAATACTGAAACATTAAAATGCACATTGCATACAAATTGTGTGCGACTTCCTTATACTTACGTTTCAATATGTATTTTAATACTTCTTGGTCACAATGAATAATAAAAAATAATAAATATGAATAAAAAATATAAATTTCCATTTTGCAGCTTGACATATTACTAAAGTACAGCTTGAATGTTTGAGTTGTTTTCATATTTGCACAAATATAGTTCATGATACAATTTTCACTAGCGTGCATCAAGAACGCATTGTTTAGATAACACACTGTGCTGTAACAGCAAAGTTGTAAAAGGGCCGGTCGCCAAATAAATCGCCAGGTTGAAAAAATGAAAAGAAATGTTAGGCTTTGTACATGTTTGGCAAAATTTCAACATGACTCGCCACAGGGGTGATCAGAATATAGTTTTTGTAGCCTAGACAAAATTATTGTAATCCTGTGGGAAAGGAAGAAAATTAAATATATTCACAGACTACAGACGCCAACAAAATGCATTACGAAGGCTAAAACCAAAGAAAATTAAGAAACAGTTAAATAGCATTATTGACAGATGGGAGATTTAAAATGGCAAGAGTATTACATTTAGAATAGGTAAAGGGAAATCAGAAGTACTCATAAATGTGTGATTAACTTCATCAAAAGTAATTGTAAATATGTGATTTACTGCATCCCACACACCTCCTACCGGAAACCACGCTGAATCAATTTTAGTATCAACAGAAATACAAAAGAATCTAGACTAAAACAAGTTTTCCTTTTTAATTTATTTATCTATTTTTTTTTTGTTTTATTTATTCATCTATTGAGAACAAGTGTTGCAGAAGGGAGAATTAGTGTTGAGATCAAATCTTGTGTTAAACAACTGAAAAGGGATATAGCATTGTATATTATTTGAATGTGTTTTATATTTAAGGCAGTTTATAGTGGAAAGTGGTCACATTTGACAGGTTAAAAAACTTAAATTTGGCCGATTATCTGGTCACTATACAGGATATTTTCCCCATATATTTTTTATGAGTTACAATGAAATTTCATAAAAGTGTTCGCTTTAGACAGGTGGTCTCTTTACCAAGGTGGTCACTTTAGCAGGTTCCACTGTATAAGGAGGTATTTTTTGACTGATCATTTCCCGTTAAAAATCTGATAGTGCTAAATTTGAGGCCTAAATATAGGATTTTTCTAGTTCAGAAAAATTTCAGTCACATTATACTCAAGGCCGCATTATATTCGGGCTAATACAGTGTATATTAATTTGCAACATGCTTTTTCCTGTATCCACTAAATTGAGAGAACAGCTAGGTGTAAAAATTTGGTTGAGGTGTCTAAAAAAGGTTTTGGTCTGTAGATGTGTCATCAAAAGAGAAAAATAAAAAACACCGAACAGTTCAGGCAAGGCGGAACGGCGAAGGTATAATTTTTTGCCATAGAAATAACAGTGTGGTTTATTAACCACATTGTTGACAGTTATAAATGATTTCTTTATTTTGGCACTTTATCACTAATTTATTTAATTTTTCTGTTTTCTATCTGTTGTTGGATCTTTACCATCTACAGCAGTGCAAGAAAATATAAATAAAGCAGAGAGCGTATGCAAGCTATTTGGCAGATTAATTCTTTGTCCCTCGCAGAATACAGGCCATGTCACTCCTTTTTTTCGAATTCCAACAATTTTTACTATTTTCTCGCTAATTAAACCATTTTGTGGCTTCATATTTTGCATTTATTTTAATAAACTTACCAGGTATATTTTGATGATAATAAGAAAAAATTAAGATTAACTTTTTAGCACTACAGGGCTATGTTGTTTACTCCGGTATTTTCTGTTGACATAATTTGTGGACCAATTTGAATCGACATATTTCCGTTGCATTTTTCAATGGGTAACAGTGCATTTTTACTATTTTCTCGCTAATTAAACCATTTTGTGGCTTCATATTTTGCATTTATTTTAATAAACTTACCAGGTATATTTTGATGATAATAAGAAAAAATTAAGATTAACTTTTTAGCACTACAGGGCTAAGTTGTTTACTCCGGTATTTTCTGTTGACATAATTTGTGGACCAATTTGAATCGACATATTTCCGTTGCATTTTTCAATGGGTAACAGTGCATTCGATATAGCTCAAATTTGCTAATACAGGGTTTCTACAGATTTCACAGCTTTTGCTTCCCTGACTTTCCCTGACATCTATCATGCTCTTCCCTGACTTTATCTTGTGTGCTTTCCCGAATTTTGTGTTTCTACTTTTAGCATTACATCCTTTAATTAATAATTTTTTTATATATTTTGCCTCTCAAATAATAATAATATTAAATTAATATATACAAGAATCTTATTTGACATCACTGGATTCCAACAAAAACCATGTTTGATAATAATTTAGGATAAAATTAAGCATATTTCAACTGCACAAGATATGCTCATAAAAAACATATTTTAAAATTATTTATAAGGTTGAATGAGAAAATGAAAATAAAAACAATTTCTATACTTAGGTTCGTTCAAACAGCAAATATTTTCTTGATTTTACCACAAAATTCAATTTTTCTTGCATTTCCCTGACCTTTCTTCAATTTCTGCTAATTTCCCTGACTTTTTTCCCAAATCCCTGACTTTCCCTGACCAAAACTCATTTCCCTGATATTCCCTGACTATCCAGGTCTGTAGAAACCCTGTAATACATATTATAGACCACTGTCTTATGATCAGCACTGATTTTGGTGTGTACATGACTTAAAAGTTTTATAACAGGGCTACACAAAAAATATTTCTTATACATTATGGCCCATGGAGAGAAATTCTTCAAAGTGTGCTTGCTCCTAAATGGGCATTTGATTGAGCTTACATTTGGTATATATATTCAGGACTGCTGCTACCAATAATGGGGCCAAGAACCAATTTTAATGCTGGACCCCCTTAGCGCTTGTTTTCATTGCCACTTTCACTCTTTCTCGTACTTACATACACCAAGATTAATACTTCCAAATTTCATATATATACAGGATATTATACTTTTTTGAATAACGTCTAACTCAATTTTTAAAATTTCAATATAAACTTACTTAGTAATTTGGAATTTCTATAAAAATATATTTACACAAATAATCTTTATACAGTAGAGCTGTGTAAAGATTATTTGTACAAACTGACAAAATGGAAGAGGTCGAAAACCATTTGAATGACACATTTTTGAGAAATCTAATCTTTTAATCATAAAAACATCCATTCACGAATGCTCATACTTTTTTTTCATTGGCAGCATTCTTTTATTTCCCAGTTGCTGCAGCATATTCAAAGTTTAAAATATGTTAACATGGTCTTGCAGGCCTCCCAAAACTTCAGACCCGAGTACTGTACGGCAGCACTGTATCCATTAAAGACCATGGTTGTATGATCAGTATAGATTTTGGCGTGTCTAGGACTTATAGTTTTTTACAAGGGTGCAAAATATATTTCTCATACATTATGGTTTATGGGGAGAATTGCTCAAAATGGACAGATAATGCGGGGGAATGAGAATAAAATGTTGAAAGTCGTTGAGGTTTACAACTTTTGATGATATACTGCCAAGTTTGGATTTAAAAGATAAATCCCTAAAAATGACCCAAGCTTGGCGATATCTACCAAATTTGGCTAGAAATTGGCAAACGCTACAGTTTATTACAAATTAGAAGTTAGAATATGCCTCGTGAAGATGGTAAGAGTTTTGGAAGGCAATTTTAATACAGTTTCCAAGTCCAAAAATGTATTTTATAGAACAAGAAAGGCAAACACCTCATTCATGGATTATGGTACACTTTCCAAATAGCATTTATAAAGGTGAAGCACAGTTAGAATATGCCTGACGAAGATTGTTAAACTAGTCTTAGTAGGTGATTTTAATATGGATTTCAATTCTGAAAAGTGTTTTATGAAACAAACAAACAAACAAAAAAGGAACATTCAATGGATTATGATAAACTTTCTAAACGGCATTTATAAAGGTGAAGAATGGTTATAATGATTGATGAAGTTTGTGAAATAGTTTTAGTAGGTGATTTTAATACAGATTTCAATTGCTGTGTTTTATGGAACAAGGAAGAAGAAGATGGTACATTAATGAATAATGACACACTTAATGGAATAAGGAAGAAACATAGGGATGATGCATGGATTACGATACACTTCCAATATATAGCACTTTAGTGCATATTTAAAATATGAAAGTATTTCAGATTTTTAACACTAGAGTGCTTTTTCTTCTTCTCTCTTTTTTTTTTTTTTTTTTGTCGACGTATTTTTATGGACAGATCTGCATTGGCACTAGGGAATTCGACCTGATCCAGTGGGAACGGGATCCTGCACAAATGCTCGCAGGATTGGAACCATAATCCCACGGGATAGAAACTGAGAAATAATTACAGGTTTTAATTTTAAGTTACATATTTTTTAATTATCTTCCAATGGAAGACTGGATCAAACATTGTAATTAAATTTTTGGCTAACTTCCAAATGTGCATATGAATTGAAATCTTTCATTTTAGGTTTTAATATTACTATTTCACGCTTTTAATTATTTTTCTAAAATTAAATCAAGACTGGGAAACAATTCATTGAACTTACTCGATTCTTTACATTCTTTTTTCAAGAACTAAGAAAATAACAATAAGCACGTTAATGTACCTATTAATTTAATATTTCTGTAAATTACTTTATTTACATAAAATAAAACTTCGTATCAAAATTTTCTTTCTTATTTTTCTCTGTAATCACTTGTTAAATTAATTCTAAGCTAGAGGAAAATCCTCATACAAAACTTGTCAAGCAGTGTTTCTGAGGGATCCAGCATTGCAGATGGATCAATAAATCTTAATCCCAGAATCCCACAAAAGCAAAAACAGGGAGGGATTGAATTCTCAAATTATCAGCATCCTAAAAAAGGGTGATGCAACAAAACAAATAAAAGGTGATGAAGATGAAGAAGAACCAGTGATCATGGAAGCTCAAACCTATGGGCAGGGTAGGGCCTTAATAACCCCCACCCCCAGCTACGATACTGTTGAGATTTACATACTAGTGTAACACAGATGTGTTTCATCACTAAAAATTGTATGTTTCTGGGACAGGACACTTGACTTACACCCCACTCCATTCCCCACTTTTTAAAGACATCACTGGGACCCATGGCAGAGATGTCTTTAAAAAGTGACATCTCTAGATAAATTGGTTAAATTTCAGTTAACCATGCAAAAATGTATGTCTGCCTCAGAGTTTCATTCGAAAAAAACACTTTTTATCAAGTGCTTTTGTATTCCCTATCAAAATTAGATCTAGGCTAGGAAGACAGCCATTGTTTTACGTTATCTTTTATATCCAAGAAATAAATTAGCACAATATTGAAATCATGATTATAATTATCATATTTCTGTATATAAGTTGTATTAATTATCAAATAAGATTAATTATTAAAGTTAAATTTCATAGTGCTAAAATCTTCCCTACTTTTCTCTGTTGAAATGAATTCTTAGCTGAATGAAATGTCAATCTCGCAGGATCAATAAAACTCAATCCTGATACCAGTGGAACAAAATGCAGTTCAGGATTGCATTTCCTAGTTGGAATGTTTACACTACATTTATAAATAGGTTTGCCAGATAGAGGGGGAGAGGGTGGAGAATAAAATGTTGAATGCCTTCAAGGATTTCTATTTTTCATGATTTATCACCAAGTTTGGTGCCAAAAAATAAGATCCCAAAACTGAACCTAGCCTGGTATATCGTCCATATTTAGCAAGAAACTGGCAAATGCTACAGTTCATTTCAAAGGTGAAGTATAGTTAAAATATGCCTGACAAAGATTGTAAAACAGTTTTAGCAGGCAATTTTAATATAGATTTCGACTTCAAAGAAGGATTTTATGGAACAAGAAAGACAGAACAGCATACTCAGATTATTATACACTTAATGGAAAAAGGGAAAAATAGGATGATGCATGGATTATGAGACTCTTAATGTATATAGAACTTTAGTGCATATTTAAAATATGGAAGTGTTTCAGTTTTGTTTTTTAAATCATGCCAAACAGGGCGTGCTACAATAGAAATTCTTTACAAATATGTATGCTTTTGGAGATAAATGAGAATGCTTTTTGATCTGATAAGACTAGTGAGGTTCCCACTAGTTTAATTATTAAACTCAAGATATTGTACACATCCTCCCCCTCCCCCTGATGACATTGTACATTGTAAAAGAGAAGGAACAGCACAGTACCTGATGAGGCCATCCAATTGTATGCTGGAGCAGGGAAAGCAGCTTGGGGATCATCGAAATATGTTAGCACATAATCAAACCCATTCTAAAGAGAAAAAATAAATATTTAGGAAAATTCAAATCAAACAATGAATTAACAAATACAATGTGTTGAAATAATAAACTGATTAGCACAATATTTATTTGTAAGGGAAAATGTCCTCAGAGTACTATATATAGCAAAATAGGTCCAAAAAATGTTTGAAATACTGATAAGCTAGGCATAACCACATCTCAAAATTTATTTTAATAAGCTCTGTTGCATGTGAGCTTTATTGCGTGAAATTTGTAAACCCTGCTACACAATTTAACATCCTATTTGCAATTTGATGTTTTTCAGGAGACTGAACTATGGAGGACTTAAATATTCAGATTGGTACAGCATGGATATTTTCCACTATGGTGAGATTAAATATTTTGCGGTGCTAAATATGCCAATCTGACTTGTGCTTAAAAATATATGGAGAGGTGTTTTAATGGCAACCATTATAAAAAAATGTTTATCATTATTGTTTATGCAAAGAATCATCAAAGAGTAGAAAAGGCACCACTGGTTTCAAACATCTAAGCTGTTTCTTTAACTGAGCAATAAAGAGGGAGAAACGAAGATAGATAATAATATAAGTAATAGGTAGTATTAGTAGATTTGTTAGATTAATATGAGTTAAAGCACAGTATACCACGTTAATAAATATTTTGTGAAATTAAAAGTGGTCTATTTATCATTTTTGAACGGTCCTATTACAACTAACTAAACTATAATCCTATGTTGCGTTAATGTATACCATGATAGTTTCAACAAAAGAGACTACCTGAATTTCTTTTTTTTTTTTTTTTTTTTTTTGTCACAGGGAATTATTTAGGAAAGTATTCCTTTCCTACCGTGCGAAGAATGGGCACACAGCTAGTAATTAATAAATTGATTAGCATTTAACTTTTACTTAAACATAGATTTAAATTATTTTTAAAGCACATAGAATTTTTGATGGACATAGCCTGTTGGAATCAATTTTAATTTCTGGCATGTCAAAAACCAGTTTCGGCCATCAAGAACCCAATGCTGATTTAATTGCATTCTAAATGAATTTTAACCAAAATCTACAGTGATTACAGTACTGGAACATTCCACTTAGGTCTAATGATAGACTAAAGTAGTATTTCAATCAGTGGCATTTAGAGCTAAAGATTGCAATTTTTCTACTTTCAAAACTAATCTTAACACATATCTGGTAACTTCTAAGAGAAAACTTATGTCATTGCAGTTCTTTAGATATACCACTAGATAAACCTTTTTAATACTTCATACATTTGAAAAGTGTAGATGCAAAACTTATACTCTCAATGTAACATAGTTCTTAAAAAAAAAAAGAAAAAAAGGGGGAGGGGAAAGAAGCAGGGGAAAAAATTGTTTTTAACAAACATGATATATTGACAATTTTTTGGGGGGATATATTTGTGGCTATAATAACTACCCGCCCATAGTTCTAAACCTATAATAGTTCTGGTATACTTAGAATTGAAATTTAAGAATGGAAGTTTTGCAAAAGTGGATAATGTGACTTTTGCATTTGCACCCTTCAGTTAATTCGACTAAATAGTCAATAAACTAGATTTAAAAATAAGTATCCTAAGTCAAAACTTCTTAAACTACTGATTACTGTAATTAATTCTTTTTGCACTACGGCAATGACAGCCATGTATATGTAATGAAATTCTTGTGACCCAAAACCATGATGTACATGTGTATGTCATTATTTGATTTTATGTAGTACATTAACAGTAATTGTTGCTTGTTCATTACACTATGCATGAAAACTATAGTACAAGAATGTAAGTTTTAACATGATTATGATGATTCATTTGTTCTTTTTTGCCCACTACATGGCTTTTACATCAAAATCACATGGAATTACAAGTTTTGAGTGCTTTAATGCTCAAGTCAACATGATGCACAAGGGATTAAATTTAATGGTTGTGAGAAACATGTAAACACAGAAATGTTTCTGTAACTAGCTTCATAGCCCAGTATCGCATGAGTGTATTACAAGTGTTAGAGCACAACTTATTGGGGGGCGGGGAGGAAAGAGGAAAGTAAACTGATGTCCATTTGTCTAGTTAGTAAATCAACTGGTCCAATTTTTCAAACAGAAAGGAAGCTTCTCTTTTTTTTTTTGGGGGGGGGGGGGGGCCACTAATGTTTAAAGTAAATGTCAATTTAAAAAAAAAATATTTGACTGCATGAACTCTAAATCTAAAATGAGTAACATAGTACAGCACTGGCATTATTTATTATGAGGTTTAGAGGCTTAATTTGCTGATGAATATTGTCAGCTGATGTCCGATTGTCTCCTGCCAGTATACTGAGCAAATAAACTAGTTTCCTTCTTTGTACAAGAATAAGACTTACTTTCAAAACCACTAATTCTTAAAGTAAATATGAATTTTTAAAAATACTTTTCTGCATATATATATATGCAGTTTTTTAGACAATGTTTGTGAAGCATTTCCCCAAAAATAATTAATTTCATGTCATTTATGTATTAATGTGTCATGTTTCTTTGTTCAATGCATCACATGACATAGGCAACTAACTCCAAAACAGGGAGAAAAACATGTGCTTTTTCAAGTTGCTATGGAAGCATGCGAGTGCAGTGAATGATTGAGAAAAGAAATTACTGGGAATAATTATTTTAAAAATTGATAGAAAAAAAAGTATTAAAACAATATTTTTTAATTCCTTTTTCATAAAGGTGAATGTCTATTTTATTGCATTATTAAGTTTTTAAAACAATATTTACAGTAATAAATTATCATCTGTGTTACAAATATTTAATTCACTTTAAATTACAATTTTTAGGTGTCATTTAAAAAAATCAAATTTAGGTACAGTGCTAAAATAAAAGCTCATTCTTGAGAGCATACTCGACTTGTTACTGATTATATAACTAAGAATTTAACATGTAAAAATTTCTAATATTGTTGTTTAAAGGAAAACTATTAAAATCTTAAATCCTATACTTTGTTTGTTTTTTTTAAATTTACTTCAAACGACATAATTTGTTTTAAATAATTAAAATAAAACATATTGTAAAAAGAAAAAAAAAAACTTGTGCTTGGCATGGCCACATAACTTTTTGTATTATATAAAAGACAAAACTAAACAGCAAAACTAAATTGGGAGACAAAAATACAAGGTGTTCAGAAAACAACATCCTGATTTCGAAGTTAAAAATCTCAAAAACAAAGATCAATAGAAGGTATACTTATTGTGTAAGCTGTAAAAATTTTATATAGAAATTTTGAAATAGTAGTTTTAAAAATCGCTAAGATATGAGATTGAAACCACAACCCTCAGTAATGGATTGGCCTCCTTAGTCTCCTAATTTGACATGATGGATAAGCTTGAATCATCTGTTTGTGTGGCATGTGAACCCATTTCAGCTGAGCCATTTAAGGAGTGTGAAGAGGAATTTCTTTATTTGTTTGTGCTATCTTTATATGTTGTAGAAGGTGAGCATTTAGAAAAGATTGTGTTATGAATGCTTGCAGAAAACGATTTCATATATACACAATGATCAATGATTAAATTTTATGTGCAACACCATCTGATGGCAGTGGCATATACAAGGGTGGAGAGGTGGTCTGGTGGTTCTAACTACCATTGGTGAAGATTTTTTAACTTTAAGATTACACTTTTTAACATTATGTCTACCTCCTTAAAAAATCTATGTATGCCACTATATATTCGCAGCTATTGTACCTTTTGAAACTTGTGTACAAAATTTTTCAAGGTTCTTTATTATGAAATATATTTCTTAATACCAGAAGACCCTCGTTTTAAATCAAATAATTATAACTGCAATAGTGTTATTTATTTAGACTAACGGGAACTAAGAATAAATATGGATCGTGATGACATGCTGCAGCATGCATTCTATCTATATTTTCAAAAGAGGACACATTTTTGTTAAAAGCAGCACATTACAATTTTCTAAAGACCTTCAGCATACTTGTTTAAAAAAAAAAATTTATTTTCCTGAGTGTTTTCATTATTTTTTAATATTAACGTGTAAAAAAGAAAATTCAACAAAAAACAGGAAATTTAGCAATGGACCCCAAATATTCAGGGTGTCCACCACTATCAGGAGGCCAAAAATAGTATTAGTACAAGGGGTGATCAAATGAAAAGGTACAAAACGTCGTAAAAACTTAACCGTCTACATATTTGCCTATGCCGCCATGAGAGAACGTAGCGAGACATCTAGGGATGCGATTGGAGTTTTTGCCATGGATAGGGGCATGCGGGGGCCTGCAGGAGAGGGCAGAAACTCTCATAAAAAGCACCCTCCTACATCCAATTGACGCAGCAGTGCGTGTGAGGACAGGATGGCGTTCACATTGCAAAATTCGACGATTTAGGGGCAGCGAGGCGTTATTCGATTTCTGTCAGCGGAAGGTGTTAAACCAGCCACTATTCATCGCAGGATGATAACCGTTAGTGTTGACTCTAGAAAAAAAGGGCCGCCGGGGGGTGAAATTTTCAAAAGGGGCACCCTGTTCTCAAAAAGGGCACTTTGGGGTTCCACGAGAATGTACAGGTAGATAAAATATAGAAACTGGTTTGAAACAATCAGATCCCCGAAACTTTAACATGTAGAGTTGTAATATGTGTTCTGACTTACAATGCATAGTAAGATTTTTTCCAATTTGTCTTAGTCCCCCCCCCCTTCTTTTGGAGAAAATATCCAGTAGAAGTAAGTGTAAGCGAAATAGGAAAAATAATTTGTTGATAATATTTTGGTCTAAACAGGACATAAATATGTGAATTAAATCTACATAACTAGAAGTTTTGATTAAAAAAAAAACTTCTAGCATAAAGAAGTTTTAATATAAGTAATGTTGAATTTTCTGCTTAATTTTTTTTCTCAAAATTACATGACATACATGTTTATTATTTATAAGAATAGTACATTTATTGAAGAAGATTTCAGAAATTTTTAGCCAGACATGATTTGTTAGGCAGTATGGGGAAGGCAGAGGGACTGTTAATTTTTGTTCCTCCATTTTATCACACTATCACTACTGGACCACAATTACTGGATCTCATTCATATATAATATTTCACCTATATTGGTACAAACTTTTAAACAGAAAAGGACTGTCAGTGTAAGTGGATTAGGGTAGATGCGTTTAGCATGTAATAAAAATAATAAAATTTCTGCAATGCAGGATGTATAAAATTTAATTATATAAATCAGAATTTTATTTAAATTCTTTTGTTTGCAATAATTATTGAATGAGTACCAAGTAAAGATTTTCAAAGTTACCCTTATTACTATTAGACATTATTAAAATTGCATCAACAATTTAACTCATCCATCAATTGATAACTACAGAAATTGGGGAAATTTAATTCAGAACACAGAAGATTGCTGGAAAAAATGACATAGTCATGCAAATTTTGTAATACATCCTATGGTTGGAATGTAGAACACCATATCAAATCAAATCACTGAAATATATTTGTTATTCCTCTTTCACTTCTAATTTAATGCTTGCTCATTCATGAAAAGTGAATTTAAGTTTTTTAAAAAGTACTATTTCTTTAAAATAAATAAAAATAATTACTACATGTAAGTTTTTTAGCAGGTATAAAATTAATATTTTTTTTTAACTCACAGAATTGTCCAAAGGTACGTATGAAATAAAGTTTAAAATATTTTCAATAATTTATTTTTCATAAAGCTTTATTTTTAATTTCTTGTAACATACTTAAAAAGGTCTCTTTAAAAACACTAAATTTTCTTTCTTAAACCTTGCTTTAATCTTTTTAAAATAAAAATAGTACTAATCAATATTTATTTTAACTATCAAATGTTTTTAATCAGCTTAATATAATTAAAATAATCAACATCCTGGTGCCAAAAGTACTTAAACAAATTATCTATTAATAAACCTTCCAGAATTCTTTTTTCAACTGAAAATAAGCTTAAATTGATGACAGTTTGTTTTATGAATAACCTAGCTGTTAACTTATGACACAATTTGTTTTCTGAAGACATCCTTTTCCAGAACTAGCTTTCTTTTGCTTTTATTATTTTTTTTTCCTTTCTTCATTCATTAAAATGTTGAGAATTTTAAAATCGGAAGGTGTATAATATGAATATTTAAAATACCAAATCTTGTCAATAGTCTGATTTACTAAATTCTGCATTTACTCCACTTTTATGTAATTAAAACTGTGGCGTAATAAGTGGGGAGGGGGGGGGGGGTTCCTGCCCCGGCGGAAAAAAAACAAACATGATGGCCGGCAGGACACTTAGAAATAATAATGTGGAAAACTAAAGGACCGAAATGGGGGCAGAATGCTGAAACTTAGAAAGAATGGGGCGGCAAACTGAAAGACCGCACCGGGCGCCAATAACCCTAGCACTGCATTGCTAAAGCAAAAGATCATTATTATGCTCTGATTTTGGCAAAAGCATAATGTGTTTCAATTGCTGTATTCCCAAAACGTCGCAAATCCCTCGATTTTCAGATGGATTTGAGTAGATAAAGCCACTGAACATGGTACACGGCTGAAGTGTTGAAGTTCCCACGTTCGGCGAGCCCCGCCCGCGCGACTGTCGGTCTGGAGTTTTGATCAGTTTCATCAAGATGTACGCGTCAATACACATTACAACTCCTTAAAAAGTCACCCAACCAAGGCACACCCCTTAGAAGATATCGCTTGTCTAGGCTTGCCATAACAAACAAGCAAATCCTGCGAATTTTCGAATAGAGCTGAAGCAAACCGCATGTATTCGGTACTAAGATATGGATAATCACTCAGACTCGAAGTAACGAATTGTTACTTTTCGGTTAAAATCGTTACTACTCGATCCGAAGATGTTTCGGATCGAGCAGCTTCGAACTTCGAATACAGACTGCCAGGCGAGGCGAACTAGAGGGGAAACGGGTTCCAGTAATCGAGTACTAATATCTTCTGTTATTTGTTACTGGGGTTACTGGATATCGGATCGCGGTTTCAAGGGGGAAAATGACTTTCGAGTTTGCATTTCGGATCGACCAGGTTCGAACTTCGAATACAAGACTGCGGGAGGGAGAAAATGAATTTCGGTATTTGAGTAATAGTATGTTCCTTTCCGTTACTAGATACCGGAAGTATTATGGATTCTCGCTGTTGGGAGGGAAAAATCAGTTTCGGTATTTGAGTAGTAGTATGTTCTGGTTGCAATCCGTTTGTGCCGCGCCGAATGGTATCGTTTTGATGAGGTTTGGAAGAATCCGTATGTTTCGTTACAGTTATGGAGATGGAATAGTATCTGCTGCTCTATTGATATGGGTCGTACAATGGGGGGATACGATCCGGTGTATAGTATGTTATTATGCGCAGTTGAACTCTTTTTTTGCGGGGAGGGAAGGGGGTGTTCTTATAATTGTAGAGGAGCAATACATATAAGAGAAGCATGTTAGTAAGGGGTGCTAATTTCGGGCTTTCTAACATTTTAGTACTAAATAGTGGTGCAATCAGAATTCTTTCTTTCAGGGTGGTTCCGAAGCAGGATTGCGAACTTAACTTTTTCTTTTTTTTTTTTTAGCTAGAATCGAAATGAGTAATAAATAACAAATTATTTAAATACACCTTTTAAAAAAATATTTTTATAAAGTAAACGAATTCACACATTTTTATTATTTAAAATATTATTTGGAACTAAAAAAAATATTTAGCATGGAAACCTAAACACATTTTTTAAGTAATTGTTTAAAAAATATATAAAAAATTGGGAGCGACCCGGGATTTCTATACCCACTCCTGCGTAAGCCACTGGTATTAAAATATTTCAATAAAGTTCAGTATGTTTCTAAAATGTCGGTGTTTAGGGGGCCATCTGCCCTATTTTATGGTACATTTTATTCCATGAACTCATGGAATACGCATAATCCGGTGCAACCATTCTTTCTGTATGGAAGGAGTGATAATTTTTGTTTAAAGAATGCTCTCATATATGCACCCACAGAAGGGGCTAACCCCTTTCATCCCAAAAGTGCAGAAATAGAACTGGAAATATCTTAAAAATAGATAATTCTCACTGAATTAAACAATTTTAAATTAAAATATGGTAATTTTTAATTTACTTCGAAAAATGATCCAGCAAAAGAAGTTTTTGATATGAAATAAGAACTCACAAATAATAAAGATATCATGCTTGTAGAAACGCAAAGTAGTTGATATCATACTGAGATCCCCTGCCCTGTGAATTTTATATATGTGGCCCAATCCCTGGATCTCAGTATTCGAGAACACGCAACCCAGAAAAAACACGAGTCACAAGCTTTCCTTTACACTTTTTATGATAAGAATGAACAGGTTAAACCAGCATTCAGAATTAAAAAAAGGGGGGGGGGGTTGAGAAAAGAAAAGAATGGCATATGTCTTTGGAAGATTTCTATGTGCACTCAGTAATTCGGATAATTTAGCATTGTATAAAACCATAAATGTGTATAAAAACAATCTGTAAATCAGAGAAAATAAGCTCTAAATACAACTTTGTACAACTTCGCTAAAAAAAATTCTTTTTGGTTAGGTTTTGCTATGGGTTTATGTATGGGCGGCATATACCCATAACAACACTGTCCCGGATGTGTTGTTATGGGGAACTATATAACACCCTATTACCGATTCTATTAGTAGTAACGAGTAACGAATACTTAGTAACGAATAGCAAACATCTAAGTAACAAATACATACGGATACTCATTTTGTCGTTACTTTTACAGCACTATTTTCGAATCGCAAAACGTCGTTTTGCTAAGGCATTCTTTCTGTTCCACTGAGAAACACCTGTGAAGGACTGGGTCTCGTCATGGCCACAGGAATTCTCGGAACAACTTCATCATCTGCTCTGCAGTCCGGACATGTCGCCTTGCGATTTCCATGTGTTTGGTCCACTGAAGAAACACCTGTGAAGGACTGGGTCTCGTCATGGCCACAGGAATTCTCGGAACAAGGAATCCTGCGGCTTGTATGTTCATCAGTGGGATCGTTGTGCTCAGGCCTATGGTGTATGTTTTGAATAAAGTCTACATTTGCACCCAGCGTGTCATTTCGTACCTTTTCATTTAATCACCCCTTGTAGCATAACCAACATAAAAAAGTCGCCAGTTTAGTAGCCATTTTCTTAATTTTAATTCCCAAAATACTAGTATTTTTGCATGCTTTGCAGCTAAGAAATAAACATATGTCATTTAGCTTCATTTAAGAAGGAATGAATAAAATGATTAAAAAATTTAAATAATAAAGCATTAAGTACATTTATTTTTATAGTATGATTAAAAAGACATTAGAATGTTTAATGAATGACCAATTGTAACTAGAAAATGAAAAGGGAGTTGACAAAACTGAAATCTGATTTTACAATTATTCACCTGAAGTAAGGTAGCCAAAAACTTGAATATAGTATGAAAACAATGTTTTTATTCAAAAGAGTTGCCCAAGTTGTCTCATCTGTGAAATAGTAGCAAATTTCACCTTTATTGACACCCTGTTAATCTTTTAAATTTCTGACGCCCACAAATGTAAGTCAGAATAAATTACCCTGTAAGAGCTAAATAAATAATATCTCTCAAAAACCAAAATATGGTCATTAATATCATGCCTTTTTAAAGACTTTATCAAGCTTGAAAGTAGTTTAGGTGATAAAAAACAGAACTTTCAGGCATAATAATAGCAAAAAGAAGAAAAAAAAAGTATGTCATAAATCTCTTAAATTAAAAAAATATATATATAACATGTTGTCAGTAAAATTATAAAACTATTTTTACTCAATTTTTCAAATGTCCTGTAAACAAAACGAACTTACATCATCATAAGTCCTATGAGGTCTGATTACCATTCTTGAGCTATACTTATGAACACGGACGTAATTCTTATCCACAGGACAGGCTGGATGTTCAACTGATCTTGATACAAGCACCATAGTATTTGTTTCAGGACTTATCTAGATAACAAAATTCAATTTAAAAATCTGTAAATAAAAAAAAAAAAAAAAAGCAAATGAAAACACCATTTTCATCAGAATAGCATTGCAAAATGGATTGAATTTATAATAATGTGTGCTGAAATTCAATATAAAATAGCTGCAATTTCAAGTTAAATTTTGATACTGGGAATATATAAGTACCAGTATGAGGAACATGAAAAAGAATTAGTTTTAATCTGTGGACTTGAAAAGAGAACAGCAAAAGGCACCAGAATTCATTTTACCGATGTCTCAAGTAACATCATCAATCATCACACACTTTTTATTTCACTAAGTATACCTTTTAAAAGAAATGTAAAAAAAAATAAAAAAAATAATTGAGTGTCCCCCCCTCAATAAATAAATAAAATAAAATAAAATCAGAGGACAAAGAGTGGGTCTCTGTTTCTTTTGCTTTCTTTTTTCTTAAATCTATATCAGACTAGACTAGGCATGACTGCCAACAGTTTATAATAGGCAGTCTAATACAGTTCGAAAACACACATAAAATAAACAGAGTCTTTTACAGTATTTTCAGCTACTATGCCAGTAAATCTAAGACGCATATAAGAAAACCATACTTCTCTAGAAACATGAGGGAGTTTTAAGCCCTCCGATTGGTTATTTTTGTCTACGTTATTGTTTATGCTCACTCTTGTCAATTACACAATTATTTTATTCTTGCACTATCTATCATTAACAATTTCACAGTGATTTTTTCTTTCTAAGATGTCATTCACAGAAGCTAATCTTCCTACTTCATTTCTGAATGAGGTTGAATCAATTTTTCCAAACTTAATTGTGATAAGACGTAATGTTAAGAACATAGTTTGTGTGTGATTATGGCAATGCTACTCTAGGGCGATTTGCCAAGGATGGGGAATGCTTTGGAGGAGGACTTTCTAAGGGGGTTCTAATGCGTATTCAAGTTACATCTAGAGAAAACCTACCAAGACTCCAGACTGTTAGATCGACAGCTGCAAGTAGAGGTCTGTGCCGCACGGAAATTCGCGGCGGCGTGAGAATATTTTTGGAAAAGAGCATAATGAAAATGGGTGTATGCGGACAGACACACCCATATATGTATAAATTGGAGCTAAAAAGATCTTTTAAGACTAGAGTTTTTATGAAAACTAGTCTTGAGTATGATGTTGTGCGATTATGGCCAACTAGTTACATGTGGGCTCTCGGCCGAAGGGTGTGGGGTGTAGAGATAACTGTGTTCGGGCTCGGGCCGGCTCGATTATATTTCTCTTTAATTTGTACAAATGGCCAAATTTATAATATTCTATCAATGAAGTAATTGTCTTTTATTTATCTATCAGCTGAAATTTCGGGCTCGGGCTTTAAAAAATGAGCTCAAACTCATCTCTAGAGAATTGCCCTCCGTAGGGGGTCTTTCTAAGGGCTCCTAACCCGTATCTACGCTGAGTTCCGAAGGGAACCACGGAAAACTGCGAACGGTTAAGTCGGCTGATGCGACCTGGTTTTGAACCAGGCCCCTTCCGTCTCCCAGTTCAGAGCGCTATGCGCTTGGCCACTGGTGGGGCTCCAGAGTATGAGCATGCCGTTGTGGTACACTTTTAAAAAATATTTCTGCTGCAAAACTGAAATAATAGATTTTATCAAAATCGGGTAGGTTTATGTTGTTTATATGCATATTAATAATACAGTTAGTTATCAATATACGAATGATACATTATTTGCTTTAAAGCATTTTTTTTCTCTCCATAACCTTCTCATGAACCATTCAAAACCTATAATGTTCTTTTGAGGTATAATGCAATGTTTAAACAGTTGTCAAAAAATCAAATTACACCATTGACTCAAAAAATTTAAATTGTATCTTTACAAGTTACTAGCATTAAGAGGTATCCAGACAAAAATAAGCATCTGAAAGTTTAGGTACAGTTTTTTTTTTTTTTTTTTTTTTTCCGTTTTGAAGCGATTGTACGCGGTGGTATAAAATCAGCATTCTTCGACAGCGCGGCGGCGCAGACCTCTACCTGCAAGATGGGACCCGAACCGGGGACCTTCACACTTCGGCCGTCTACCATTTTCAGTGACATAATCACTGTGCCCTGGTGAGGCATTAAGAACATAGAAGAATGCAACCAATGGATCAAGGAATACGGCAAATTAACTAAAACAAATTGGAATGCAAGGAACTCAAAACCATTTGGAGAAAGAATAGTTTGCTCATAACTGCTAATTTAAATGAAAAAGAAAAAACACTCAAAATACTGGTAATGATAAAATAAATAAAAAACTTTTGTTAAAAAACACACATAAGAAGTTACTTGTAAGTTGAAGTAACTTACAAGTAACTTCTTATGTGTGTTTTTTAACAGTTTTTTATTTGTTTTACTAATTTAAATGTTACTTAAAAATAATTTCTTATACTTTTCTATTAAATTTATTTGCCAATAGTTCAAAAATCGATCGTAATTAGTTAGAAAATGATTTTTTTTACATAGTGGCGCCATCTTTTACAAAATTAAGCAATTGATATTCGTTTTAAATTGTAAATTGTTTTTAAAAAATTTCCAATTAAAACTGAAACACACATTTTTGTAATTTGCAGAGATCAGACTGTCAAAAGTTCAATATAGAAAGATATTTTAGTTATTATGCATACATATATTGAATTACAGCTCAATATATACATATATATATATGTGTGTGTGTGTATGTGTGTGTACATAGAGAGTGTCCCAAAAACACAAGTGTTTATTACTTCAATATTAACCATAGACTATAGATATGTACAATAAATTACAAAATTATGTAAAAAAAGGTTCAGAATTGTTTAATGTCATTTGAAATTTCCGATCATGATCAGAATTTGAGAGATTGATCAGAAATTCTTTTGATCTCAAGAATCATGGTTGGACTTGCGACCAAATCTAAGTAAATGCAAAATTTAAATTTTTATACTGCCCCTGTACAAAAAAATTCAGAATTTGTAAAATGTGCACCACACATTAACTGATTGATGCACAAAATTCCAGCTTTTCATCATGAAAAGGCCCTGATATGTGAAAATAAATAAATGTTGACTTAAACCAATTTTCAATGGCTCTAAAAAAAAAAAAAAAAAAAAAAAATCACATTGTAAGATTATAATTTAGGGCAGTACACAATTTAAGAAAGGAAACAAGGATTACATAAGTAAATAGTACTTCATATTATTTGCCTATTTGTAAGACGCTCAGAGGATTGATCATACTTTCTTTATTTTATTTTCAATATTTTTTAATGTTCTTAGTTTTCACTATTTACTATATAAACTGTTATTTTGCAATTCATGTTTAATGATTATGATAATAGAAGTTTTTATACATTGTTATTAAATATATATATATTATTCAGCACTTACTTTTGGTCTTACTTCTGTTAACTAGTGCATCACTGGGAGGTCTCATGTATTTAATTGTTGTAAAGTATGTAAAATTGAAGATGTATCCTTGTATAGCCTAAGAGTTCCATAAAATATAACTTGCTATAGCACGCTTCAAATTTTTATCTATCTTTAGTTATTTTAGGATTAAAGTAATTAACAAAATATTTAAATAGAACCATAAAAAAGTTGCTCAAAACCTAAATGTGAAAAGCTACTGTTTCAGTTTTCTACATTTACTATTGTATCTGCGTAAATGTGTACATTTTAGAGGCTTAATTGAATAGTGCACCTAATGTTTTCTTCGTATGGAGTTCAAAATATAATGTTGTATTTTTTTATTGCTCTACTTCTTTGACAATACTTATCAAGAAATATAAACATACATATATAAAAAACTAATTTTGTTTTCATTATCTGGTTATGGAATTATAGAAAAAGTCTAAATCACATGAGAATTCTTGACTGTCAACATTTTAATGTTTATTTTGTCGATATATACTAAAGAAATAGAAAAAAAAAGGGGAAAGAGGGATTTTCAAAATACAAGCATACTTATCATAATGTATGCATGCGAACGAATTCTTATATTCTAAAGTAACATACTCATAATTAAAAAAAAATTTTTTTTAGTTAAATATTTATATAAATATTTAACTAAAAAAAATTTTTTTGTTGAACACCCTGTATATACAGGGTGTTCCCAAAAGGTGGTTACGGGGTTTAATTCTTTATCCATTAGAAATAAGTGGGTGGTGCAAATTGAAAAAATGTTCAAAATAAGGTCGGAAATAAGAATCCGTTAAGAAAAAAGTCACCTAGTTCATTTGCAAAAAGTTACACTTTCTTAATTTTTATATGACCCCTGTATGAAAAAATTCCTAATTAGAAAGTTTTTAGGGGAAGTATTATCAGTATTTTCCATCCAACAAGACTAATCGAAAAAACTGCATAAGTGTAACTTTAAAACTGAGTGAGTTATGCTTAATTCAAAATGGAAGGCTGTGCAAAGGGACCATACACAAAAAGAGATATGTAAATTTGTGGCATGTTATAAAAGATAGAATGTATGAAACTATATTTATATTATAGCCATTTTTGCATTTTTTGGGTAGATTCATGGTTCCGTTGAAAATTATCATATTTTTCAAAACAACTTTCTAACAGATGAACTCTAACGTTTTTTTATTTCCTGTAAGTGGCATTTAACCATTTCAAATATTTATGGTAAAACAACTTTTAAATACTTAATGAAATACAAACAATTTCTTTTGAATTTACCCATTTGTTTCCAGTAATAACTTTTATCAGAACGGCTCAACAAAAACTTTTCTTGTACATATCTGAATAAATAGCGTACTAAAAATCATGCAGCGATATTTAGTTTCATATTTTCAAAATAAAAAAATAACTAGAACTGCATAATGTTTTTTTTTTTTTTTTTTTAACAAATGACGAGCTGTTTGAATTAAGAATGATTTATTTTAAGTGAAATAGAAATAATGCAGAAACTGTTTGGGAATTCGGACGAAGATATCCGAATTCACCTGAAATTTCTCACATGAAATTTGTTTAACGGTCGATGAGGCGATTGAGAACTACCGGTGCTTTTCATCCAAAACCTGGTCCTGGGAGAAATTGCTTGTATGGTGAAAATGAAGAAACAGATATTATAGCTTATTTTTCTGCCAACCCACAAGCAAGTATTCGAAAAGCAAGTGCGACCTTGAGGCTACCTAGAACATCAATTGATAGAATTCTTGAAAAACATAATTGGCATCCATTTTGTATATATGGACTGCAAGCACTCCATTCGTCTGATTTTGCTCAACATCTTGCATTCTACAATTGGTTGTAAATTCAACAAGATAAAAATATGAATTTTGTTAAAAATATTAGGTGGATGGATGAATGTTTATTTATGGAAGATGGGTCAATACTCTTGACGATCATTATTGGAATAATACAAAACCATATTTTGTGCAAGAAATACACCACCAAAGAAAATTTCCTGTCACCCTGTGGTGTGGAATTTGGAATGGAGAACTGGTTGGTCCTGTGTTTTATGAAGGGACACTTACAGCCTCAAAATATCTGGAGCTTATTTTTGATGGCATAGTAACAGATATTTGGGAGAATACACCATTATCGTATATAAAATGTATGTATTTTCAACAAAATGGAGCACCTGCACACAAGGCTATAAGTGTAACAAACTGGCTCAATGTTAACTTTGATAAACAGTAAATTGGTTTGAAAGGAGTCACAGAATGTCCCCCCCAGCACTTTATTTTTATTTTTGAGGTTGGCTTCGAACAGTAGTTTATAATACTCGTCCCCTAAATGTAACAGATCTAAAACAAAAGATAATCGATGCATGCTACAATATTGCTGGTAAAGAACTCCAAAATATTTACAGAAGCATTATTAGAAGAGCTCAGTTATGTATTGGAGTTGATTGAAAACACTTTGAGAATGCTTTGTAAATTGCATTTTCTTTATTTGCATTTTTAATGAAATTTACTTCTTTATATGAGTGGTACCGACTAAAAGGTTTATAAAATTGAACATTCAGCAATTGTAATGGGTACTTATTCTTTTTGAAAAATGTTTTAATTTTAAAATTATATGCATAATTTTAATTTTAAAATTACATAAATGTTATTGATTGTAAATTTAATGTATTTATTTGCAGCAAAACATTTTATAAATATAAGTATTAGTAACATAATAAAGCATATATAAGAAAAAAAAGTGTATATAAGAAGGCTCACAAAATTTGCATATTCTTTAGCTTTTGGTTTATCTTGTGAAATCTGTATTTAATTTATAAGGTTTTGAATCAACTTTTCAGATTTAGTTGTTTACCAAAAAATTTTGAAATATTTCTTACTCAAGATGCTTAATTTGAAACACATTTCAAGTTGCAATATCATATTTTTGATCTAAAAATTCCTGTTATCAATTTGCATATGCCCCCTATTTTCACCGAGAAAATAGCCTTTTATGTGATAATGGTTAATAAGTCCAATTTTTTTCTGTATCATAATTCAGTTAGTTTTAGAGATACGGTTAAGGGGTTTTTTCTACTGGTCTTGTTAGATAGAAAATAAAAACTTTGTTAGTTGAAAACTTTTTTGTACGGGGTCGTATAAAAATTAAAAAAGTGTAACTTTTTGAGAATTTGCAACAGGAAATTTTCCTTAATGGATTCTTATTTCTGACCTTATTTTGAACATTTTTTCAATTTGCACTACCCACTTATCTCTAATAGATAAAGAATTAAAGCCGTTACCACCTTTTTGGGACACCCTGAATAATGAATAAGAAATTAGCACTAAAATTTGATAACAATTAAGTGTTATTTTATTCAATATATCTTAAATTAATTTTATTTCTATGTAAGCATGCAAAATAACATGAAAGTATAATTTAAAGAAATATTTTCGGAAGTATAATTTAAGAGTGCATAAAAATACATGCATATTTGCAATAAATATGCACCCCCCCCCCCCTCAATCAAAAAAAAAAAAAAAAAAAAAAGGAAATTAAGAATATTAATTAAGAATTTTGCACTTAGTTCTCGTTCAAAGTTTTTTTAAATATGTATTTATGGGTATGAAAATAAGTTTCAAAAATTGCCATATTGAATTTTACTTCCCTGCAATTGAAAAACAAAAATCATTGTGGAATTGTTATTTTAAAATTAACTACAGCATTGCCATAAAGTGACATCACGAAAGACGCACCCTGAACCAACCAATCAGGAGGCTTAAAACTCGTCATGTTTCTAGCGAAGTATGGTTTGCTTATGTGCATTCAGGACAGCAGTTAAAGTATTCACCACTCATGTCAGAATTAGCAGAGCAAAGCAGGCAAGTTGGAGAATCGGTCCGTCCAAATCTGTAATGATGCTTCATAAGATAGCAATGTTCAGTTTTAACCCTGAAATGGGCAACTTCAACAGGTCCGGGCAAATCATAGGGAATGGGACAGGCTAATAGAGAACTCCTTTTTCAACAAACAAGTTACAGAACCAGAAATAGTATCACAATAACTGGCCCTAGACCTAACTGCAATAATTCTCTTAATAGCTTTGTTAGTTGACATGGGGATTTGGTTGAGGAAGGCTAGATTCAGATCTAGTTAAGGAATCTACAAGTTCATTACCCATGACACCGTAATGGCTTGTATCCAGTGCAGGGCAACATAGTGTTCACCTTCCATGAAAGAATTAATTAATCAATGGTTGGCATTCAAGAATAGCACTATTGTTAAAAGGCATAATTGAAGAAATAGCCCTAATAGCAACTTGCAAATCAATGAAAATTGCAATGTCCTGTTCTCTTTTAGTGATCTCAGTTAATGCCATGTGAACTGCAGCTACTTCACCATCAAAATTTGTTCAATTTGCACCCACAGCCCAGCTAAGCTAGAAGTGTCTGGAGTAAACCCCTCCTCCAGCATTAGTATCAGCCCCGGTACTCTGCATCTTGTATATTTTTACACTGTAAACTAGAACATCTTAGAAATATCAGGCTTATCAAATACTTAGCCAGAATCAAAATTTTCACTAGCACAGTATCATCTTACAAATTAAATTTACAACAAAGAACCTAAAAATTATTGAATTAGATTTTTAATACTTTGTTAAAAAAGGGGATTACATACCACAGCTCTTCTGATATAAACATAGTCTCTACTATACATAGGAAACTAAAAAGAAAACGAAACAAAATATTTTATTCCTTAAATAAAATACGTATTACAAAGCTCAAGAGCTATAAACTTTTTAGAATTCAAACCAGTTTATTGTATTTTTATACTGAAACAATCGATTTCACACAAAGATTCATTAGATTAAATGTTCATACATCTTAGAAAATATTTACATTTGAATCAATATAGTAATGGCTATGAGAGAAACAATATAAAACAAATAAAAACATTGTTTGAAAGCTAAAAAGGCAAGTAGCAAGACAAGTGCTTTTCTTTCTTTTTAATCAACAATAAGTTAAAAAAAAAAAGAAAAGAAAAGAAATAGGACAGAAAACAATAAGTAAATACTTTCACAAATTTCTTAATAAATACCGGCCAACATTCCAGTTTTAAAAAACTTGCAATTTCAAGCCCAACACACAGTAACACAATAAAAATACCTACCAAATATAAAATGTCCAGGAAGAAACAAACATTTTAAGTTTATTTTTTACTTGCTTTTCGAAACATTTTTTGATAAAATATACTGAAAAGCAATTTTAAAAAGTTATGTAGTGCATGTAAAAAAAATATAAATAAATAAAAATCATGTAAAGTTTTTTCCCACTTTTACGAACATTTTCTTTTTTCAGTGACAAACATTTTTATGTCCAGTTTTGACTTTAACATTTCAGATTTGTTCTTTCCTTGGGTAAGGCAACACATGAAAAAAAAAAATCATGACATTCTGAGATGGTAATGGGAACGCCTTCCCCGATTTGCCTCTGCAATGCCTCTTCAACTAATAGTTGTTAGTTGTAAGGTTCAATTAACTCTGCTCAACTAAATTAGTTTTAGTTGTAAGGTCCAACTAACTCGGCTCAGCTAAATTAGTTTTAGTTGAGCAGTAAACTAAAACTAATTTAGTTGAGCCGATTTAGTTGAACCTTCAACTAACAACTATTTTAGTTGAATATTTAGTTCTGTTCAATTAATATTTCAATTATTATTCAAGTAATATTTTAGTTTATGGGCTTCCAGTAAGCAGAGATGCCCATTTCTGCTTACTGGAAGAGTATTTTATGAGAAAAACAACATTTTTTGAAATAAAAATGTAAATAAATAAATAAAACGTAAAATTCGGTATTAAATGATTTACACTAGGAGCGTATTTAAGAAGGGGGCAGAGGGGGGCTGTGCCTCCTTCGAAAATGTAAAGCAATTATTACAAAACACATATTTTAAAACATTAACTCTAGTAACTATTTTTAAAATACCGAAGTGCCCCCTGCCCCAAAATTGAAACCCATATATGCTACTGATAGATATACATAGATGGGGTGCCTTTGCAGCACTTTTTATAGTTGATATTACAGAGTCTCTATAATCCGGAATCGGTAAAGTCCCAGCGATTCCGGATTTGAGAAGTTCTACTGTAATATATTTTTTCGTTTTTCCCTGTTTAATGCTTAATTTAAAGAAACGGTTTAGATATTTGCCATAAATGCAGCCTTTTATTGTTTGGTAATTCTTTGCAATTCATGCATTAGCATAAACGATAATCATTCCCTTTTATGCTTGTCATTAAAGCAGCCCTCTATTTCTTTTTATGCTTAATTCTTGTCAGATCGGCATATTTAGCACTGCAAAATATTTCTTGCAATTCGAAAATGTGTCCCATTTAAAAACTCATTCGAAAATAGTGCTGGATAATTCATTGTTGTGTGCGAGTGTGAAAAAACAGTATTCAATTCTTTTTCTGGCAACATAATATAAAATATGGAATTATTTTCTGTATGGCGTATGTTTTGCTCATGAAGTTAAATTTATATATATCTCCATGGTTTTACTTGTGAGTCTGTAACTCTGAGTTTCGAAAGGGAATTTAAACTTGTTACATCAAAATAATGCGAAAACTCGCATTCTTGTTTGAAAGTAGTTTTATTTATTTATTTCAACTGGCAGCTTTTCAGTCTCTGTTGCCATAATGGTGAAAATCGAAAGCTTAATGTCAAACGAAATCTAAAGAAGCAGCGGTTATATTCAAAATCTTTCTTTACTTAAAATTTGTAAAATCTAATTTATATTTTTTTCTTTTAAAAGAGAGCAAAATGAATGTTCCGTCATTTGTCAAAATATCAAAAAGTTATGATGGATAGAATTATAGATGCAACAGTTTTAAAATTATCTTACGAAAAGTGTCATCAAGTTATCTTCCCTTAAAAAATTTCTAAAAATCTGCAAATTCTGCTACATAGTTAGAACAAACTGTTTTTGAAAGAAAATTTCCTCCTCTATCTGATGATGCAAATGCTGTTTTGCTGCAAGCATAAATTGCCTGCGTTATTAAGTATCATATGAGAAAAAATGCTAAAAATTGCATTAAACATAAACTCAAAAATTTTCTGATTCGAATTTCAAAAAAATCGCTTTGAGGTGTGTTAGGACCTGTCCTAGTGAAGCCATATACAAAATTTGGTAGGTCTGTGACCACCCGTTTTGGCGTTATGTGATCAAAAGGCACAAGCATAAGAAGATCAGAGGTCACAAACCTACATACATAGTCAGCCAGCCACAAACTTTGTTTACCATTGGATATTATTATATAAGATAAGTTTTTCAATTAGAGTTAAATTTACTTTTTGAAATAGTTTTAAAAACCTTGGAAAATGTTTTTTATTTCAGACATTAAAGTGAAAATAGGCAAAAAAGACTGAACTTTGTATGTGATACAAAACTATCAAATTAACCTACAATTAATACCTTATATATATTCATTATTTAACTAATATAAATGAATAGAGTAGGATTTATATAAAAAAATTTCCGTCAAAAGATGGGAAAACTTTCATGCCTATTAGTTTTAAGGAGTTTCTAAGGATTTTCAGGAGGCGTGTCAATACTGCTAAAGCACAGATCAATCCAAAAATTTTTTTCAGGGCCCCACTTTTGTGAATTTCAGCATCTATTTTTGTGAATTTCAATATCTATTTTTCAGAATTGTCATAGAAATATTTGAAGAAATCAGTTCTTTCTGTTAAAATAATTTACAAAACAGGTTTAATTATAGGGTAAAATGCCAGTGAAAGAGACAATAACATTGCGAGATGTACTTTAATCTACTGTATTTTTGTGAAGCGGCTGTTTTAATTTATTGTAATTTTGTGAAGGGGTCGCAAAATGGACTCGAATTTCATTTGCATTGATCCCTGTACTCAGTGATTAATCTAGGATTTTTTTAGAAGAGTAAAAATACTCCTTAACCTTTTTAGAAGGAGATTTTCCTTTCCAAAGGAGTAATTAAAACAACGAATAATTATGCTAAATTTTCATATACATAATTAAACTGCAGTTAGCACATAAATAATAACTGATTATACATCTAGGTACATATATGTCAATTCAATAAAAGCTAGTACAATGACTGGATTTTTTTAAATTTAAAATCAGCAAATTTAATTATTTATCAAAATACACCTACTTATCTTTTACACCTATCTATGAGGCAACAAAATAAGAAAAGGAAGAAAACTAAATTCAAAAGTAAAAGAACAATGACTATCTTTGTTTTTCTTTTTACAATTCCAATCTCCTTTGCTTTGTTTTGTTTTTTTTCCATAAAACAACAGCTTGTTCAGAATTAAATGCATAATCAACTTTTCTGTTGTTACATAGAGTTACGAGGAGAAAGCTCACATTTACGTGGAAGGGAGAAGAAAGATAGTGGCAAGGCACACAACACCTCATACTCAACTTTTACCGGGGCACTTGAATGGTATTTCATGGTGCCATATGGTATTTCATGGTGCCTTGAATGGTATTTCATGGTGCCAACGGTGAAATTTACACTTAACATTAATGTTAAGTGTAAATTTCACCGTTTGCATTAAGTTATCACAGATTTCAGAGTTGACTGTAAATAAAAAATAAAAAATCATTTTCAAGGGAAAATCTCAAGTGTAATCACTGATCATAAAACGGAATTTTATATGGAAAAGCAATGCGTAAAAACACACATTCCGAAATTCGTAAGGCATATTCTGAATTTCTAAGATGTGAAATACGCATCTTGAGGCGTTATTTCGATCACTGCCTGAGCTAGTTACTACCCATCATTTTTAAATGTAGGCTTACCATTTTAGCATTTTATTAGAAGTAATAGTATCTACAATACATACTAAGCTATGATGATAGTAAATTTGAAAACTTTTAGTTTGCAATTTAAATTACATTTGATGATCTTTAATTGTTTTAATGCACAAATAATACAGCAGATATAAATTCGTACTTTAACAAAACTTTATACCAAAAAAATTAAAACAATAAAGGCCATTGTAAATAAAATAACTTACAGGATAATGCATAACCCAATGCATAACTTCACAGTTACTCTTAGCATCTTTGTCGATGATATCTAATTTTATAACCAATTTATCCCATTTTTTCCTGTATTCTATATCAGTCTGGAAAAGAAGTTAAAAAACATAAAAATACAAAAAATTATAAATATGTACGCTTAATATATAAATAAGTATGCTTTAATTTAGGTGTCTGAGAATGAGGATATTAAATCTGCAAAAGTTATTAAAACAGATGAGAAAATTACCTGGACAGCAAAAAATGCTCTAGCAGGAACATCATAAAAAGTTCCCATAACTGTAATTAAAAAAGGTAACAACAATTAATATGGAACTAGAGATGTACATAATAAGCAAGAAAAGAACAATTTAATATAATTTACTTTTGTATTCATATAAGTAGGAGTTAGGAAATGCTTTCCTCCAAACTTGAATACATTCTTTTTGTATGACTGATTCCCATCCATCTTCAATAAGTGTATGTACAAGTTTTTGTCCTGTGATAGGTTTTGTTGGATGATCATCACTGCTACGATATCTGTCCAATTCACAAATGCAGCTATAAATACATATGAAATTCTTCCATTCAAATTACAATATTTCTTAAGATTTAATACAAAAGGTATCTAATCAGGCTAACTCTAAAAAGTGAATAAAATCTTATTTATATAAAACTAACTGTAAATACATAGGAACATGGTTAATACAGCAATATTATAATACAGGAATATGGGCAGTGAAGAGAAGGGAGGAGGTTACTTGATCTTCCCTACAATTGGTATTCTTTTAAGCAAATGATATAAACTCTTTTTGACCTCGAAATCTTTTTGCAATAAATTCTGCCTTCTACACATTTTTTTTTTTTTCTTTTGCCAACAAGCCCAGTTAAAAAAAATCACTAAAACAGAGAAACAAGTTATTTTTACAAAGATATATAAAGTTAATCAATCAAGCTTGTAATTTTCAAATTAATGAATGAAGATTAAGTGCTAACTTTAATTCCCGACAAAGTAACTATTAAGAAGGCTTTCAACAAAGTAAGAGATAGACAAAGCTAAAACAAATTACTTTGCATCCCTATGTGGGAAAAAAACAACAACATTATTTTCATTTTAAATATTAATTAAGGGTCATGGTAGCCTGGGACAAGGTATCTGTAGAGATGAGTCTTCTTAACGGTTACTTTGTATGGAATTAAAGTTAGCAGTAGTGAATGCAATCCCACACTGTTTTTCTTCTTGCGGGATTTCGGGATTGAGATTTATTAATCATGCGGGATTGACATTTCATTTAGCTAGGACTTCATTTCAACAGAGAAAAGTAGAGAAAAGTAAAATTTTAAACACTATGAAGTTTAACTTTAATAATAATAATAATTAATATGAGATGATTAATACAGTAACTTACATGAAATATGAAAATTATAATCATGATATTCAGAATCGTATACTAAGTTATGTCTTATGTTAGTTGCTAAAAATGAGTAATTTACAGAAATATACAATTTATAGATACAGTCACATATTTACGTTAGTTTTTTAGATGCTGGAAAAAGAACATACAAATCCAACGAATCATTTCCAAGTATAAATTTAATTTTAGTAAAATAATTGAAAGTGTGAATTCAAAAAATTAAAAACTAAAATGAAAACTTATAATTAATTCGTGACTGTTCACTAAGAGATAAATTAGTATGAAATATTCCAGTTCATCTGGAGATGGGAAGTTTACGAAACTTTTAGACTACGGAGTTTAGAATTAGATGTTTGATCCAGACTCCAATTGGAAGATAATTAAAAAAAAATTATAAACTGAAATTTGTAATTATTTATTGGTTTATTGTTAGATAAGAGACATAAATATGCAAAATTCCTCGGTCTATTGATTGGAAAAGCAGTGTGAAATTGTAATAAAAATAATTTATTTCTCAGTGTCAATCCCGCGGGATTAGGATCGTAATCCCGCGGGACTAGTCGAGCAAAAATTTGTGCGGGATCCTGCAGGATCCCATTCCAGCGGGATCGGGATTGCATTCCCTAGTTAGCAGTTCATCTACATTCATTAATTTTGAGAAGTGTAAGTTTTTGGAACAGAAAGAAGATTTCATCAGTGGCTAATATCCCTTACTGATAACAGCCAATGAAATATAACCCATTCAGTTCAAAAGCATTTTTGCATTTGTTTTTATCTTAACTTTGTTGATTTTGAGAATAAAAACAGAGCAAGCATTTGGTTAAAGTGCACAAACATACATATAATAAAATCCAGACCAGCAGCAGTCAAAGGTTAGTATATCTCTTGGTAGGAGAATTTGACATCAATCTGCAGCACTACGATAAATTAAAATTTATCTGCAGCCTTAAGAATCCCAGAATAATTTGCTGCTAGATTAATCTACAAAATCAAAATAATTTGTAGCATCTATTACTGTGCTGCATGGTTACAGCTACCGGAGTGAATTTTATCAGCATGCATGCTTGTTTACTATTCTTCATCAGCCGACAATTTTAGAAATGTCTGTAAACTTTTTTAAGTAAAAGAGAATAATGAAAATGAAAAAAATGAGAATAATATCAAACAATAAAGCTCATCTAACATTTTTTTTAAGTCCATCATCTTTTTGTTATAAATAAATTTAAATTCAAAATAAGTTGACCTTTTTTCTTCTGGTAGGGTATAAATATGATCAGGGGTTGATCCAGGAATTTTTTCCAGTGTCCCATTTTTGTGAAAACTACTTTTTTTTTTTATTTTTTTTATGTCAATAACTATTTTTGTGAATTTCAACATCTATTGTTGGGAATTTTCATACTAGTTTTTGTTAAGTCACTTTTTTTCTTAAAATAATTTATAAAGCAAATTAAAATATACAGTAAAATGCCAATGAAGGGTTGTTTTAATCAATCGTATTTTTGTGAAGGGATCATTTTAATTGATTATAATTTTGCGAAGGGGCCAATTTTAAGCTATAATAATTTTGTGAAGGGGCTCTTTGAATCACTTGAAATTTTGTGAAGGGGGCCATATAAAAGAAAAAAACAAATTTCATTTGCATCGATCCTTGACACTGACACACATTCAAACTTTCTGGTTAGCCCCATTCCATATGTTTTTCTATATTTTAATTACAATCTAGAAAATGAATGGTTCTAGTTATGATTTAGTTATACGGAATGAGGGATTTCAAATGCTGATATTTCGTTATTAAAATAAGAGATAAAATCTATATATATAAATTGTGCAGTTTCCTAACCCCCTTTCTAACAGTGGAAGATTTATTTATATGTACTTGTATAAAAAAGTTGGAAATCTGATAAGTGGGGACAGCCCAGGTTGGGGAGAAATTTTTGTTTGCTACCAAAGGCGACTCCACCATTTGCAATACAAGGGGGAAGTCATCTTTCCTCATTTTAAATATTAAAATCTTGAACTCGAGTTTAATCTGTTTGCTCTCATTGTTGCAAAAACCCCAGAAGCAGAAAGTGGGTTAAAGTGCAACGTACGTAGTAGAACAATCACAATCTTTGCAGAACATTTAATCTTTTAAAAGAAAGAATATATAAAATGATATGTTCTGCAGAGAATTTAAAGCAACGTGCCCTTTATGCAATACCTTCTCTCTTCACTTTTTGCATGATTTTTACACCTAATTTGCATTTTACCGACATCTGTCAGACTTGGACAAAATGCCTGCAGAACATTTACAACTGTTCTAAGTTATGTTGCAGAACACTGAATATAATTCTGCTCCTGGGGCAAAGACAACACTAAAGTTTTACTTGTATGTCCAGTGTTAATTCTTAGCATGTACCACTAAATGCACACTAAGTGAAAAACTAGGTCAAAAAGAACATTCAAAGTTTCTTGCTTGGAAGCAATTGCAAGCCATAATAGGAAATCTTTACCACTGTCTTTGCAAAAAGGGGAGTGGATAGGTTAACTTTTACAGAGCAAATTAGGCCCAATAACTCTTCTTGCTTCTTCTATTCATCCAATGCCCAGAGTTCGAAGTCTGGAGACACCACTGGTTTCAAACTACACATCACATATGCTGTTTTACTCCCAAGACACACACACATACAAAAAAATCACTTATTGCTTGTTTATATTGGTGAGTGATTCAAGCTTAGTAAACTGGCCCTGCTTAACAAATAATTCTCTGAAAAGGAAAAAAAAAATTTTTTTTGCTTTACTCTCACAATTCAAAATGACCAATATGTGTCTTATAGAGAAATGGTTTTTATTGGAAGTATTTCAGAGATCGATATTATAAAAGATTACCCAATCACAGTTTTATACCTAACATAATCACACTTCAAAATATCATCAACCAAAAAAATTATATATATATATATATACATAACAACTTGGAGGAAAATGAAAGAAAAGAAAAGTCAACTCACTCTTCATTTGTTTGGAAATAAAACATTTCCTCGAACAAACATTCATCCTTCTTTATAGAACTAATCAAAATGCAACACAAGTTTTAATAAACTAAAATAAGGCAAGAAAAAGTTGTTACTTTGAAAAACAACATAGTCCGTCAAATTAAGATAAATTGAAATGTACACAGTGAAACTTATCCAATTTTGATCTGTTTTTTGTAGATAGAAAATAATAATATAAACAAACCTAAAATTTTAGTCATTAACTAAGAAAAATGAATTTAAAAAAATCCAATACTTCCCGTAGTAAGAAGTAAATAGAAACTTATCAAACCCAACAATCAGACACAGATGATATAGACGAATGCCTTTTGCAGAAAATTTCCAAACTTTGCAGATAGCTTTGATATATATATATCAAATTTCTTTAATGTTAAATTTTAATTAAAAAGTGTTCGAATAAAATAATGAAAACACAATTATGCCAGTGAAAAAACAATAAATAAATCATATTTATTATGTTTCAGTTTACAAAACATACAACATCAATCTGAAATTTATTTTAAAAGTAGTATGCTATTTTAAAGCAATGTTTAGCTGTCGGCCGCGATACAGGACTCAAGAGGCAAACAGCCTTTTTTTGGCCAAAAATTTTTAAGAAAATATTTGAGTTCGCAGACAGTTTTACTTTACACTTTATCTCTGTCTGCTAACAATTTGGATCATTTTGGTGAAGGGATTAATTTATGATTAATAAAGTTTGGTAAAATATTCGTCATAATTGACACTTATAATTTCTTTATTATGAATGTCAGTTAACAGTAGGGGAGACTGGAGGCTAATGAGAGGCTGGGGTAAGGGGACAAAACAGTTTGTGTGCAAAATAAAATGTTTCTGTGAAAAGTTTGTATACCACAGAATGCATATAGTAATACTACATCTTTGAATAACAGCAAGTCAACCATGGCAGTTAAGTACTAAGTCTGAGAACATCATTGTTGTTTCTAGCACATCAAAATAAATTTTAATTTATTTAATTGAAATTTTTTATCACTTAAAATAACTGATTTAATGGAAAGATTACGATAGCAGATATCTGTTAGATTATGATAATATAAATCAAGCATTGTGTGATAGAACATCGGGTTTTCTATTCTTGAAATTTTAAATTCTTACATCATGGAATCTAATGGGACTTAATATGGGGACAAATGGGGCAGCTGAACAGACAGTAAACCAGTTATTATTGTATAAAAATGTTGTTTTGGATGTATATCACGACTAAAAGTTGTTAAAAATTAATTAGGTCTATAATTTAATTAATTTAGGCCTAATAAAAATTAATTACCCTAACAATAGAAACTGTACAAAATTTCAGACAGTTCTGTAAACAATAACATGTTTTTACAGAACTCATCAACTGAGTTTAATGGTGCAATATTCAAGATAAGTTCAAAATAATTAAATGTAAGTGACTTTGTTCTAGTTAAATTTGCAGGAAAGCAAAAAGTGTTGGTATCATTGGTGAGATTAGCAATAATGAAATGCTTGTGAACTACCTAAGGGAAAAAACTGACTGTTTTAAATTCATATATCCAGAAAAAGAAGATAAGCACTAGACTGATATTGCCACTGTCGAAATTGCCACTACTTAAAATTGACAAATAATGTCGAAATTGCCACTACTTAAAATTGACAGACAAGCAGTGCGATCATCTACAATTTTGAGTTTTAATTTTTCTCTATATGACCTTAAGTAACACTGCATGAATAAAAAAATTACTACAGAGCATTGGTATTAATATTTTGTAATTAGACAGTTTCATATACATAATCTAGTTTTTATTTATTTAGTACAAAATTTATTTATTTTTTTATAGAGGGTGATCAATTTAAAAGAGTACCCGTTTATTTTTTCTTAGTACAGTATGGAACCTCTTATCAGGAAACCAGTTATCCAGAATCATTTTTCAATCGATTAAATTCCTATTTTTTCCGAAAGAAAAGCAATAAATGAGTTTTTATTTATATTCCTTATGTTTTTGTTTTTTTATTTGAGTACTACAGCTAGATTTTATAAAGTAAGCAATCTGGTAAGGTATTTTATTTATTTTTTTAGTGTGTGACTAAGTTTTCAAGAAGCTATCATTTATTTACTACTTCCTCTCTAAATGATTATTATTTATCTTGATCATATTAGAGTTTCTTTTTAAATATTATTTTGCTAGTATATTAATAATTAATGTTTAATTCTAATCAAAAATAGAGAGTAACATTTATGCTACCAATCAAATCAGTAGATGTCATGTTAATCCCCAAACAGTTATCCAGAATACACCCAGTCCCAACCATTCCGGATAACAGGTTCCATACTGTACTCTTAAATCTGATGAATGAGGCAACCATTCTAACACTGATGTTAAGTCTAACACTAATGTCAAGCTAATATAAAAAATTGCACTAAAAGAAATGCACACCCTCCCAAAAAAGTATTTAAGTGTAAGTAAAATTTCCTTTCTCACAAGGAGGAGGCACGGCTTCAGGGAAACGGATTTCAGTGTTCTTTAGCAGGCACAGGGGTAGTTATGCCATGTGAACATACAGTGTTTAAAATACTAAGACACAATACTCAAATACAGTCAAGGAAAATTTATATTTATTTTCAAACCACTTCACCTGAACTTTAAGTATAAATTACGCGCAAACGTAATTGAACGGCATCGCAAAATGGGTAGAACGGTCGACGTCTTAGATAGTCTGGCATTGCAGGTTCAAATCTTGTGATGTGCAAGCAATTTTTTTTTTTTTTTTTTTTTCCCGCTCTCTCTTTTTTTTAAATACACCAATACTCGTAATTAATTCATTTTTATGTCTAGTAAATAATTTACTTATTTATTTATTTTTACTACCTACTTGTGGTGACGTTAACTCTTGATAGATGTCAACTTTCAATAATTTATTATGGTATAAGATATTAGCACGCGGAACACATTTTATTTTATTTGTATGTAGAAATGTATCTCGTGAGTTTAATGTGGAAACGCTGCTCTAAAATGTGTTGTGATAAAAAAAAGTTCAGTTATTTGTTTATGATGTAAATTATAAGGCGATTTTGTAGAAAGAAAAAAATAAATTAGTGTGATGTCAACATTTGTAATTTCAATTTATTAACGTGTATTTTTTAAATGTCCGATTTCCCTAACTCCGGAGACTCGACATTTGGTGACCTGATTTATCAAGATGATGACTGATGGCAATGGATTCGAATTGAATAAGCTGAGTGTTAAAATACCTCCATTTTGGACTGATAAACCGGATATCTGGTTCTATCAAGTAGAAGCACAATTTTCTATAAGTGGAATTACTGCCGAAGAAACAAAATTTAGCTATTTAGTTTCGCAATTAGATCCAAAATTTGTTGAAAATATATGCGATATAATTAGTAGCCAAAGTCAAACTAAATATTCTGATGCTATAAAACTAGACTTCAAAACTTGTTTAAAGAAAGCGAAAATGTTACAATTCAACGGCTAATTACTGGAATTGAATTAGGTGATTTAAAGTCCAGTCAACTCTTACAAAAATTAAGATCTATAGCAACCTTAGATATTTCTGAAAATTTGATTAAAATGCTATGGCTTGGAAAATTACCTGAGTCTATCAAAAATATTTTAATTTTAAGTAAAGAAGATATTGACAGCTTAGCTGTAATGGCTGATAAAATTTGTGATGCGAGTCCTAAAACTGACGTTTCAAGCACAAAGTGCTATGCATAATTCTTCAACCGAACTGTTAGATAGAATTAAAAACTTAGAAGACCAAATCGCCGAATTCTGTATGCATAATGACACAAGACCAAGGACACAGAATGCAAATTCTTTTCGTAATCGCTCTCAGTCTCGCAGTAATTTTGACCCCAAAGGAAAGTTGTGTTACTTCCACTTTCGATTTGGCACTAAATGTTTTCCGGATAAATGTCAACCTCCTAGCAGCTGGATTCAAAAATCAAAAGATAATCAGGAAAACACCAACCTGCAGTAGGTTCAGCGACAAACTCTACTGCAGAAAATGTAAAGGGTTGTCGTAAATTTCGTTTATTCGTTCGTGACCGAAAATCAAATTTGCACTTCCTTGTAGATAGTGGAGCTGATGTCAGTATTATTCCACCTACATCTCGTAACCTGAAGAACGCAGACTTTAAGTTATATGTTGCAAATGGCACAGAAATAGCAACATATGGTACAAAAATACTAAATCTAGATTTGGGATTACGTCGTGACTTTCAATTTCCGTTTATAATTGCTGATGTTACAAAAGCAATTTTAGGTGCTGATTTTCTAAATAAATTTAAGCTTTCAATTGACATTCATAATAAACAATTAATTGATGGAATAACTAATCTGTCTCTTTGAAATAAAGTTTTGACAGTGTTTTATGATGATACTATTAGCACTCTAGAAATTTTAAATATGCTGATTTGTTGATGCAATATCCCGATTTAACTAAACCCAATTTATCAATGTCTACATTTAAGCATAATGTCGAGCATTATATTACAACAAAAGGATCACCAGTTTATGCCAAAGCTAGAAAATTAGATTCCAAGCAATTACAAACAGCAAAACAAGAATATCAGTATATGTTAGAAAATGATATTATTCGTCCATCTAAGTCTCAGTGTGCTAGTCCTCTGCACATGGTTCCAAAGAAAGATGGTTCTTTCCGACCGTGTAGGGATTATCGCCGATTAAATTAACAAACAATATCAGATCGTTATCCTATACCATGATTAGATAATTTTAATCATAGTTTAAAAAATACCAGAATATTTTCTAAAATGGATATGCATAAAGCGTATTTTCAAATTCCTATTCATGAAAATGATAAGTGAAAAACTGCTATTATAACCCCTTTCGGACTCTATGAATTAAATGTCATGAGTTTTGGGTTGTGAAATATGCGCCTTCTACTTTTCAAAGATTTATCAATGAGGTATTACAAAGACTTAATTTTCTCTTCCCGTATTTGGATGATATTTTGATTGCGCCACGTTCTGAAGAGGAGCGTGAAAATCACTTAAAATTAGTTTTTGACAGATTGCATAAATACGGATTAAGGCTAAATATTTCTAAATCTGTTCTTGAAGTTCACGAGTTGGAATTTTTAGGTTTTCTCATTACAAGTGAGGGATCAAAACCTCTTCCAGCAAAGGTCGAAGCTATTGTTAACTTCAAATTGCCTGAAACTGTTCAACAACTACGAACTTTTCTCAGAATAGTTAATTTTTACCGTAGGTTTTTGAAAAATGCCGGCTAGTACTCAAGCTATTTAACATGAATACTTATGAGACACAAAGAGACGAGATAAGCGGAAAATAACTTGGTCGAATGAAGCAATAGCACAATTTAAAAAATGTAAAGAAGTTTTAGCAAATTTTGCTCCTTGTTTCACCCACATCCAGAATTGCCTTTGTCGTTGTGTACAGATGCCTCTGATTGGGCGATAGGTTCAGTTTTGCAACAATTTGATAATGGAAACTGGATGCCAATTGCTTTTTATTCTAAAAAGCTAAATGAAGCTCAGCAAAATTATAGCACTTATGATAGAGAATTATTAGGTATATATCTTTCAATAAAACACTTCAAGCATTTTTTGGTAGGTAATCACATGTGCACACTTTAATTTATATATATATATATTTAATAACTGCATATTTCACTGAAATAAGCCTCAAATGAAAATGTGTTCTATTAGTCTCTGGTCTCCTTATTAAAACCAGAGATGAGATTAGCAAAAAAGCAAAAAAAACTGAAATCATATAGGAGCAAAAATTTGTACATGTGATACTTGTGTATAATATATGTAAAAGTTGTTCTAAGAAGTAAAACATCAGAACATGTTTCTAGATAAAAGCATATAAAAAATTACACAGTACAAACAGTGTTACAGTAGTTACAGGTAAAATATTACACGTTTATTTAATAACTATTATCAGGAATCCACAGAAAAACGTGGAATTTTCAGAAAAGAGAGACAAAAAAAGTGAATTGCCCTTAATTTACAAAAAGCTGAAATCAGCTAAAAAACTGAAGAATCTTGATCCCTGTAAAGCGAGCATTTTGTAGGCAAAAAACAAACAAATACCTTAATTTTGATACTTACTTTGTGATTTCATCGTCAGAAATCTTATCTCTTTCCCAACTAAAAAGTGCAGCTCCAAGTAGTATTGAAAATGGACGTTTTTGAGAGCGCAAACTCCGAGCTAACTGTGAAACAATGAGTCTCATGGCATTTTCTGAATATAAATGTTGGTACAAGTTCCATACTTGATTCATTCGTCTCACTCTGTGAGAAGCAACAAAATTGCACTGTGTAGTAAGTATTTCTCCGAGGACAGCAAGTTTTTCATTGCAATGAGTTTTTATTTTTTCCCAAATGTGTTTGCGACTGCCGTAGTCTAAAAATGATTTAAATGAAAATCTATGTTTGTACGATGTTTGCAACTGTGCCGAGACTGAAAATCGCCGCCTTATTTCAACATTTAGTTCGCTTTCTCCATAAGAACGATAGCAAGAACGGACGTTTCTCGCTAACTTATAGTACACAACACAACCATTCATTTTTACTTTATAAATATGTGCAGCAACTTTTAAAGTTCAAGCACAAAGAAACTTACATGAGAACTTTACGTATCTGAATAAATTGTAAAGCATGTGAGCTGTTAACATTGGACCAGGTTCATATAATCACATAATCAAAACACTATTGCATGCTGCCTGCAGCTGTTTTTCCGAACTTCAGCAGCCGGACCGGACATAAGGTTTATGAACAGTGAACCAATTTCACCGTGAAATGGACAGGCAAGGTCAAGCTTTAAAAAAATCTTTTCAGAGCTAAAAGGTTCATATTTTATAAATAGACTTTTTATAAATAGAGTATTGATTTCCTCATTGGATTTCATTCACAGTCTGCTGTCTAATTGCATGATTTCACAGTTGAAGAATTATAATCAGTATTTACTTTTAGTAGTTTGGCAATAGTAGTTGAAAGTTGTAAACAAATAAGCAAGGTTTCGCGGATTTTCGTAATTTTTAACAATTTTTTAAATGGCTGTTATTTTCAGAGTATTAGTTTGTAAATAAATGCTTAAATAAATCAGTTTTTACTCTTAAATTTAAAAGAATTAGAATACTGCGTTAAATACTAAACTCATTTAACGTTATCGTGGTAGAATGATAAGTCTCGCTTCTTGCTGTGGACTTATCGTTGAACATTTGTTTTGCTCATTCAAATTATCTTCCAGATGCTAAATGGCCTTAAAAACGCTTTTCAATGAAGTTGAATTTTTGGCTCAAGTATGGAACAAGTCTCAGATTCTTATTTACATTAAATATTCTAATATAATTTTAGAAAGAATATTTTATCAATCGGGCTTGGTATTTTGTCCACTTTTGTGTTAAAATTCCGGGACGTTGGACAAAATTGGAAGACATGGAAAAATAAAAATAATTGAATTAAGAGTATTGTTACGATGCATGTTTTGTTATCATACAAACAAAACTGTGTTCCTACATTTAAAAAATATATATATTAATGTAACATTTCAACAAAAAATAAAAAAAATATTTTTTTAATTATTCATTAAAAGTCATCACATATGATTCATATATAACTCAATAAATTCACAAAGAAAAGATAAACTCCATAGTAAAGCAGCTAATTTTATGGAATACTTTGCTGAAAACTTAACAAAATAAAATAATAATTAGTTATCAAATAATTAATTTAATTACATTATACATGAAAAAAGGGGTGTCTTTTATGATATAGCATAAACTTAAACATTTTTATTGAAAATATAAAATAAAATAATTTTGTTTTTAAAGACTTTAATTTCTATGTACTATTGATGTAAATGTAATGCTGAGAAAATTGAAAAAATTTTCACAATTGTACTTTTAAATTAATTATATTTCTAAAACTTTTTTTGGAGATGAAAGATTTCTTCATTTAAAAACCAGTCATTTGATGCATACTAAAATCAGTTCTGCTTCAAGCCTGAATCACCATCTAAAACTGGAATAAATACTGAAATTCTGAACCAAAACTAAAAAAAGGAAAATTTACTTTAATTCATCTGCATTTAAGAGCCAATCCTGTGCTATATACTACAGTCACAGTAAATTTTTCTTCAATACTAATGAGAACATAAACCAAAATTTAAAACAGGAACAATAACTGAAAAATCTGAGCCAAAACTTAAAGGTGAACTTATAACTTCTCTACTCTTTTCTGAGTCATACTGAGTTGCATCAGCAGTGCAGTCGGGTGCTTCATTTAGTATAGATAAATATAGAAAAATATTTATGTTCTTCTGGTCTTTCTGTTCAGTGGTGGAATCAGATGTTTTAGTATCTTAAAGTGTTGGATTCCTTTTTTTTCCCCTACAAAAAGAAAAGATGAGTACAATTCCAGATAAATGTAGTAGAAAAAAGATCCAATAAGAAAATTTTGTACTTATGTATTATCCCGGTGGTCTTTCCCGCCAAACAATTTTTTCATCAAATGTGCTGGCTAACTGTTGCCAATTGTATTACAAACCATCAATAATTTCATGTGTCCGGCATTTATCTTGGCAAAAAACTGCTTGTCTTGGTAGACTGCCGGGACAGTACGTAAGTACCGAAATTTTTCTGAAGAATTAACTAAAAATACTAAAATTGTTAGAATGTGCTGTAAAGAGTGCTTTAGTAGCATTAGTGCTAAAGCACATAGAATATGAAACCATTTTGAAAAATGTTTCAAAAGACCAAAGTGTGAACAAGATTCTGATGAAAGTATATCAGATGTGTCCAATTTAACAAGCTCCAGCCCTATTCCATCCTCATCGTATTCTCAGTCTGAATGTACAACAAGACAGCCTTCAATAGCATCATTTTCATTTATAGTAAAATTTATCAAAACTGAAAAATCAGGATTGCCATAGTCAAGAATCAGTTACTATCTTTACAAATGTTTTCATAAACTAAGTATGTATGTATATGGAGGGCGAGCAACGACAGTCTCTTTCTTTTTGCTTAAAAATTAATAAAAATAACCAAAATATTTAATCACTGAGTGCTTCTAGTTTACAAATTAAAAGAGTAAAAGTGAACAAAATGATATTTTGTCCGGGACAGTTGTTTCCACCTGACGAAATAGGACAATCCCTCTTAGTGTTAAAAATTGTTAGACAATCAGATATAAATATGATTTGTTTTTATGTTTTCTACCTACTTATGAAAGAAGGCCACACAAAAATGTCTATAAAGAAAGAATTTTATAAATTTTCATAGAATTACGATATGCTTTTCTGTACACGTACAGTATCATTTCTTTGTGGCTAAGGGGAGGATGGAATTGAACTATTGATTTTAAAATTGAGATATATAAAAATAGCTTGAACATTTATTTTTCATGCTTTTAATGCAGTTTTCAAATGTCACCTTTTTAAAAAGCCAATATATTAAGGAGGTTCTGTTTTAAAATATTTGGTAAATAGCTGTTAATACTTGAAATAATATTTAAAAAACTCCTTACGAAAATGATTCTATAAGTCTAGAAGAATGGCCCATAATGCTATAGAACCATTAAAATCCGTTTGTAGCACTTTCGGTGGCAGCCACCACCTTCTTCAGCTCAGGTCTTAGTTCCAAATGCTCAGCTCTCTTCCTCAGCAAGGCGTTCCACCCAGGATCTATCTGCGCATGCGTCATATCATTTATAGCGCCATCTGTGGTTATAATCTGTAAGGCTAACATATTTAGGGCATAATAACTATTTTTGTAATTGGTGAGTTTTTGGCTATTGTTAAAGTTGATTTCTATGGGGCGTTCTGGGGCTATTTTTGCGAGGGCAGTAGTGGTTTTATTGAATTTAATGTCAGTTTGGTGTTCCTTTTTTCGGTCTTTGATTTTTCGTTTCGTCATACCAATATAGCAGCCTGGTTTATTAGTACTATTGTCTGTAAAGTTTAATTTATAAATACCGGCGGTTTCATCAGGAGTAATATTATCTTTATCACTGTGAATGCGTTTGAAGATATTTTGATTAGGTTTTATGGGGATTTTGATATTTTTCTTGGCGGCTTCATTTGTAATTTTTAGAGCGGCTCCCCTGCAGTAGGGAATGGCGTTGGTAAATTTTAGTTTCGGATTTTGATAGTTATTAATTTGTTCCAGTTTTTTGATTCTCTTTTTGAAAAGGATTTTAACGATTGATTTTGGGTACCCTGCATGTTTACATTGTGTTTTAATAAATTGGAGTTCCTCATTGAGTAGTTTTTCGTTTGAGCATACTTCTTGTATATATCTGAAGAAGTATAAGTAGGTATCGGTGTCATTACAAGCAGCTGGACTAAGAGTCTCCCAAAAAGAAAATTTAAAAGCTAAATGCATGCGCAGATAGATCCTGGGTGGAACGCCTTGCTGAGGAAGAGAGCTGGGCATTTGGAACTAAGACCTGAGCTGAAGAAGGTGGTGGCTGCGACCGAAAGTGCTACAAACGGATTTTAATGTGTTTTTAACTGTTTTTAATGATTTTATACTATCTGTCATTTTGCTTTTAAATTACTTTTCGCCGGAGTATGCTTTAACGAAAACTACTCAATGAGGAACTCCAATTTATTAAAACACAATGTAAAAATGCAGGGTACCCAAAATCAATCGTTAAAAACCTTTTCAAAAAGAGAATTAAAAAACTGGAACAAATTAATAACTATCAAAATCCGAAACTAAAATTTACCAATGCCATTCCCTACTGCAGGGGAGCCGCTCTAAAAATTACAAATGAAGCCACCAAGAAAAATATCAAAATCCCCGTAAAACCTAATCAAAATATCTTCAAATGCATTCGCAGTGATAAAGATAATATTACTCCTGATGAAACCGCCGGTATTTATAAATTAAACTTTACGGACAATAGTACTAATAAAAATCAGGCTGCTATATTGGTATGACGAAACGAAAAATCAAAGACCAAAAAAAGGAACACCAAACTGACATTAAATTCAATAAAACCACTACTGCCCTCGCAAAAATAGCCCCAGAACGCCCCATAGAAATCAACTTTAACAATAGCCAAAAACTCGCCAATTACAAAAATAGTTATTATGCCCTAAATATGGAAGCCTTACAGATTATAACCACAGATGGCGCTATAAATGATATGACGCATTCGCAGATAGATCCTGGGTGGAACGCCTTGCTGAGGAAGAGAGCTTCGCATTTGGAACTAAGACCTGAGCTGAAGAAGGTGGTGGCTGCCACCAAAAGTACTACAAACAGATTTTAATGTGTTTTTAACTATTTTTAATGATTTTATACTATCCGTCATTTTGCTTTTAAATTGCTTAAGTTGCTTTTAAGTTGCTTAAATTTTATAGAATTTTATGACAAGATTTTGAATGGGATCCGTGATACTAAGATTCTTTTTCCACTATGACCAGAGTCTGATAAAAGTGGTAAAACTTTCAAAGCCCGGAAAATTCAGGAACAGTATCAATATTTGTCACCAATGGCAATTTTTCTTTCTCAATTTATGCATGCACATACATGATAGTTAATTCCGACCATTGTTACAAATAAAACAATCGTCTATATATTCTTATACACAATCCTTGGCAGATTTAATGGTATTCAGCCCTGCAAAATATTTCATCTCGCTGTAGTGGAAAACAGGGTCCTTGCCTCCCCCCCCTCCTTGACATTCGCAAATTCTATTAATCTTCTCAAAATTAGATACCTAGTTGGTAAACTTGGTAAAAGAATTTTAACAAAAAATATTATTTACCATCTATTTCTAATACATTTGGTAAAAATTACACAAATCCAGTTGACAAAAGTAAGATGTTTGTAATATAGTTGATTTAAAAAAAAAAAATAAATAAGTTGTTAAAAACCCATATTTGACTTGCAGTTTTCAACATCTTTACCCCCCCCCCCTAAAAAAAGTCTTAGCAATGGCCCTGGTGACAAATATTAAAGCTGTGCCAAAATTCTTTTAAGCTAAGTGTTGAATAAGAGCTAAGAGCAGAGTCACATAGTACATGTAATGTGATTGCGAAAAATTTCCGTATCCAGATTTTGATTACCTCTAAATTTACTTTTAAGAGTTTTTGTTATAAATTATGTGCATGTATGTATGTTCATATACATGCATGTACCATCCATTTTAACCGACCACAAGTCCATTTTGACCAGTTTTTCCCTGACATCTGTATGTATGTAATTCGTGTATCTCAAAAGCTATTAGACATAGAATGTTCAAAATTTATATTTAAGATTGTTGTAACATCTAGTTGTGCACCTCCCTTTTTGGTTCCAATCGACCGAATAGTTTATTTACAGAGCCACTCAAAGCACTTCCCATGCATTATGCTCTATGGACAGAAATTCATTAAAGCATATTTTAGAGATATTAAGTTATTTCAAACAAATCAAAAGCAATATACGTTGTTAAGGATTACAAAATTAATACCTCCATTGAAAATAACGTCTTTATCACTTTGTTCTTGTACAGGAACACTCAAAATAATTCTACCACATTACAGTTAATGACAGTTTTGGAGACATTCATTCATTTGAAGCACAGTACTATCCTACCATACATTTAGATAATGGTCCAATGAGGGTCATGTGCCTTCCTAAAACAAGTTGCCAAGCTTGGCTATTTGTGGTGTATGTATGTATGTAGCTTGCATAGCTGAAGAACTTAGGTGTAGTTGTGAAATGTAGATTGCTTAAAACTTTATCTATATGGTTATTGTGGCATTTAGTTGTGCACCTTGGCTTTTGGTTCCAATCTACTGGAGAGTTTATTTACAAGACTACCCAAAAGAATTTTAATATATTAATGTCTATGGACATCTTCAATATATTACGTCTGTAGTCAGTCATTGTTTGTTCCACACCCAAAATTTTGCCAATTGTCATCGACCTTGGTGAGTTCTGCCGAAATATCGCAAAATTTAATGCAAAAAAATTTTTTTTTTAAATTGTGTTTTTCACATAACTCTAAAACTTTTCACTGTAGAATGTTGAAATTTTGTATTTAAAACTATTGTAACATCTAACTGAGCATCTCTTTTTCGATTGCAGTCAACTTAGTAATTTATTTACAGAGTCACCAAAAAGACTAAATACATTAAGGTCTGTGGATACCTTTAATTCATTAAAAGTCTGTGAGGAATCATTACTTATGACCAAAATCTCGCTAACTATCTCAAGCTTGGTGGCTTTTGGTAAAATATTGCTCAATTAAGTGCCAAAAACAAAATCTTTTAAATTTAACCCAGCTTGGCAATATCTCAAATATTTGGCTAGAAATTGCGGAACCCTAGTATTATTGCAGAATTTTATCTCTTTCAAGCAAAATAAGTTTAGTTGAAGTGCGTCGAAAATATTTATGATTAATAGACGTACAATGAAGTCATGTGGTGTCCACGTCAGATTTAAAAAAATTTAGGCACCTCAGTTTTGTTGTGCTCATATATTGCTTTGTTATTATGTGGAAATTTTTTTTGTTTCAAGCATGTTTCCTTTTTTTGTTTTAAGCATTTTTCTATTTTAGTTGATCTTCAAATGTGTAAAGTATTTCTACCTTCATCTCTATCTGTATAATTATATAACTAATTATACAAATTTCTTTATAGTATCCAATGGTTGGACTTGCAATTGCAGATTCCACTAGTCCTGTTCCAGGATATTTATATGGAGAAATTAATGGTATTATTATAATAATATAATAAAAAAAAGTATAATAATAATACTTTTGGAAACTTGTGGCTTATAGCAAATACTGAAATCCAATCATCCACATGGTGATAATGAAATCTCACAAAATGCAGTCCTAAAGCATTGTTGAGACCTTGTCATAATCCTAATGTCACCTAGCAAACTCAGTGGCCACTATAATCCTCAAGTGTCCTTATTTTGTTGCCATATTTTTGAAAAGTAATTCTGTATTTCAAAATAGTTAAGTCTTTATGAATTTAAAAACTAAAATAGACTGATTCTCAGAATTAAATTTTACTATGAAGCATAATATTGTAATAAATTGTCAGATATGTAAATGTAGCCCAAAAAATGATAAAGTGATGGATAGACCTGTTTTTATTTCTTCAACAAGATATTTATTTGGAGTTGTCTGTTTTGCACTCTCTATCTAATGCAAATCATATATCCTGTACCAGTTCAAAACTTTTAGAAAAAATTCTTAACCATTGAAAATTTTGCTGGATGCCCAACAGGAGTAGAATTTTACCATCCTTTCTAAAATAAGCTTTGGAAATGCAAAAAAATTTCTGCAACTTCATACATTTATGCATGCATGTATATACAAAGATGTGTGCACATCGAAACATTGTTAATATAAAATCAAAATTTAGTTTATATTGATGGTTACTTTATAAAAATCACTCAGTCTAGCAACATTTGAAGTTTTGGAGCTCTAAAAAGTACATAATGTTAGAGTTTAGGAGACTAAACGATTAATGAAAGAAATGAGCTTCTTAACTTACTCCTCTTCCACAAATTTTCTAGTAAGCCAATAACTCACTAAATTATGTTATTAGTGTCAACATCAACTACTTTTATCAAGATTTAACCCTTTGAGGCACAACCCTTTCCCAATGCTGAACAAAGGGCAGCCGTTGCCATCGCTCGACTTGACTACCAGCAAGATGGCAGACGATCGAAACGTTCATCGCGTGCCACAGATCTAGAGACCCTTTTTTGACAACAGCTGGCTGTGCCTCTTTGACACAGCCAGCTGTCGTCAAAAAAGGGTCTCTAGATCTGTGGCACGCGATGAACATTTCGATCGTCCGCCATCTTGCTGGTAGTTAAGTCGAGCGATGGCAACGGCTGCCCTTTGTTCAGCATTGGGCAATCTATCTGGCTGTTCTCGCATTTTTCCATTTTTCAGCAGATGTCAGTGCTGTTAAAAATAATCGTGACCATTTTTTTACGGGAAATGACGTGCTAAAAAGTAAAGGATTCTCGTGGAGCTATATCACCCGCAACTATTTTCATAGAAATCAAATCTATTCTTCGTGACTGGCAACAGTCAAAACATCAGAGTTTGGTGTTCCCAGAGTGGGAACACTGTGCGTTAAAGGGTTAATAAATATTAATCCTGTAGGGCTATAGTAGTTATCTTTATAAAGTCTTACTCTGTATGCAGGATGATTCAAAATTCATCATCAATATTTGTTAGGGAGGTAAAAAATAGAAAATGAAGACTTTCACATAGGAGGCTTGGGCACTAATGAATGCATGGTAGTCTAAGAGGCACTTTGTGTCAACAACTCCCATTCACACACTGTACGATAACTCAAATAAAATAAACTTTTATTCCATTTCTCACACAAATAAACTTTGCCTCAAAAGTAATTATTTTAGTATATGATTTCCAAGAAGGTCCTCCACCACCCAGGGAACAACTCCCACTCGGGAGGACCCTTTGTTTAAGTTTGCACAATACACATTAATTTGTGTACTAAGACTGTGAAGCTCATTTGTTTTCTTCGAACATACACCATTAATTTCAGAGCATATAATTTATCTCAGTGCTGAGATCAGTGGAAAAACAAAAAGTGTGTGCCACTTAATCACTGTTTTTAGTATATTTTTTTGCTGAAATGTGTAACTTTATTATATTGTGCTTGTATAAATTTTGCTTATACTACTTTTTTTTATTTATTCATTTTAGCTATAACATATGTGACTAATGGAAGCCATTGTAAAATGCTAGTGAATTTTTTGATTTCTCGTCTGAACAAAGATACTCCAATTGTTTGTATCAAGGTTTGTATTTTTTCAGTCTGTCATTGCAATTTTCGTTTGTGATTATAGTCTGTAGATAAATATGTTTCATAATTGCATTTAATTTTAGATATCTATGTAAAAGTTAATAAAGTTTCATAATATTGTTAATCATTTCAGGCCCAGATTTATCAAGAATTTAAGTTTAACAAGGGGAAATTGATGGCTTAGTGTTAAAATTACTAAATAAAACCCAGTTATTATAAGCATGGCTTATATTTAGTATAAGCATTTTATTCATGATAAGGATTTCAAATTTTTTTCATTCGGAAACAAATTTCATGAATTTCCATTTCTTTTTTTTTTAATACTTACTGACACTATTTTTGCAAACTTGCTTCTGTGTACACTACTGGCCATTAAAATTGCTACACCAGGAAAAAATGTAGATAACAAAAATATATTTATTGGCCAAATATATTATACTGGAAATAACAAGTGATTAAATTTTCAGGAAATTTGGGTGCATAGATCCTAAAAAAATCAGTACTCAGAACAACCACCCCTGGCAGTAATAACAGCACTTACTTGCCTGGACACTGAGTCAAACTGAGGTTGGATGGCATGTACAGGTACAGATGCCCATGCAGCTTTAACACGATGCCACAGTTCATCAACTGTAGTGACTGGCATACGGTGACGAGCAAGTCGCTTGGCAACCATTGACCAGATGTTTTCTATTGGTGAGAGATCTGGAGAACGTGCTGGTCAGGGCAGCAGCCGAACATTTTCAGTATCAAGGAAGGTCCATACAATATTGGCAACATGCAGTCGTGCATTATCCTGCTGAAACATAGGATTTCACAGGGCTTGAATAAAATGTAGAGCCATGGGTCATAACACATCAGAAATGTAACATCCAATGGTCAAAGAGCTGTCAATGCAAATAAGAGGTGACCGAGACATGTATCCAGTAGCTCGGCATACCATCACGCCAGGTGTTGGGCCAGTATGACGATGATGAATGCACGCTACCAGTGTGCATTCACCACGATGACGCCAAACACAGGTGCGACCATTATGATGCTGTAAACAGAACCTGTATTCATTTGAAAAAATCTGATGTGTCCAACACATGACTTCCTTGCACGTCTATTAAATCAAAAATGTTTTTTACGCACTTCCTCTAAACTTATTTGTTTGAAAGATATAAAATATCAATAATAGTAAGATATAGCGATTTCTAGCCAAACATTTCGATATCGCCAAGCTGAGTTCAATTTGAAAGATTTCTTTCTGACACTTTATTTGGCGATATTTCACCAAAAGCCGACAAACTTGAGATAGTTTGCGAGATTTTGGGGATAGCCAGAGTAGTCATTGACCACAGACTTTCAATGAATTGAATGCATCCATACACCTTAATGCATTTAAAGTCATTTGGCTCACCCTGTAAATAAATTCCCAGTCGATTGCTGTCAAAAAAGATATTGAAAACCGTTAGATATTATAATATAGTTCTAAATACAAAAGTTCAAAATTCTACGGGTTAAAGTTTTAGAGTTATACAAAATACGAACTAATTTTTGGCGCCAAATTTGACGATATTTCGGCGAAACTCGTCAATGTCGACGACATTTGGCGAGATATTAAGCATGGACCAACAATGACAGATTATCGCCAAATTTGGCGATATTTCGCCAAAACTCGCCAAGAACGATGATAAATGCCGATACTTTGGGCATGGACCAAATGACTGACTATCGCCAAATTTGGCGACATTTCGGCAAAACTCGCCAAGGTCGAGGACAGACGGCGAGATTTTGGGCATGTCCCAAACAATGACTGTCTACAATTGTATTATATTGAAGATGTCCATAGACATTAAAGTACTGAAATTCTTTTCGGTGGTCCTGTAAATAAACTCTCCAGTAGATTTTAACCAAAAATCGAGATGCACAACTAGATGTTACAACCAATCTTATATATGAAATTTCATAATAGTTTTTGAGATTTGAGAGTTAAATATGCACACACGTACACAAAAAAGTCGCCAAGCTTGGCGACTTTTGGCATAGTACTTGAGGGAGGCACGTGACCGTGGTCGGACCATTACCTAACTTATGTGGTAGGACGGTATTGTGCTTGAAATGGATAAATCTCCTAAAATTGCCATTGACCGTAATGTATTGGAAATCTTTTGAGTGTTCCTGTAGCAGAACTGTAAATGATAAAGACACTTTTTTTAATGGAGAAATTCATTTTCTAACTCTTTACAGCATATATCACTTCTGAGTCGTTTGAATAGCCCAATACCTCTAAAAAAACGCTTTGATGAATTTCGGCCCATAGAGTGTAATGTATTTCGAATCTTTTAGGCGGTTCTATAGATAAACTATCCAGTCGAATGGAACCGAAAGGGGAGGTGCACAACTAGATGTTACAACAATCCTAAATATAAAGTTTCAACATTCTACGCCTAATAGTTTTACGAGATATGCGAGTTTAATGAATTTCGGCCCATTGAGCTGTAATGTATTTCGAATGTTTTGGGCGGTCCTGTAGTTAAACTATCCAATCGAATGGAACCAAAAGAGGAGGTGCACAACTAGATGTTACAACTATCCAAAATATGAAGTTTCGACATTCTACGCCTAATAGTTTTTGAGATATGCGAGTTTAATGATTTTCGGCCATAGAGCGTAATGTATTTCGAATCTTTGGGCGGTCCTGTACATAAACTATTCATTCGATTGCGACCAAAAGGGGAGGTGCACAACTAGATCATAGAACAATCCTAAATATCAAATCTCAACATTCTACGACCTATAGTTTTTGAGATATGCGAGTTACATACATACGTACGTACGTACAGACGGCATGGAAAAACTGACCACAATAAACTCGCCGCTGGTCAAAATGAGTTGCAGACGCGTTAATATGATCGTGCATGCTAGCCTACGATGAGATGCATCGAAAAAATTTTTAAAATTCAATTTAGAGGTAGTCAAAATCGGTTTTTTTGTCGAAATTTGGCCCCCAAAATTTTTCGGGATCACATTACTTCCTTATACTACGTACAAGGAAGTAAAAATGTCATCTCGTCATTCGTGCACCCAGGTTCGTCGTTGATCACACCATTGAAGGCACTCCTGTCTGTTGTGCAGCATCAAGGATAGCTGCAGCCATGGTTTCCAAGCTGAGAGTCCATGCTGTTGCAAACAACCCCATTTCTTGACTAAGGGCTCATGGCGTGGCTGCACTATCCATTAAGGCCATGCAGGTAACATGCCTGTCTTCTTTGCTGCTAGTGATAGCAGGCCATTGAGATCCAGCATGGTGTTCCATGTTATCATCCTGGACCCATCAATTCCATATTCTGCTAGCAATTATTGAATCTTGACCGCTGCTAGCAGCAATACTGTGATAGGATAAGCAGGGATGTTAATTCTGCGCCGAAACGCGCTTTTAGCCGATTTTTGCGCCGGTCTGTGCCGAATACGTCATTTTGACTCTTTCAGGGTGCGCCGAAACAGAAATATTGCGCCGAACTGCGCTTGTAGCCGATTTTTGCGCCGGTCTGCGCCGAGTACGTCATTTTGACTCTTTTTTAAATTTTTGCCACGCTCATTTATCTTTTAAAGCGTGTATGGAAAGCTAGTTAGCAGTAAAGCAAGATTCAAACTGCGTACGAAAGCTGCATTCCGAAGCCATTCTACCCGCCCCCGGATCGGACCAGTCGGGCTTTGTTAGTCACCTCAATCAGGGCCGGCCAGATAGGCAAACAAGTAATCATCGCAACGGGCACCGTTTTTTGCTTATGAAGGGGCACGATTTCCAACTTAAAATCATAAAAGCAATTTTGAAAAAAGTAAAAGGGACGTCTTTTTCTACGTTTGCAGGGTGGAGTGGGTGTCATGTACCGCAGGGCCGCCCCTGATCTAAACCAGACCGGTCCGTAAAGAAAACAGTATATTACGGTGACGTCCCAGCCCCTAAAAAATCACGGTTTATGACCCGGCCCGTAGCAAGAATGAAAATTGGAAGCATGACCGGTTTAGAAATCAGAATCTAGACTGTCTGAATTAAGTGGTGTAGTCGCGGGGGTTAGAGATCTGTGCGGGCCCAGGCTTTTGCAGCACGATTCATTCAAGGCACGGGCTGACCTCAGCATTTTCTAGAATGGACTGGAACAAGTGTATACTCTTAAAGACGGTCCTCTGCGCTTGCAAAATCGAGCCTTTCCGGAAATTTTTGCTCTCCTAAAATTTGGATAAGACCAAACGATTGGCTTGTGATTCCCCCCCCCCCTTCCTTAAATCATGATTAATATACGAGCTGGACCGGGTCTGAATTTTTTATTTTGATTAAATGCCGGTCCGGGCTAGACGTTTTCGGCCCGTGAAGATCATGAGCGGGGAGATGCCGCCTCACTACTTTTTCATTCGAGCTTATGTCAGCAAAAGTAAGCGTTCTTCACTTTTCATCATGGACGCATGATTTTTGAGTCTTCCGTTGCGAGTGTTCCTAAACCTTTTTTCTTAAAACTACACCACTGTTTTTCTTTTTGTGTGTGTGCAGGCTCTACGAGAGGGGGCAGACAGGGCGACGCCCCTGGTCCCGTGTTCAGCCAAAGTGCGTCCGCAAATTTTTCAGAATGTGTTACGAATTTCATTTATAGATCCGTAATTAAAATCTTTATTTTAAAATAGACTAAATTTTGAATACATAATTCTAGAATGATATAAACGGCAGAAATGTTAATTCTACCATTTAAATATTAGTATTTTTACAACCTTCGAACATGCATTAAAAGTACCATTGCATATAAGAAATACTTCCCTCCCACTCTCTTTCCATTTAGCATTTATATGAAAACCATTAAAAAGAGCAGTTTCACACACACACACAAAAAAAAATTCCTTCCGTCCATGTAAATCCATGTATTGTTTTTACCAAGTTGCTGATAGCATAGCCTGTATACACCCTTTTTTTTCCAGAGCTTTCCTAAAGTGCTTTCAAATAGTGTTTTGCTTTTAGCAAATGGTGTTTGCTTGCAAACTTTGCTTTTCTTGTATGCATTTATTGTGTTCCTAAATCTTCAATTTTATGCTCCAAAATCATGTTAATTCTGATCTCGAATCTTAGTTTTCTTCTCGGAAACTATTTTTTTGTGCTCCCGAGGTGCTCCCAAATGGAATTTTTCTGCTCCCAAATTGAATTTTTCTGCTCCCAAATAGAATTTTTCTGCTCCCGAGGTGCTCCCAAATGAAATTTTTTCTGCTCCCGGGGTGCTCCCAAATCAAGTGTTGGAGTTAACATCCCTGGATAAGCCACAATCCCGGTAGGCTACAATTCAACCTTTATCAAAGTCAGAAATGTGCTGGTACGCATTTCTCTTTCTTACACGAGGCATCACAACAACTATTCACCAGGCAACAACATTCAAATTCAGTTTGTGTATGTGAAACTGGCTGTACAATTTCCTCATTTAAACACATTGTAGGTGTCACTACCAGCACCTGCTTTGTCTGAATGCAAAAATTTTTGGCCAGATTTTATTTTCTTGTACCATAAATTATGAAAAATAAAAAGTGTCTATTTTTAAAATATAATTTTTATGCAATAAGATTTGATGTTAGAGTATTAAACCTCTTTTTTTATGAGCACTTAGATTTAATGAGCAAATTAAATCTGTCTTTTCACCCTCAATGTAGTATGAGTAAGTGTTGTGGTTAAAAAATAACATTACATTTTATTATCTAGGCTATTTATTTACATGTCTAAGATATATACATATCTGCTTTGAACAAAAGCAAAACTGACAGTGGTACTTATGTTATTATCCTGGTGGTCATTCCCACCAAACTATTTTTTCATCAAATGTGCTGGCAAACTGTTGCCAATCATATTCCAAACCATGAATAATTTCGTGTCCGGCTTTATCTCAGCGAAAAATTGTTCGTCTTGCAAATCGCTGGGATAATATGTAAGTACCCTGACAGCATGCAAGTTGTCTTCAATGGATGTAAAAAAACAAGTAGTGTGAGTGTTGGTTCACCAACCGCCTGTGTTTTATGGCAAACCTACTGAGAATATTTCCAATGAACAATGAAGATGCTAACAAATTATAATCAAGTGTGTACCCTTTTGAATATTTTCCAAAGGCCATGTTTGTAATATTGTGGGCATTTGTTTCCAATCTGAAGATCAATCTCAAAGAGAAGTAGAATATTGCCATAATGTACTTTCATTGAGAATGCTTTTGAACTAAACTGAAATTTGTATATTTTTTTAATATCAATGACAAGAAACATAAATCTAGTGTGATCCTATTGTTATTTCTACTGTGCATGTACAGTTAAATATGTCTAAAACAGACCCTTTATTAAGTAGAAACCTGTTTTTAGAAATATTTTCTTGAATGTAGTCCTTTTACCTGATCAAAATACACTTACGTTAGTTTGAAAATTGTTAGGTTCCTCGTAAATTCTGTTTAAGACAGGCTTTACTGTATACCTTGATAAATATTTATGCTTATACATTAACTCTAATGAGATGCTAAATACTTTCTTGATATACAATTAATTTTATGCTCTTTTACAGGTACTAAAATTGCTGTCATATCTTGTAAGAAATGGTCATTCACAAATGGTTGATGAAGTGCGACTGCATGAAGTTCAGTTAAAGGAAGCAAGGAGTAAGTTTTGAAAAGCATTTGAGCTCTTTGATAAGCTTAAAAGTGCTTTTATGTTCACTGCACTTAAATTGAAACTCCCATTAACCTACTTTTTAAGTTAACAAAAGCATAATACATAAAATATATTTCAAATCATAGCAAGTTAAATTTAGAAATTCTATTGTATCAATACTAATTATTTTCTAAGAGCTAAATAAATGCATTTTGCTTTTTCACTATGTTCAGCTTCACATTTCATTAATTTTGAAATAGTCTTTATCTATATATATGCATGTGAAAGAAACAGGTAGTCAGTATGAAGAAAGTTGTCGGTGACAGAATTAAAAATTTCAGTTAAAAGTGCATAGTGGCAGCAATCTATATATGAAACTGCAGATGAAGAAATCAGAAGTCCATAACTTAGTTATGACATATTGTAATCACAAAAATTAAATCCTTGCAAAATACTTTTTTTTTCCGCTTCAAATAATAATACAAAATTAGAAATTTTTCACTTACTAAAATTTGATGATTTATTGCAGAGTTACACTCTTTCTTGACAACTTTCTTTCTTACAACTTGACTTTCTTTTTTACAATTACTTCTTGAATAATAGAGCTAATAGAATTCAGCTCATTCATTTACAATATTTATGCCAGCTTTTTTGAAGCCATTCAAAGTGGGGAGGGAATGGAGGACAAACTTTTCGGATGAAAAGAAGTTTCTTATAATACCTTATGCAAAAGGTTCTATATTTAGGTATTTTTGGGATTTTTCAACTTTCAGTCCTATTCATATAAAATTAATAAAATTTTGAGCTCACAAAATCACCGATATCTTCATTTTTGCAAATATAAATGCTTTTACAGTAAATCCAAAACAACCCAAGATACATGTGATTGCATTTTATTGCCACATGGCAGGCCAGAGCTCTGTAAGCTAATGCAACCTATCCAAACATAATTGAAGACAAAGTGTTTTAAATTATTTTACACTGAAAGGCCCGATTTTCACAACCTGGTGAGAAAAAGTGAGTCACTCATAAGCAATTTCCCATGTGAGTCTTGTGGCACATAGGCATAATATATACGAAACATTTAAAGTTAAATGGACAAATATGTTTTCACTAAGCAGTTCACGAATGTTATTATGCAAGCATAGCAACCTGCTGCCCTATGCACTTGATAGACACAGAGCACCTGCAAATAGCATTGAATATACTAAACCAATAGTATAGGGACTAGGATCTCTTAGAAAGTTCCCCACAGAGGGACATTCCTCGTATAGGCTTAGGACCATAGTGCAGCTAGTGGCCTTAATCCAAAAACACTAAACCGATAGTTGATTTAAGAATAAATTTCTTTTTTTTCACAGGTGAGGTGGACATACAAGAAATGGAAGCATTTCTTTTCTTAATTAGAAAAGCCAAGTGGCCGATGAATGAAATTGAAAGGCAGAATGTTTGATTTATAAAAATGGAACAAAAGGAAATTATTTTAGAATTGAAAGCTACGTGATCTGCTCACAGTCACCACGCACTGAATAATGGGTGTGCATTATTCGAATGTCATTATAGCACAGACCAGCCAGCTGCTTAGCATTCTTGCTGTCTGGCTTAGTGCTCATGCAGAGGTAGTTATGACGTGCAATCTCTGGTAGTCTGCAGGTCACTAGGGCAATCCTGCATTCCTCATTGGCTATATGGCTGTTGAGATTTATTAGTTAGAATATCATATTTCATCAAAAATTTACCAGCATTTCAACAGGTTCATATGGCTAAAGAGGCCATGAAAAAATCCATCTTTTCACCTGTGTTGATGCTTTTATATTATTGGTCTGTCATGTTGGTCAGATGGTCAAAAGTTTATGTATTTGTTGGCTTTTTAAATGCTTAGGTTTCATAGTCACTAGACGTTCCTGACAGGTGTGGTGACTGTGAGATGGGGGATCAAGGGGAGATTTATTAATTGCCTGTTATTAAATTTAGATCCTGAGTCAAATCCCTTGTTTGAAAGCAAAAGTTGTTACGCCCTATGGAATTTTGAATTGAACTGTTAGAAAATTAGAAATTTGAGAGGATTTTTAATATGTAGATAGATACATATTAAAATCAATTGTAGACTTATTATATTCAAAGTAAAGTACAGTAAATTACCATTGGTAAATTACTCAAAGTGTTTAGAAAAAAAAAATAAATCATTAAGAGGAAATAATGTACTATATATGTATACAGTACATATTACTGATCAAGGATTGCAATTTAACACATGTTTTACCCCCCCTTTTTTCCCTAAAAAGAACCTCATAGAATTCCTAAAAGGATCTTTAATACTTAATCTTTTGAATTCAGAAGATTTGCAAATTTAAGAACCCAGTGCAACCCCTGACTGTTTGAAAAAAATTCTTAGTTTTTTTTTTTTTTTTTTTTTTTTTTTCATAAACATGAATGCTAATACTTCTAAATTCTGGAACAAATAATCATTCCTATTGCAAAATATCTCAAACTGTGCACATTGCGAAGCTGGCAAATGTTCTGGGAAAAAATATATCACTGTCTCAGCTACTGAATTTGAATTACAGGAGATGCTCCATAAAAATACACCAAGTGCTCTCTCAGAATTCAAAGACCCTCAAATTGCTCTGTGCAATTAAAAGTTTGAGAAACTTTGATGTAGGACAAACTCTTATGCAGTATAATAATTCCTCTTCACGTATGTTGCTTAAGCAGTTTGACAGTAATTTTATTATGTACAATGATATTCTACCTTACTGTTAAACTTCTGCCAATCACCAAAATTTAGCCATTCTGTATAGAGGCAAATGTTCTATTTGGCTTCAGGGTGTTCATCTTTCAACTTTGATAGAATCAAAATCATAAGATCTTATTTTATTGAAATGGAATGAATAGTTCGGCTTTTATTATGAAAGTGTGACAGAGAAAAGTGACAGAATTCATCTCAAACTGAACAAGTTGTACACCATTCATGTAACTGTGTTTGCTGCACAGTGAATTTCATATTGTAATCAAAATTGTTTCACTATATAATTCATATAAAGTATTTTTAAACTGTTATTTTATATAGTAAATGTATTATTTAATTCAAGTGTGAACTGAGAGAGAAAAAAAATCCTCTGTTTGTTTATCAATGATAGCAAACACAATGCATTTATGATGCTGTTACAGCGATCACATCTCATTTTTGCATGGCTTTTTTTTTTTGTTTGTTTGTTTGTTTTTTTGTTTTCTCAAGAGGAATTTAACTTGTAAATTATTATGATAACTGCTACGAGTTTAATTGCAACTATAATAAACAGTAATTTAGTAATTTTTACTGTACCTAATTAAAATTACATAACTTCAAAAATATGTCATTGATCATTAAACGGAGAAATTTTTTATTTAAATTGATCTCATATATATTCTCCATTTTTTAAAATAGGTTTCAATGGCCCAGCTGATGGTATCCATGGAAGCAGTTTTTATGAAATGATTCGTAAAATGGCCAAAGTATTGTTGTTTTTCATATTTAACTTTCATTTGTTTTTGCAGAAACTATTTAAAATAAGTTTTTTGTTTGTTATCTGTACATGCATTCTTACTATCTTTATTTTGTTAACTGTTATAAAGGATGTTAAAAAAAAGTTTTAGTTATTATTAGTAGAACTGATAATTTAGGGGGATAAGCTCATATTTCAGTTAGATCTGTCATATTAGTTGTAGGTAGGGCTTGAAATCAATGGTGGTCTGCTGGTCCAAAACTACTAAAATACATAAAAACCAGTAGAATACAAAATTTGTGGTTCATTGGACCATTAACATTTTATTTATGCTTTTCTCTTGCAAATTTTCCCCATTTAGTTCCACAATACATTATCTAATTTTAACAATACATGTCATACAATTTCATTCATTTAATATTTTTATAACAGGTATTTACATTTTTATTGCAACTTTTAGCAGAAATAATATATATTGCTCATAAAATTTCTTTTGTTTTGCAATTTTTTAAAAAATCATGTATACCGAGCAGGTCATCAAGTTGCTGTTCTTTGAACCACTGACTAAATACAGTGAAACTTCTGTTAGCGACCCCCTCCTTCAATGACCAGTTTTTTAAAGCACCGATTTTTTATCCTATCTACTTAATGTTAAAAGATCCTCTAGAAGAGACCACACAACCCTCTGTAGCTCTGGACCCCATTCTCAGTCCAAAAATTTTCTAGCATTTTTCCTGAAGTAAAATAAACAAAAACCACATTCAAGTTGCTCTTCTTAAAATCAACTGCAGGTGCAAGTACACGTACACATCACATACAAATCTTGTAGGTTTGAGTAGAGACATGTCTAAGAAACAAATTGTTTTACTGTTGGAGAAGTGCATTGATGTAATTGAATCGCACGAAAAAGGAAATTCGCAGGAAGTTGGCAGCTCCTTTTGGCTGTGGGAAAATCCAAAAACACAAATTTTAAAGCAAATAGATTTTATTGTGGCAAATTCAGAATGCATGAAGAATATCAGGATAAATGATCTTTTGTCAGATGTAAAAAATAGAGATAGAAGTACTCTCTGAGAGAGAAAAAAAGATGAAACAATCCAAAATTTATATTTTATTAAAATTAAAATGTAAAAAAAAATATTTGTATAATTACTTAGAATGCAGTTTCATAAATAACAAAACAAGCAATATTTAACTTTTTTTCCCCTTGGCTATCAAGTGTTTATACCTCTTTGAGTGACCACCTCTCTTAACTACCAATTCTTTTGCAGAACAGAAGGTGGTCACTGAGAAATTTCACTGTATTTGGATTTCTACCCCTTGTTCTAGGAATGGCTTTGAAATGAAATGTGAGGGTTATTTGCATTTGCTATGTGAGATAAGACACGCCTATTTTTCATCTCACAAACATCTTTAATTAAAGAAAGAGTTCCTCATTCGGAAGATATTAGCATTTTGTTAAGCCACAATACTGAAATACAGTGGGGTCTTGGTTAGTTCCAAGACTCCTCACGTAAGTGAAAATTTCGCTTTGTGAAATAAGGTATATACAACTTTTTGGCATACACAATCATTTTAGGTACTTTAATCCCTCTCAAACTCTTTTAAGCCATTCTCTAATCATATTATTACCATTTGCCTCATAAAGTAATGAATAAACAATCTATTAAAAAAAAAGCTGTGTATTTCAAGATAATGCTGCACAGTACTGTACAGTATTTTAAATGTACAAAATTTATGATTATTAGGAGAGAGAGATATGAAGTACGGTATTGTACCGCTGCGGAAAAAAAAAAAGTCTCACTTGTACTTTTTTCGGCCGTCGTTCGTCGTACAGCAAAGTTACAGATACCAATCGTTTACGATTGACGTACAGTTTAATTTGCTATGCATAAAAATTGCATAAGGGGCCATCTACATATTGAAATTCGCACCAACTTTTTTTTTCTCAATAGCAACCCCTAGATTTCACTTCATATTTCAAAAATTTAGCTCATTTTAACCCCGGACACCAATTTTCAATACATTTGGACAGAAAATGAGCAATTTCACTGTATTGAGTTATGAGCACCCAAAATCCCCTCCCCCTATTTAAAATATTTTTTCATATTTCAATTCATATCTCATATAATATTGGTAGTAAGAAGCTGATTTTTATTCGTACTATTAGAACTAAACGACCCGAACATAATTTAATGTAATTATGATTTTTAATAAATTATTAATATGAATTATGAATTATTAAATTAATATTTAAAAAATTATGAATAGCGACCTAGCCAAATTTCGATGGAAATAGATGCAGAAATTAATATTACATGGCTGTGCGAAATTTCAAATTTTTACGTTCAGTAGTTTAATTTATATTAAATAAAATGTGTTATTTTCATAAGTTAAGGGACCATATATAAATTTATTAAGTGAAAATTTTTTGAAAATTGCATACAATAAACGTAAATTAGATTTATTTTGTGCAAAAACACAGTAAAAGATACCAGTATTAAAAATATCAAATTTTGAAGCAAACAAATTAGAGGTTTTTACAGTTTGATAGGGATTCTATAAAGTGTCTATTGTTGCGTCTTCTACCATATTCCCCCAAATAAAATATTTTCCAGCTACAGAATTACATACAGTAGATGTATGTCTTCTAATACAATGTCCTATTTCTGAAAAACGAACATCCTCAACTTTCCAGGCCTGAATGTGACCTTTTTTAATTTCGGAAACATTAGGTCTTTGGGCTTCCCCATACTTTATCAAACATTCAAAATCACGTTTTTCTGTTTAAATTTTCATCTAACTATAAATTAAAATACCGCCAAAAGTCTTAAGAATATTGCACATTGCAGACGATAGTATTAAATGAAGAAAGTGAAATAACAAACACAGTGATAATATTGGGTCGGCAAAAAATTAATTGCGTTTTTTACATGAAATTCAAACAAATAAATTTTCTATCAGGAAATCATTCTTCAAGTTCGACCATAGCTAAGTAATATTCGAGCTTGCAGTCAGAAGAGCAGAGAGCAGCCTCTAACTCCTGCCAACATTTCACCTGTCTAAGAGAACCATCAATGGAAATACTCAATAACAATTTCAAAATTACAAAGATTTTCAAATTTGTGAGCAGTCATTTTGCATTTTTCCCTTAAATCATGTATGCGAACCAAGGAAGTTATGAACTCACGGGTCATTTGGACCACAGACTAAATATTCTATTTGTACCCTTTATATTCTCAGTACAAAAGACTTTAAGAGAGATGCAAGCAATATTTTCCGTGAAAATAATATTAATTTCTTTTAACTCTCGCGAGCGAAATTACTGAAAGGCGAAAAGTTCAGAACCTACAAATAGCGTTTTTCAATTTGCAGAAAGTCCCTTAAAAACGCGCAAAAATTAATTCGCAATATCTCCGGAAATTATCGTAGAAAATTGGTGAAAATTTATATTTATGGTAATTTGAAGGTTTTCTTTCGTTTAATAAAGTCAAAATATGGGGTTGCCATAGAGAAAAACGAAGTTGATGCAGAATTAAATATGAAGACGGCCCCTGGTGCAAATTAAATTAATAGTATATTAAAGTATGCGTTATTTGCAAACGAATGGTATAGATAACTTTAATGCACGACGAACGACGGCGAAATAAAGAGCAAGTGGGACTTTTTTTTTCCCGCAGCTGTACATGCCGTATGCAGTAATAATAATAAAGTGCAACACGTTAATAATAATGTTGTACTGTATAGTAATAATAATAATTACTGTAGAGAGTAATATTTTACCTCTTGCTTCTGCTGGTGCTTTTTACTATTGGTAAAAAATCTCTTGTTGTGAACGAGGAATTTGCGTTAGCTCTCAGATATGTTACTTGTGAAAAATGCATAAGACAAATCACATTGCAGCATGAGTCTACTGTATTATTATTTGAATCTGTTTTCATTCATTTCAGATATGGAATTGGATGAGCATCAGAGTGAAAAAAAAAAGTTCAGAATTCCAATTCCTTTCTAATGTAAAAGATGACTTGGCCATCTCAGCTTCATTTTGATTGCAAACTATGAGAATCCATGGATTTCTTTGATTAAATTCACTTTATAAATTTTAATTATAAAAAAATAACAAAAATCTATATAATAAACAGTTTGACTCATTTTCTGTTACATCTGCAGAAAATCACTGTAATGCTACATAGTTCACTTTTCTAATTTTTGCATAGCTATATCAGTGAGAACTTTACAACCTGTCATGATTTAAAGATGCTTACTAAGGCATAGCAAAGGAGGTTATATCTATAAGAATACTTCACCACAGCTCAATAAATTTTTTATCAAATACATATGCCTCATGTAAATTACACAACCTGTTTAATAATATCAAAAATGTTTCTGAGTGGGAGTCATGTATATCAGAGTAATTACAATTATCATTTGTTGTATACATAGATTTAATACGCGTTTTAAGATTAGAAAGATATTAAAGAAATAGATATCTTTATATCATGTAGTGCTGCTCTGAATGTGTGAATTCTTTTCATTTACTTTTTAGTGAATTTAAGAATGTAAAGCACTTTATTCTAAAATTTCCTAACAGTAATTTGGTACTCCCTGGCTACTTTGTCTGAGGACATATTCCCCATTTCACCTCCCTCTAGCAATGTCACTGGATGTTAAACTGGCAATTTGTGAGTATCCAGTAAAAGCTTAATAATATGAAAGATGAAGTGTATATTTATAATAAATTGAACATGGTTCACTTCAAGCAATATTTATGGAATAATTATTAACAAAAATGGTGAAAATAACAAGATTTTAGTCTTGTGGGTTAGCAGAAATGCTAATCCATTATCTAATAAAATCACATCTAACTCAAACATAATGTAATAATAATTTAAAAAAAGGGGGAGGGGGTTGTTGCCAATTCGGAAATAAAAAAATAACAAGATCTATTGTTATGAATGCTAAAACCGTAAAGTGACTTTTAATTATTAAAAAGAGAAAAAATTTAATGGCATGTTTTAACAAATCAGAATTATTGTACACTAATTCAAGTCAAACATTGGCGCAACAGCCCCTCTGTGGGGCCAAGGCCTGCACTGCCCAACCACGGCTTTTCTCCCATGGGCTCTGGGGTGCGGATGCATATGCCCCAGCCAGGTGGTCAGCTTGACATGAAGCCCCAGTGTTTTACCCCAAGCAAGCTTTTTCCTCATATTATTGACCCACTCAAGAAATGAAAGGCTGATTCGACCTTGCCCAGTCTGGCATTTGAACCTCGGACCTGTGGGACGGCAGTGCAGTGCGCTAACCATTTGTATAAGAATTATCTCAACCTAATTCGCTATAACAATCTGTTGCTATTTTTATTCTTTGATGTCTAAGTAATCTATCTCTATCTGAACTTCTATAATGATAACCTGTTACTATTATTATTTTTTAACTGTGATAATTTTATAATTACATCGTTCTTGCAAGCTTTATTTGGGACAAATATTATAGTTATCCAACATGGCTATCTGTATGTAAATATGTAATTTGTTAAATTTTCATAAAATAATCCTTATTTACAGGAGTTGCTTGAAGTTATATACTCTGAAAATATTCAGCCTAATGAAAAACCACCCATTGGTAATATATGTATATATTTTTGTTTGCATAAATTTAACAGAATATACAGTATGTGTGTATGTAATTGTCCGAGTTTTAGTATGTGAAAGTGACTGAGTATGCTTCAAGAAAACCTTTTTAATTAATATTTAAATAAACCGACAGTAATGTGAATACTTTCTTTAGGGATGTTTTTTTAAAAAGTTGATTACTTTAAAGTGATGCATTAGCATCTTGCAATTTTTTTTTTTTTTTTTTTTTTTTTTTTTTTTTTTTCCTGAAATAGTTTGTAACAAACATTTTGCACAAAGTTTGCATAAAAATGAGTGTTATAAATAATAAAATGAAGCTTTTAATAAGTTTTAAAATGTTTTTTGAATGTAATTTCAGTTTTATAATGCATCTGATGATTCCTGAAGTGATTTTGCCTTTTAATTTAATTAATTATTGTATATCTTTCTATTTTGGCAAGCCACATTTTAAAAAATTTTTGTATTATAGTCACTTGTACAAGTTCTTTGATAGATATATTTTAAATTTAACTTATGCATAAAATTATAAGTATTTAAAAATTTTCCTAATTTATAATTTCTGTTTATACTTTTAGATAACATGGCTTTGGGTGGTTATGGCTCTAAAGCAAGCTCAAAGACAATGAGTGGTTTTGGATATAATGTCAAAACTGAAAGTATGTATTTCTTTCTATTTTTCAGACACAAATAACAATCCATTATACACCTTTTTTTGGGGGGGAGGGTACAGTGTGTATTCAGTGAACAAAGTAAAACCAAAAAAGAGATATGATATTTTAAATTGAAAATTAAATGAGAACATCATGTTTTTAGACAAAATTCCAGTTGTTTGTTTGTTAAGCTTTTTGTTCATTTAAAATTTCTGGAGGTTAACTTAAATATCACTAGGGATTTTTGTTTTTATAGTGAAATCTGTCTAATGGGAAGCCCCCTGGAATAGCAAAATCCATGATTCGGATGGTGCTTAAAATACCTTAAAAAGTACTTACTTTTCTTTTCATTTTTAAGGCCTTTAAAAAGTGCTTAAAAAGTACTTAATTTTTTACCCGTGTCCTTAAAGTTTCAGTATAGCCTCTAGGTGCTTAAAAAGTGCTTAATTTCTAGTGGTAATCGACTGTAAAATTGTCTGGCATCGAAACTTTTTGTTCCCCTTTTCCAGCCTCAAGTTGCATTCATATTGATCGTACCGTAACGTGATGACATCACACGTTAGAGCTACATTGCCAAGGTTTTGCATAATATCTGGCAACATAACCCAAGTACTTCGCACTCTACTCATTGTTGGCCTGGCTAGTTTCAGTTTGGTTTTTGATTGTTGTATCTTGCTTTGCTGACTGTGTTGTGTAGTGTGTTTGTGTTTTCCATCGAACACTCAGCTTCAGAGCACGTGGGAGTCGCATCAAATGTTTCAAGATGACTGGGGAAAAGTGTGTTTTTAACATTTTATGGCTTCATAAAGAAATTTATAAAGACTGATTACAATCAGATGAGTTGAAAAAATATAAAGCTAAATACAACAAAGTTGGTCTTTTTATGTTGCTTTGTTTTAAAATTAAAGAAAAGTCTGGTTTTAATTGCAGCTTTATTTGACTTAACCTTGGGTTTTATGAAATTATTTTAAGTCTTGTTTTTAAATGATAGGCTATTTTTTTTATTGATGTTCTCTATCTAAAATTGTTTTTTAAGTGTTTATTTAAACATGAGTGCTTGGGTATTTTAAATGTTTTTATTTTAATGAAAATGTAAACATATAATATCACACTTCTTCTTACCCCCCCCCCCCTCTCGTCACAATTTCACAGCCCTCCTTTCCTCCAAGCGTGACATCATTTGTGGATAGACCCTACTTTAGAAAATTTTTGGGGTCCTTAAAAAGTGCTTATTTTTTTGCTCTGAAAAGAGTCTGAACCATGAAATCAGTCTCCTTATAAAGGTAGCAAAGAGTTCTGTAAAGTGACATTTTATGAAAGCCAGGTGGTCTTTTTATGAAGGTAGTCAATTTACCAGGTTCCACTGTATTTAAAAAATGAATCATAATTAGGAAAATAATTGTGGGAAATAAGGAAGAAAAATAGTAGTTAGTTTACTCCATTATTCAGTTATATGTTAAGACAAAACTGTACAAGGGCTATCTGCCTGAAGGTTTATTTGGCAGAGGACTGTTTAAAGAATTCTAATGTGTATTTATATTAATTACATCAGGAGAAAATTGCCCAAAACTCCAAACCGTTAGATCGACAGCCATGCAATACTCAGTTATATACACTGGTTATCCTTAATTAAGGAAAAATCACAAAAATGATGATTACTCAGAAAGTTACATATAGAATTTAATGAAACTCACCCACAGTGTATAACAGATAGTAAGCTGTAAAATAACATAAAAAGAAATTATCAGACACTTGTGGTATTATAGAAATTAACATATGTATAAAGTCAACTAATTGGATGTGTCAATTTGGTGTAGGAAAAGTACCTTCAATATGGAATATCACCCTCCCCCCCTTGAATCAATACATCACTTACAGCAATGTATAATGCTGTCAGTTATGCGGTCTACGAGTTCTGTTAGAAGGGAGAGCCATTGCACTTGCAAGCATGGCAAGGGTCACAGGAGGAGGATTTAGAGCAGCTATCCATCTTCCTAAAGCATCCCAGACCTGCTCGTTAGGATTCAGGTCTGGTGATAGAGCTGGCCACTCCATGCACTGAATTATTTTCTGTTGAAGATAATCATCCATGAGAGCCCTGTACAGTCTAGAATTGTCGTCCGGGAGCAGGAAATCATCACCTATTGCCTGGCATAAGGGTGCGCATAAGCATCAAGGATGTCATCTCTATAGGTCTGAGCATTGATGGTTCCACATGGAAAGACATGGAGGTCTGTGCAGCCACCCAAAGAGATCCCACCCCAAATGCAGACATTGCCTCTTGCATATGCATCTCTTTCATGGATGATAAAGGGTTCCAGGTTCTCCGAATCAAACAATGCCTACTATCGCTTTGGAGGCTAAGCCTGGACTCATTCGTAAACATAACAGCCCTCCATTGATCAGCCGTCCAGTCCACATGATGTGCCCACCTCAAACATTCCCTTCTGTGGTGTGGTAAGAGGAGCATGCAAATGGCTGGTCACCTCACGTACAGACCACCTTCGTGAAGCCTTCTAGCCAGTCATGAAAATGTCCCACATTTTGATAGGATGTCACGATTTTTTTTCCTACTACCCAGTCTCCAGTTGTTGGGAAGGAAACAGAACTGTCTTGCAATCTCACTGCTGTGTCGGTTTATCTTGCCGATTAGGATAGTGACATTTCATTTACTTTTGACCATTTAATTACTGTAAATGCTGGTGTATAATGCGCACCTATAATTTTAAACTTCATGTTTTAATTTTTATGTGTATCTTCCATATAACGCACACCCTTTACTTTGCAATCACAGACTTGAACGAAACCTGAAATGTACTTTTGAGACACTCTTACCTTTCTAAGGATTTTCCAAGGCTTTGGACAAGTAAGGGGAAAAGGGAACAATACTGACTGTCTGATTGATGAGGTGTATTCAAAGAAATTTTAAAACGATTTTGGAATACGTGTATGTTGGAAGGAGATAAAATATTTACGAAAGGAGGTCAAATATGTCATGCAAGTCTAGAAATAGTGTGTGAGTGGATAATACAAGCATGAGATGAAATTAACCTGGCATAATTAAAAAGTCATTTAAAAAATGTAGTATATTGAACAATCTCGATGGAACGCAAGATGACTATTTATTTAGCAGTGACAGTGAGGATAAACTGAATTTGATCATGTGCTTGAAAATATAACGGAAGATGGATATGATGAACTTTTTATGCTGTCCGATAGTGAAAATTGAAGCTCTTAAGGTATGTATATACAGGGTGATTCACTACCAGACTGACAAACTTGCAGAGGGTGTAGGGGGTACAGAGACGCTTCAGAATCACTTAGCAATGGGGGTCAGAAACATCGTCTTCATGTACCTGTTAATAATCACTTTGGAAGAAGTGTTGAAGTGTGTGTCTAATTTCTTAACCAAGTTTCATAAATAATGATCTTTCCTCAGACAATTTCATAAATGTAATAAAAGAAACAATTCTGAAATAACAATTTTTATCAAATGCAATTGGTGAAAGAGGAATTAGTTTTTGAAAAATCATGGTTGGAAAGTTTACTATCACTTGAACACTTCTTCTAAAGTGATTATTAGCAGGTACATGAAGACAACGTTTCCAACCTCGCATTGCTATGGGATTCAGAACAATTTCTGTAACCCCTACAGGTTTGTCAGTCTGGTAGCAAATCACCCTGTATATATATATTTATATGTATATTTATATATATAATTATAATATGACTAAAATTAGTTACATTTCAAAAGCAACAAAATGGCAGTATGTCATATTATGTCATGAAAATTCCCTTGTGGTCATGAATTTTTTTTTTCTGCACTCCAGTAGACACGCTGTATATGCAGTAGCGGATCCAGGGGAGAGGCTAGGGGGCTTCACCCCCCCCCCAAAAGAGATTGCTAAGGGGTAACATTCTGCTTTATTATACACTTTAAGTAGATAAAATTATCTTTTTTTATAACTTAGCCCCTCCCAAAAAGTTTTGCATTACTTTAGACTAAAATTTTGCTTTATTGTACATTTTGTTTGGGTGAAATAAGCTTTTTTCAAAATTTAGCCCCTCCCAAAAAAAATTTCTGGATCCACTACTGTGTATATGTACTACTGCTAGAGTAGTACAACAGTTTTAGTCTTATTTATATTGGCTATTTATTCTAGTAGGTTATTTCTAGTAGTATATATTGACCGTTAATAGAACCATCAATAAGTATCTAAGTGTTAATGATAAAGCTGAGTAAATAAGTGTATCAAAGTCTGCTTGAAACCGTTAATTCAGAAATAATTTTTTAATCTGATCTTAATAGCTAAAATTAAAATTAAATGCAAGTTTATTAATGTACAATTAAAAGATTTTGCCTCATAAGGTAACAAAATATTAAATTTGGTCAGAAAAAATGAGATTCTGAGCTTAAAAAAAAGCGTGATAAAGTGATGCCAAGGAGAAACATTGAGTGGAGGACAAGGAGGATTTAGGAAACTAACTAGGATATTTAAAACTTGTAAAACACTGTAAAATTATTGATATTTTATTTTGAATAATTGAAAAGCTGACTAAAAATACATTTCTTATTTTTATTTCTTTTTTATTTAAATAAATTTTTGCATATTTTGTATAGAATCTGTAGCTGATGTAGTTAGTGAGGGTTTTTCTAGTTTTGTGGAAAAGTTTTTCTTATCTTCTGATAAAGAAGCAGAATCCCAGGCTGTATCACACTTAGGGGATACACTGCCCAAGTATAAGCCAGTTTTGTTGGAAGAAGATCAGTGTAGTACTGACTTATCCAGAAAGGTGGAGGAGTCTTCTGTACATAATTTCCTTGCAGCTACCTCAAAAGCAAACACCAAAGTTAGAGGTCAGTTTTTGTTTCTTAATATAATTTGATGATAAAAATTTTGTTGTAAGTAAACTTATTTATTTATTCTTGTGTATGTTTAATAACTAAAAACTTTTGTATTAATAATCAACATTTTTCACAAATTTACAGCATTTAATATGAGTATAAATCTTTCAAACTTTTTTTTATTTTTATTAAAAGTGTTTAAAACTTATGAAAAATGTTGGTTGTTTACACTAGAGAGTTTGCAACTTTAAAACTATACACAAAAATAAATAAATAAATTTCTACATGATTTACAATCTAGAATGTTTTATGATTTTTAATTTTCGCAAAATTAAAAAAAAAATAAATAAATAAAAGTGGCTTGAGCAGTATTTCCAATGAATTCATTCTTTATATTAAAAATAGAAGTTTTTTCTGGATGCTAAATTCTCAGTTCTTCCATTTTTATACTTTGGGGAATCAAAATTTTCCTGTGTATTTATATTTTCATTTACGTTAGAAATATCTTTGGGCAGAGCAGAAATAAATTGATTATCCTATTTAAAAAATAATTTGTCTACAAAAACTCTATTTGAAAATAATTTTTCATGTAATACTTTCTAACATGATATTAGACCGCAGTTCATTTATTTGACATGTCGTCCTCCTAAAAAAAATAAAGTAAATAAATAATAATATTGTAATAATTTTTATTAAATTCATTTATTAAAACAACTTTAGATAACTTATCACTGTGAATTATAAACATATCCAGAAATTATATAATTAAAGTTTTCCACATTAATGTTATATTCTGTAACTAAAATGTAAAAACTTGGATGCATGTATTAGAAAAGCACACTAGGAATAAAATCTGTGCCAGATCATTAGAATTTTTTTATTTATTGTAATAATTATTTGTACCTTGTTATTAAATTTTTATGTAACTATAAGGTGATTTATTTGGTGCTTGATGCTCAAAATAATGATTCCAGATTTATCTGACATAATAAATAAAATGAAGATGATGAACTTCCCATATTTTTTTGTACTGCGAAAAGTTTTTTACTCTTATCAAATACAATCATACTTTGCTTATTTTGTAAAGTGCATTTGAAAATTTTAGAAATTCATGTTCAGACTTTGGTGCTGTACTATATCTATTTTATTTCTTATTATTATAGCTGCATTTCGTTGTTTAAAATTTTTATGACTATTTAAGAAAACAAAATCTGCTTTCCAGTCCTTGATCACAAATTAAAATAAACTAATTGCACCAGGGACTAGAGAAAATTAAAACTGTATTTTCATAAGTTGTATTGCACACTGTAACAAATGGGGGAAAACGTGTAATTTGTAAAAAACTTTATGAACTTATTCTTAAACATGAAAATAAATTGCAGTATGTTCCAAAGTGTGACACATTTTGCAAAATATTGTATTTTGAATATTTTTTTCTGAAAATTTCATTACTGTTATAAGTTTACTGTTTGTAACAGTGTATAGTGTATAGCTTGTTTAAAAAAAAAAAAAAAAAAAAAAAAAAAAAAACTAAGAAAATTCAAAACTAATAAAGAACATTGTAAATTATTCACACACACACATGTATAGATATGTAATGCAATAGTACAGACTGTTTTTGGCTAGTTATTAGTTTTAACCATTTAATACTATCTTCTTGAGTGTTCTTATTGTAATTAGTTTGCATTAATTGATTGTTGGAATCTTTTCTTTAATAGTCTTAATGGAAATAATTTTTTTAATTGCATGTATTTGATTTTTTAGTTGTAAAAGTTCCCATACTAAAAAAAAAAATAATAAAAATTGATTGTCTGCTTTTTTAATTTTTTTTTATATTAAATTCTTTTGTCTACTTGTCAGTGTATAACTTCTATAGATTATGTCATTTTATTATTTTTGTGTTCCAAGTTGTACAGTAATAAAGTTCAGTATATTGTGTTCTTCACAGTGAAATGAGTTTATCATGCTTTCGTGGAATTGCACTGCTTGGGGCTTATTTTAAATGTGCATCATATGAAAGATATAAAGATGCTTATCAAAATAAATATCCAAATGATGCAATATCTGCTTATAGGACACTTATCCAGTAGTTGTTGCTATAGCTTAAAATATATTTATGATGAACAGCTTATCATAAACATTCAATAAATTGGTGGTGGTAGTTATTGTCATTGCACGTGTTGTGTGAACTTGTTCGCATATTAACACAGACCTTCTGCCTGGAAATCTTTATTTTATAAAAGAAATGTCAGTTAACATTTTATTCAGTCAGCTCTTCATTTATACTCTGAATTTTCAGGTTAAATTACATTTTAAAAAGAGTATGGGTAGAATATAAACATATAATAATAAGACAGCACATGACAGTAAAATGGAAGGGGAGGGAGCTCATCTCTGATCCTGGATCCAAGGCCCGTAATCAGATGTGGGGGGGCCATGGACTCATCTAAAAAAAATCTTTTGCCACCTTGATCCCCTGATCTGAGCATCCCAGACTGTTTTCTATGGTGATATTTATAAAATAAAGCTTATGCAGGTAACCTTCTAACAATAGATGATCTGAAAATTCCAATTATTTACTCAAAGGATACAAGAAGTTTCTCCCAGCTTGTTAAAATGCACTTCTATTAATATGTGCAAGCAAGTTCTGCTTGTCTCCTAGAAAGGGGTAGATATTTTTAACATTTATTATGAATGTAAGTTCAGTATTTTTTCCTATGTGATGTTAAAGCACTTTTTACCATTATATACTTAAAAAATCATTTTAAGCTTTATTGTTTTGTGAATAATAAATATAAATGTCATGAGTACGGGAACTTTAAAGACACTCTGTATTTAATGTTATAAAGCTATAAAATTTCTTTATTAAATTTGTATCACCATGTTTTGTATTTCAGTTCACAGGCCAGGTCGAGCTGGTGGAGGATGGGAATCATCATCTGATGAAGATGAAGGTAATGCTACACCTCCTCTGATAATAGAATCAAGCAAAGAGAGTGTTGTATCTGTTGATTCCTCGGAAAGCAGGTGCATATAACTCAGTTCTTTGTTACTTTAATCCACTTCTTGAATGAAGGAAGGCAAAAACATAAAATGTAATTGAAAGTAATGCAGTGTTCACACAGCTCCTTTAGTAAAGTCCTTTTTTCTAAAATACCGTATTAGCTCGAATATAATGCTGTGTTTTTTTACTGATCATTACCCATAAAAAAGCCGACTCATGCTAAATTCGAGGCCTAAATATAGGATTTTTCTAATTAGCTTTATGAAAATTTTCAGAGTCATGTTATATACGGGTCAATACAATATTACGAAAAGGTGCTTTTATTTTTAATTTTAAAGGTGAATTATTTTTTATAAAATCATGATCTTAATCATAACTATTTTTTTATTTTTCCAACAGGCCAAAATATTAAGACAGCAGTTAAAAGAGAGAAAAAAAAAATGTGATTTTGGTACATAAATACAAACAAATTGATTATGGCAAGGACTTAAAATTTTTTTGGCTGTCTTTTCACAATCTGTACTTTACAAAGTAATAAATGATAAACTTGTATTAGTTACGAAACTGGGGAAAATTCTTAAAAATTGAGAATAGGGGCAGGGCTTTTAGAAATACTGTTAACCTTAGGACCCCCCAAAAAAACACGACCTGCGAATGTGTCTCTTCTAATAAAAATTTTTGTTATCCTTATTTCACTGTATATAAACCAGCCCCAATGTACTGTATCTAAAATTTTTATTCAGTTTTACCTCTATTTCTTGTGCTCCTCTTCTAATATTTACTACTAATAATAACAAAGTTTTGCACTCTAAAGTGTCAAATCAATTTACATAGGTTTGTTTTTTTCATAAACTTTTGCTTCAGGGTGACCACCAACCAAGAATTGACAATGAAACAGGATACAGTTTCTGGAAATATCATGAAAAAAAAACAGGAAATTTAGTTTTAAAAAACAAGGAATTAAGTAGATGTTTTTAATTCTAACTTTGCTGACAAGGAGGCTAGCTTTGCACATCCATACCTTCATTGTTGAGTCAAGATTAAAATTCTCATGTCGATGTCTTATATTTGTTATTTAATTGTATCAATGAATAAATTCAGAATGTCCATAAAAAATGTCCTAATTATAAATTTTAATAGTATTTACTGTAAGTGTTGTAGAGTTTTCGTTCAAGACCACAATAAACTCAAACAGTTTTACATAGCGTGAGTACTGCTTAATTGTTTTCTGCTTGCAGCACCACATTAGTAAAATGGTGACTTTTTGAGCATGAAACATTTTGATATGTTGAAAAAAGTATTTCTTTTACTGATTATTAAAGGATGAGCCTGTAAACTTTATTTGTCCAACAGGACAGAACCCCTCCTCACTGAAATATCTTTTTTACTAGAATGGTTGAACATCAAAGTCTTTGGCCATTAAGTTGATTATATAATAGTTAAGACAATGGAGTTCTTTTTTACTGGCCTTCCTCTTCACTGACATAAAGTCGAGCAGTTTTTTATTTTGGGATTTTATAAAAGATTTTGCATACGTTCAGCCACTGCTTAATGATTAGCCAGAGTTTAGGCATTGAATCAAAGAGGCTATTTGCTTCCATTACTCTGGACTTGGTATGGACAAAATTCCAGTGGAGTTTTCCATCCACACCCTTCAATTAAAGTATTAATTTAATTATCATTAATATTGTATCTTTACTTAGCAAAAACAGTTAAGTTGTAATTTTTAAAGCAAATACATTTGGATCTTAATCTAATTACTGAGTTATCACAATTCTTTTTCTTGTTTATCTGAAAGCTTTACTCGAAAGTACTAAGGAATTTGCAATGATAATTTAGTGGATGCCTTGTATTCTGACTTGGAATAACAGTGGATATCACAAGAAAATAAAGGAATTTTCAATTTAACTTTTGTAAAGTAGGAATTTGCCAGGAATGTTTGGTGGCCACCGTGTAATTATATAAACATTCTAGTTTTTTATTTTTTAGTTATATATATTATCATCCAGAAAAAAGTTTATTGCAAAAGTTTTAATTGTATATATATGTATTTGTGTTTTCTAGCAAGGTATTTGTTGAGTGTCCCTCGGAAGTTTCGGAAGAATGCAAGACCGTTGATGAATTTACTGTGAATAAACCTTTAACTGAATTAAGTTATTCAGATATTCAACAAATTTGCAAAAGGTGCTTTTTTAAATTATGCATAGGTTTTAATTATAAGATTTATTCATATTATTATTTTTTAAATGTTATTTTATATGAAATTAGTGTGTATTAACAATTATGCTTCAGTCTTGTTCTTTACTGTCTTTCATTTTACAATGCAATAAATTTGCCTTTTTAAAAAATTAAATTGTTTAAAAGTTTATAGGGGTTGAGGCCCAATCAATGAAACTAGTGTATAGGAAAAACTTAATGGTTTTTCTATAGCTAGGTCTCTTCTCTGCTCTTGACCATGTTTTAAATAAAAATAATAAAAATAAACTCATTTATGATCATAAACAACATTGAAAACTCAGTTTTAAATTCAGTTTTGTATTTTTAAATGAAGGAAATAAAATAAAGGACATGTCTGTAAAAAGAGAAAGGGGTGTTAATGAATCTTTGTTATTTTCCTAACTTGTTAAGGCCTTTGTTTATTATATCTTGTGAGTTGTTATATATATATATATATATATATATATATATATATATATAGATATATATATATATAGATAGATAGATAGATAGATAGATAGATAGATAGATAGATAGATAGATAGATAGATAGATTTTATAAAATAAACTGTTGCGATTGCATTGTTTGAACTAATTATTATTATGCAAAAGGCTAAAATTACAATGTGAAATAAATTTCCTTATAAATATATTGTTACTCCTTTTTAAAATACAATAATTATTTTAGCAGCACTATAAACAAAACTCATATTAATTCAGTCTTCTTTTGTTGTTGAATGTGCTTTATCTTATAATTATTTTTACAGGTGCTCATCTCTAAACTGTGATGATATACTGTCATTGATTCTGAACAAACTAACTGAATCTGAAGAATTCGTCCAGTTGGTAAGTAACTGGGGAGTACAATCCTGCACAGTTTTTTGTTTTACAGGATTTCATGATTGAGATTTATTGATCCTGCGGGGTTAACATTTCATTCAGTTAGAATTCATTTAAAACCACCAACAGACAAAGTATGACAAAGTAGATTTTGAGCAGTATTGAAGTTTAACCTTAATAATTTATATTAATTGATAATTAAGACAATAACTTACAGAAATATGAAAAGTTTAATCACAATGTTCAGTATAATATGCTTAGTTATTTCTTAGTAACTAAAAAAGAACAAAAAAAAGACAATGTGAACAGTTAATTGTCTTCCTAGTCTTAATCTAATTTTGGTAAAGAATACAAAAGCCCTTGACAAAAAGCCCCCCCCCTTTTTTTTTAGACAGAAATATGAAAATTATAGGCCCATTGATATACTTACTGTTATCTCTTAGTTGCTGAAAAAAGAGAACAAGTACAATGAATTGTTTCCTAGTCTTGATCTAATTTTAGTAAAATAAATAAAAGTGCATATTAAAAATTTTAAACCCAAAATTAAAATTTTTAAAATGGATTTGTAATTGTTCATTAAGACACATTAGTATGAAATATTTGAGCTGAACTGAGATTGGCAAGTTAGCAAAAAATTAACATTGCAATATTTGAACCTGACCCCACTGGAAGATAATTTAAACAAAAATTAAAACTTTGAATAAAAAAATGTTTAATTATTGATTCATGTATTGTTGGCTAAGATATGGAAATTTTTGCTCAGTTTATGATTGAAAAAGCAGTGTGAAATTTAATAAAAACATTTCTTATTTTCTATCCCATGGGATTCTGTCTTAATCCATTGGGACTAGGCCCCCAAACATCTGTGTAGGATCCAGTAGGATTAGGATTGGATTCCCTTGAAGTAACTGATATCGGATCAATCTAGAAATTTTTTCTAGGATCCCTTTTTTGTGAAAACTGTTTATTTTTGTGAATTTTTGTAAAAGTCACTTTTCTTCTTAAAATAGTTTACAAAACAAATTAAAATGTTCTGTAAAATGCCAATGAAGGGTTGCTTTAATTAATCATAATTTTGTGAAGGGGTTGTTTTAATGGTTGTAATTTTGTAAAGGAGCAGTAAAATGGGCTCAAATTTCTTCTGCATCAATCCCTGGATATTGTGACTAAAAACAATAAAAACTGAAACCTTTTTAAAAATACCCAGGCTGAAATTGTACTATTTTAAGTACTATTGTAATCCATACTGTGTCTTGTTACTTAAGAATAGTCTTCATTGCTATGTATTGAAGATCTATGATTTATGTTGATAGTACATGATTCATTATTATTTATCTTTATTTTGGTTTTTTAATTAACATTATCATACTACAAAATAAAACAAACTTTGTTTTCACTACCATAATGATAATCATAGTTATTGTTATAGTTGTGAACTAATAATAGTTATTATTATTTATTCTTTTCATTTAAAGACATTTTTATTTCAGTAAATTTGATAAATAAAACAGTGAACAACATGAAATTTTAAATATTTTTCTGGTCTACTGCTACTGGATTTCAAATTTTGACTTTAAAAATTTATATTACATAATGAAGAATTCTTTATGTCTGATTATGAATAATTATATAAAGTAATGTAAATGTGATCAAAGTAAATTAGAAAGATGTAATATTTTATTTCGATGTTCTCTGTTTACTCAAAATAAATAAATAAACCTTTAAAAGTTATTTTAGCCACAAAATTTTAACAAGCTCTAACTATTTTGTTTTTATCAATAATTTGATTTTGTTTACAGGTTTTAAGTTTTTTGTTGTTGAGTAAATTTTTCCCCATATTTTTATGATTTAATTGTGTTTGCAATTTACTTGTGTAAAACAGCTTTTAAAAAATCTTTTTCATTTTGTGTGCAAAGTTTGTCAGTGTTAATTTATTAATTAAATATTCTTTTTTATACAGAGAGCTCTACTTTTCATTGAGTATTTATTGTTCCATGATGTAGTTGCTTTAGAATCCTTGTTAAAAATTGTACTGCCTAATCTACAGAAATTTCTGGAAGATAATAAAGAAATCAAAGACTCTGTAAAAATAAAATCAATGAAGGTATTAATTTAAAACTCTTGGACTTTCAGATAAATATTTTTTGTTTGAAAATTTGTTTTCTGTTTTAACGCTTTCACTATTTTCAATTTATTTTTTAGTTATGTTATAGTTTTGTAAAGCCAAACAAAAGTATATAGTAATCAAAAATGTTAAAGTGTGACTGCATTCATTTCTTTTCTTATGTTTCTTTTAATTAGTTTTTTAATGCCATTCACACATCATGTTATTAGAAAGTTTAAAAATAAAATTTTCAATAATTTTTTGAATGGATATATTTAATTTAGTTGATTCAGGTTAGTAATGTGTATGTCATATATTCAGTAAAATGGTGGGGAAAAAATTATTTGATTAATGATTTGCTGAAGTACTGAACATTTGTGATTGGTATATATTTAAATAAATAAATACATTCTTATTTTTAAATGCACAAAGTATCAGAATGTTCAAAAAAGAAAATAATGTGACAATTTTTTGGCAATTTTTAAAATATTTTGATCATGTGGTTTTTTATTTACTAAGCTTCAGGCAAAAAAGTTGCAAGATGTAATGACACGTAAAAAATAAAACAGAAATACCTTAAAATTATGCATATCCTTAAAAATTTCAAAAAGCTGCAGTATTTTGACAATTTTTTTTATAAATTTTAATTGGCTATTTGTGTCAAACTTGCATTTGATAAAAATTTTTTAGTATTTTTCTCAAAGTTAGCACCTAAAAGTACATTAAAGAAAAGCTTCACACATTTATTTAATACCCATACATTAGTTCTTTCACATGTCCTAGTCTAAAACTAAAAGCGTTTATATTTGATTTGGTTTATTGCAAATTAACACAAATATAATAGATGCATGAAAAATTTTAGCTAAAAAGCAAGTTAATTAAATTTGTTTATACAGTGAAACCTGTAGATAACAATACTATCTGTTACAATCTTTTGTTTGGTTCAGATGAAATTCCTATGTACTTAATGTATTTTGAGCCTGTCTACACTGATATTCACTTTTTACATGTACCTGTCTATAAACTGTTTTATAAGTTTAACTCTTATAAAAAAATTGTACATATCCCTCAATTTTGATTTTTTTTAATGCCACCTATGTTTCAGAATGTGAGATAATAAAAGATTGTATAGTAGGAATAGAAAAACTTGCATTTCTAGTCATATATGGAAAGCTTTGTTCCTTAAAATTTGTTTTTGATATGCTAAAGCCTGTAATCTGTGATGATGTGGTGTAAAACTTTGGGGTTTAATAAAAAGTTACTTTTTTTGTAATGCTAGAATAAAATTTCTACATGAATCTTTTATACAAACTTTTATGTATAATGATAGTAAAAATTTTATGTATTTTCTTTTTACTGAATCATGAAGGAATATTTAATGTAGCAAACTCATACTCCAAAAGAAGCAATTAATATGTTACCTGGCACATATCCAGAAAAACAATTTGGGGGGGTTCCAAATATTTCGGGGAGGGGGGCAAAATGGTAAAAAAGCCTGAATTTTTCACAAAGACTATATTATTATCATTTTAGTAACAAAAATGAAAATTTCGGTGGGGTGGGGGGTGGTCCGGACCCCTAGGACTCCCCCTTAAATATGTCCTTGTATGTTACATATATGTGTTAAACTTCACTTCTTCTTTATTCATACCAGACTTCTTCAAAGCCAATGTGGAAGACTTGTCTATTGGTGATTGAAATGTTACTCTGCTCAATAATTTTTTTAAAAATCTTTATTAGGTAACTTAAGAACACCTTCAATGCTCCAATAATATGTAAAAGTTCAGACTGTCAACAACGATAAACAAAACGATATTTTTCTGGGGTCCCTACAGTATCCTTAAATGCAGGTTTTGCTGTATTTAGATTAAAATATTCAGATAAAGGTTTATTCAGAATTTATTTCTAGAGGCATTCAACATCGTAACAAAAGTTCTTGGCAAAGCTAAACTACAATGTTGCCTCCAATAACGTACATTCACAAGACTGGGAGTTTCATTCCTTATTGTGAACTATTTTAGTTTCTTCTTTTAACTTCTAACATATCATTTAATGAAACATTATGTTCAGTTTTAATTAAATTTATACACTTATCATTATACAATTTCAAGGTACTTACTAAATTTATTTCAAAATAGGTACTAATTTGTTTGTTTTATGTAAATTAATAGCAGTGTCAATTTAAATCACCAAAGTAAAAAGTTAACATCTGATCCTTGTGCTACTGTAAAGTCTTTAATTTTGCACCCATCATCTTCATTCATGGGGAAATCATTGTCAATATTGTTGGAAAGAGCAAACTGTTCAGCTACGGCTGTGTTTTCAGAAATGAAATTTGCAACTTTCAAGTCCTTTTTTCTTAGTCCACAAATTCTTGCATATTTCAACATAATTTTCAACACAAGCACTGAATTTGTATGTATCGTAATTCATTAAGCTTCTTTTCATTTCATCCCTCACATTATCAGGTACCACATACATTACATTTGTGATTCCTGTCTTTTTAAAATATTTCAGTAAACTCTCAGATTCCATCTCTAGAAGAGCTGATCTGATCCCATACATAATTTGGGATTACAGATATTTTCCCCCACAAGTAGGTTAGAAAGAAATTTTGTGGTGTGTCTTAAATTTTTCTAGCTATTCATTTGATACCTTTCTTTAAACATGTTCAGTCCTTTAGTTCAACTGACTTCTCTTGCTTATTCTTGAAGCAAAACATTGCTTATGCAAATGTTCTCTCCAACACTTCATTAATTTCACTTGTTTCAGTTATACTAAACTTAATTCTACCAGTTTTTAATTGAATTCACCATCCACATTTTTCTAGTCACATCTTTCTCCTTCAAAATTCATGTACGTGAATTTTCCAACTTTAAAATGTTCAGCAAGACTATGCACACTCAGCTTTCCTTTTTCATCAGTTTTTCTTTTCATCAACACACCAATTCTTTCTTTAAGTGCCAATACCCTTCATGACATTATAATTTGCTTTAACTACAGATAACAGGTTTATAGGATAGTTTTAACCAGGGATTGCCACTTACAAAGCAACTGCAGTTAAAAAAAGGGGGGTGGGGCTTCAGATTCATGCGTTTAATCATGAGTCACCAATATATTCAATTCTAAGATTGCAGAACACCATATTCATCTTCTCAAATCCAATAAATGAGAAATGAATCCAACTGTGAAGGGAAAATCATTTACCAGACCTATGAATTTATTTGGAAATAAGAAAGGTAGAAGGCGAAGTTCTTTGTAAATACAAACATAATGTGTTTGGACTCCTTGTCAAAATTTTTGATAAAAGAATAGAAAAAAACGTTTTGTACAGTTAAAACAGTTATCTGCTGTTGAATCGGATAACATTGAATACCCTATTTTTAGGAACTGAGACTCGCAATAATGCTTCGTATTGCAGGTGTTCATAATATATATCCTTAAAGCAGATAACACTGTACAATTTGAATGGAAGTTTTTGAGAATGGATAGAAAATGGAATTATCCGCAAAATAAACATCCAATAGTCATTTAAGAATATTTATATATTTTATGATAGTTTTGCATTTTTTTCCGGATTTTTTTACTGTTTGGTAATACTTAAAATATGCCTTTAACTATACAAATACATTTATTAATACTGGAATTATCTATTTTCTTTCACAGATTTGTCGAATAATTGAAATCTTGAACAAAAAGTTTCAACAAGTACAAGCATCACCTTCCGAACAGTCAAAAACAAAGAGTTGATTTTTAACAGTATTGTTAGTTGTTATATTTTATAAAAGAAAATTATATATACAAATAAATATTTTTTTATATAAAATGGTTTACTGATTTAATAAGTATAACTTACAAATTACATAACACAGTGTGTTCTCTGAAATCCACACACATTAAGAAAAAATGTTTATGTATATTATCACAGTGCATATATAGGTGTAGCATGATCAAAAATTTCGGAGGGTGTGAAATGCACATATCAAAATCAAGAGTAGAAAAGAGAGGTTTTCTTATATTTACAAGCAAATGCTTTAAATAAAAACATTTTGAGATTTAGTTAGGGGCCACATGTTCCTGAATGCTATGCCTATGTTTGCATATAGCTTTCTCTAGTTAAGTTCTGTTAAGCTAATTACTATGTTAAAAGGTTCACCGAATTTGTAAATTCTTAGGAAGGGCAAAGTATTATTTTAGTGATTAAAGTAGGTCATATAAGTACAACATTTTAAGATTACAGTGACCCCTCGATATATCGCACATTTGCATATATCACGCTTTTTCTATGTCTCCCAATTTTTTCTGTACTCTTTTGCTTTGTTACTTTACTTGATAGAAGCACACAGTACATTTGAAAAATACATCTTCTATCACATAAGTTAGGTACAATTAATTAATTTTTGCTTCTTTGTTGAAAAGCAGGATATGAGAGAAAATTCAAATCAAATGACTCTGGATCATTTTTCAGCAGGAAATGAAACGTGTATTTGTACATTAGAGATGAGACGGGCTCAGCCCGAGCCCGAATCGGGATCGGGCTCTGTAATTCACGATTGCGCTCGGGCTCGTGAAAATTTTCTCCTTTGTTAAACATACTCCTTGAAACAGATTTTAAAAAGTGATTCAAGGGATAAATAGACGTACTTATTAAAAAAAAATAGCGGCACGGGCGCCTATAGAAGGTGTGTGAAGCTCTTTGGATATTTCAGAACGGTGGCTTATATTGCTTAGTTAGTCATGAGATCGGACATTATTTGATAAGCATGGATATAAAGAATTATAAAGTGCATTGAGAGTTTGCAATTATATTTGTCTTTAATTTGCACAAACGGAAAATTTTATTGTATCCTATTAATTAAGTAATTAATTTTTTTTTATCTTTAGCTGAAATTTCGGGCTCGGGCTCCAACTTTAATAATATTGCTCGGGCTCGGGCTTCAAAAAATGAGCCCGAACTCATCTCTATTGTACATATAATGAAAATAAAAAATTAAACTTCTATTTTTTTAGTTTACGAGCATATCTTTTATTACAATACACACACTATTAATTTTATTATATTTTGAAAGCATATGTTCATAAATGTAAAGTTTTATCATATCATCCGTCCCCCCTCTCCGCCTGTTATATCACGCCCTCGGATACATCACACATTTTTCTTGTCTCCCAACAAGCGTGATATAACGAGGGGTTACTATATTATTAAAATTTTATTGGAGTTTAAGTTAATCCTTTAAAAAAAAATCTGATGACGATACTAGGGTAGAGTGAACTTGTATGGAAAAACACTTTTTTTCTGAATTTCAAAACGGAATAGTTGCCAAAAGCCGGTGTGCTACCTAATTAAGAGATTCCCCTAGTTTGAACTTTCTACAAATATTCTTCTTTCAAACTTTCATAATAATAGTATTTTCCCCAATATTATGAATATTCTGGTAAAACACTTTTTTCCCGAATTTCAGTATGGAATAGTTGCAAAAACTGGCATGCTACATAGTTAAGAAATTCCCAAAGTTTGAGCTTTCTACATTTAGGTTTTGGCCTGCCCCAAAGACCGTAAACTTTAGCAAAAGTAGATTTTTAAAATATATTTATGAGTATATTCTGTATTTTTGGACATTAAATAGTTAAACTTATGTGACTGAAATTATTATTAAATAGATCTTTGGATAGCTGTTTGGTAATGAGTAACACACTGACTGATTAAATAGGGAGACCCAATTAAAAAGAAATTTCATGAAAAATAGGAGATTCTATTTTACATCCATAAAATGGACATAAATTTCAACTAGCTAAAAACATGGTTAACCTGTATTAAATATTAGCATGTTCTTTGGACCTAAATCCATAATACATGTGAAATTTTACAAAAATATCATGTGATACAGTATCATAAATATCAAAGTTCAGGATCTGAAGCTCGGTAACATCATATCCTACAGTAAATATTCTCATTTGGTTTCAAATGAGGGTATATTTTTTCTAGATAAAAGTATCCCTCTGATAAACTCATCTCTTGCGTCTTGTTCCCATACAGCTCTAGATGCTTCAGTGGCCAGTTTGTTACAGCCCTCTGCAGTTTCATGTGGCATGGTAAAAGAGCAATGCTACCTAGCTCAAAACCATTGTTGACGATTGTTTTAATCTTTTTTTTTTCAATGGACGGGCACTTGCTCATCAAGCATTCAGATATATTTTGTGTATTTGAATTATATTAATATGTGTAATATATTGTGTGATTCCATCCATAAATGAAAATTATCAAGGAACATTTAAAGGTAAATGATGTCCTACAAATTCTTTCTAGCTACAGGAATTTTGAAAAAAAAAAAAAAAAAAAGAAAAATTTTCAAATTTAATATAAAAAATATCACTAACAGTCAATTTTTTTTCTATAACAGTAAACAAAAATAAATTTCTGTGTGTAGAATTTTTGCATTTATATGAGTTAAAAGTATTTTATCGTAAATATTTAAGCAAAATCATTAATTAAAGAGAGTTTAATTATTTGTATCACACATGATTACACAAGGACTGAGGCAGTTATAAAGGTACTCATCTGGGTAATGTGGGTCCTTGAGGATTATTAATGTTTTCATGTTTAATAAAAGTTTAATTTTCATATAAATAGTAAATCTTAAATTTAAAATACAGAATGTGTCATTGTTACGAAATTTCGGGGATGATCTGCACTTCTGGGTATTTAATTTCGTCTAAAATTCGTATTCTACGCATCAGTTAATGAAATGCTGTATTTTGTTGCATGTATATCTGTTAACTACAACACGAGGTAAGGACCTTGAAGTTTGCGATTTCGCGCCAATTATTGACAACTAGCTGAAGTACCCGTCGTTGACGGGTTACTACTGAATGCAAATTTCTAAAAGCAAGAACTTTCGTCAGCATTGTAGGGGTACACAGAATGGATGTAGTATGTTGCCAAAATAAAGAAACCGAAATTAGAATTTTTATGTATTGTTAAAATATTACAGGTTAGAGAGTAACTAAGTAATATCATTTCATTCGCTTTAGTCGTAATTATGGGATGCGCGAACGAATATTTACACATACTGTAATAATTTTCGCAAAATCTCAAAATCTACTGAACATTTTTGAAAAATTGAATGCCTAGAATTTAAGTTGAGTGACAACCTATCATGTCACCCAATTTCGTTTAATTCCCTGCAGTCTTTATTTCATGACGCTGGAACAAAAATTTTAGCATTTTTAAACGATTTTCACAAAATCTCAAAATTTAATCAAAATATTTTTAAAATTCAACACCTATAAATTAAGATTAGCAACTACCTATCATATCACCAAATTTCGTATTAGTCGTTATTACGCGATGCTTGAAAAAATATAACCGCATTTTGGGAGAATTTTCTCAAAATCTAATAAAAATGTTTAAAAAATTGGACACCTATACTTTATGTTGAGCAACAACCTATCATGTGACCAAATTTCATATCATTCGCTTTAGTCGTTATTACGTAATGCGTGAACACAAATTCACTCAGTTTGAAACGATTTTCGCAAAATCCCAAAATCTGATAGGGTTTTTTTAGATGCTTATAGTTTAAGGTGACCACCTATCATTTCACCAAATACCATTTTTTTCACCTTTGCAGTTATAACGTAATGTGCGAACACAAATTTACGCAGTTTGAAACGATTTTCGCAAAATCTCAAAATCCAACCAAGATTTTTTTAAATTTCCACGCCTATGTTTTAAGTTGAGTGACCACCTATCATGACACCTAATTTCATATCATTCGCTTCAGTCGTTTTTACGTGATGCTTGAACACAAATTTACGCAGTTTGAAAGGATTTTCGCAAAAGCTCAAAATTCAATCAAGATTTTTTTAAAAATTCGACGCCTATGTTTTAAGTTGAGTGACTACCTATCATGACACCCAATTTCATATCATTCGCTTGAGTCGTTTTAACGTGATGCTTGAACACAAATTTATGCAGTTTGAAAGGATTTTCGCAAAAGTTCAAAATCCGATCAAGATTTAAAAAAAAATTTACGCCTATGTTTTAAGTTGAGTGACCACCTATCATGACACCCAATTTCATATCTTTCGTTTCAGTCGTTTTTACGTGATGCTTGAACACAAATTTACGCAGTTTGAAAGGATTTTCGCAAAATCTCAAAATCCAATCAAGATTTTTTAAAAATTGGACGCCTATGTTTTAAGTTGAGTGACCAACTATCATGACACCCAATTTCATATCATTCGCTTTAGTCGTTTTTACGTGATGCTTGAACACAAATTTACGCAGTTTGAAAGGATTTTCGCAAAATCTCAAAATCCAATCAGGATTTTTTAAAAATTGGACGCCTATGTTTTAAGTTGAGTGACTACCTATCATGACACTCAATTTCATATCATTCGCTTCAGTCGTTTTTACGTGATGCTTGAACACAAATTTACGCAGTCTGAAAGCATTTTCGCAAAATCTCAAAATCCAATCAAAATTTTTAAAAAATTGAACGCCTATGTTTTAAGTTGAGTGACCACCTATCATGACACCCAATTTCATATTATTCGCTTCAGCCGTTTTTACGTGATGCTTAAACAAAAAAAGCGTCACGGACAGAATGACAGACAGGCAAACTTTTTTTTGAGGGTCGCATCGGATTCCCGGGTGCTTGAAACGGATAGAAATCGCAAAATTTTTGAATTCCAAGAAATGTACAGACAAACGTCTAATTTTATTTATATAGATATCCCTAAGCTGGATTCAAATTTAGGGATTTATTTTTGGCGATATTTTCCCAAAAAAGTTGTCACGCTTGGTGTGCTAACGCTAGTGTAAGAAGTGGAATTGTAATTTTCAAGTGTGTAGCGTTGATGAGATCAAAAACGGATGCAAAATTTGAGAGAGTTTTAGCTATGATGGTGAAAATGGAAGCTGTGCAAGCTGAGATGAAAGCCGAATCAGATAAATCAAGAAAAGTTGGAGGAGAAAATTGAGACAACCCAAGAAATTTTAGAGTTAAAAGTTAGGAAGGGCCAAGAGCAACTGAAGGTTATGAAGGAGGAGATGGAGAATAATATGTCTACTTTTCAAGAAAGTCAAGCGAAATATGATGAAAGAGTTGATCAAAAAAATCTAAAGAAAATTTAGAAAAATGTGAAAGCAAAATAGAAAAAAATCGAGAGTTACTCCACTCGACTTTCCGACACTTGATCTTTAGCAAGCGTTTAAATAAATTTGATTCATTTCAATCGGATATAGTGTTCAGACGCTACACTTCAAATAACTTTAGTCTATAGGCTGCAACATATAAGAATAGTTTTACTAGCCCTGTAAAAAAAACTGTATGGCGTACACACACCAAAATCTGTACAATATGTAAGACAGTGACCTATAATATACATACCAAATTTGAGCTCAATGGAATGCACCGTTTAGAAGCTATCATTTTTCACTCATATGCACATACACACACACATACATACATCTCTCAAAAATAGCATAAATGAATTCAGACATCAAAATCTAAGTCGAATTTACTTTCCGAGCATGTACCATGTAAGGAAATTATTGTAATCATGAAAAAAATCGAATTTGAGATTTTGGTGTATTTACACGTTTTGAGGGCTGATGAATTCATGTATGCTATTTTTACAAGATGTATGTATGCATGTGTGTGTATATGTGTGAATACGATAGCTCCTAAATTCTCTTAAATCCTTGCATTCGATTGAGCTCAAATTTGGAATATACATTATAAGCCACCGTCGCACAACCAGTATTGACATGGATTTTTTTACATGGCAACAAAAATGATTTCTTTTACATTATGGCCTGTGGACGGAAATTCTTGAAAGTGCGCTAGCTTCTGAACGGTGCATACAATTGAGCACTAATTGGGTACGCATACTGTTGCAGGATACTCTACTAATTCCTGGGTTCGTCGTTCTAAAGTCCAGTTGGTGTAGAATGTTCAAGTAAGGAGTCCAATTGTCAGGATGGAACACGAACTTTATTGTTTCTAGAACGTCATCGAACAATCAGCTGTACAAAATTCACAAGCACAATCAGACAGTAACATGCTTTCAACAGTCCGCTTAAACAGAAGCTTTTACAAATACTGTATTTCTCACACAAAATAAAACACTTCCACAGGCAAAAATTCAGTGGAAATATACGAGGGATTTCGTAAACAGTCCCTCAAGACTCAGTAATGAAGAATTTACACACAGTATTTAAAAACGAAGCTTCAGAAAAGCAAGCAAAAAATACCACTTTACAGCGTAATACAGTGAACACACTCAACGAATGTTTGGTGAGAAACTGAACTGGGGTTTATCATGCCCATATTTATAGGTTACGCAGAAACTGCAAGAAGCTTCTAGAAGAATGTATCTCTCGAAGATTCCACATAAAGCGGGATTTTTGTTTACATCATAGGAATGCAGCTGAATTATTAGGCTATTACGTGATTTAATGCAGAAAAACCAACTTTACAGCCCCCCGCATCGGGAAAATCGTGCAAATGACCGAAATATCGCCGAATTTGGAACCAAAAATAAGTCCCAAAAAGTGAGGTAGCGGATGCCTAGGACCAATATTTCTCGAGATTTCTAGAAAACACTATAGAAACCAATAGGGAAACCCAAAACTCCGTATTTCGCGTTCTAGTTGACCGATTTTGATACAACAAAATGCAAAATTTAACTATTTGACGCGGAGAATACGAATTTTAAACTATTTTTAACAACCAGAAGGCAGAACAGTGCGAAAATTCGTAACAATATTGTAGGTCACTGTCAAAAAAAACTGCATAGATTTCGGTGCGTGTAGAGCTAAATAGTTGTTCACAGGGTTGCAAAAAATAATTTTCATACATTACGGTCTATAGACGCAAATCATTTAAAGTGAGCTAGTCTAAATGGGGCATTCGAAAAAGTTCAAATTGGGTATGTATATTATTGGTCACCGTCACACAGCCTACATAGATTTTGGTGAGTATAGGACTCATAGTTTTTTCACAGGACAAGGAAGGAGAAATTATTTACATTATGGACAATGGGCGGAAATTCTTGAAAGTGCGCTAGCGCCTACACGATGCATTCAATTCAGCACAATGGGTGTGTATATTATAGGTCACAGTCACATGACCTGCATAGATTTTGCTGTGTGTGCAGGTAGTTTGTTCACGGGTTAGTCGTAAAACTATTAGTCGTAGAATGTGCGCACCTCCCTTTTTGGTTCTAATCGACTGGATTGTTTATTTACAGGGCTACCCAAAAGATTTTCCTTACATTACGCTCTATGGGCAGAAATTCATTAAAGCGTATTTTAGAGATATTAAGTTATTTCAAATGAATCGAAAGTGATATATATAGTTAAGGATTACAAAATGAATCTCTCCACCGAAAATGATGTCTTTCATTTATAGTAGTTCTACGGAAACACTAAAAAAATTCCATCACATTACGGTCAACGACAATTTTAGAGACATTCACCCATTTCAAGCACAATACCATCCTACCATATAGTTAGATAATGGTCCGACGACGTTCATGTGTCTCCCTCAAAAATTGTGCCAAAAGTTGCCAAGCTTGGCGATTTTTAGTGTACGTGTATATCTCGTATTTAACTCTCATATCTCAAAACTATTAGTCGTAGAATGTTGAAATTTCATATCTAAGATTGTTGCAATATCTAACTGTGAATCTAGATTTTTGGTTCCAATCTACTGAAAACAGGACCACCCAAAAGAATTTCATGTCTAAGAATATACTCGATATATTATATCTGTAGTCAGTGATTATTTGGTCCAAGCCCAAGGCTTCCCCATTTATCATCGACCTTGACGTATTTTCTCGAAATATCGCCAAATTTGACGGCAAAAATAATTACCTATTTCGTATAACTCTAAAACTGTTTATTATAGAATATTGAGACTTTGTATTTAGAATTAGTGTAACATACAATTGTGTATTTCTTTTTTTGATTGCAATCGATTAAGCAATTTATTTACAGTGTCACCCAAAAGACCTTCTGTACATTAAGGTCTATGGACACCTTCAATTCATTTAACGTCTGTGATGAATCACTATTTCGGCTAAGATCGCTCTCATTATCTCAAGCTTGTCGGCTTTTGGCGAAATATCGCCCAATTAAGCGCCAAAAACAAATCTTTCAAATTGAACTCAGCTTGGTGATATCGCAAATATTTGGCTAGAAATCGCCAAACTTTAGTATTATTGCAGTATTTTATGTCTTTCAAACAAAGAAAGTTTAGATGAATCGGTCCTTTAGTTTACTGCAAGGACCGATTTCAAAAATTATTTTATTATTGGAAAATGGATAGCTCGAGAGTGGTCCCAAATTAATTTGGTCACGTTCTGCATATTTCATTACGAAAATCGGAAAAAAAAAACGTGTTTTTCCAGTAACGTGTTTGACCAGTAACGTCGTTGGTCTTAATGTCAAAAGTCGCCAAGGTAAGGTTGACCACTTTTGAGGATTTATCGCCAAGTTTGGCGTCAATGAGTGCAAAAGTGAATTCCGCTTGGCGATATCTTCTATATTTGGCGAGAGTTTGCGAAACCCTATTATTTTACAAAAGAATTATGGTATAGCTTAGGTTTGTTGGTACCGGCATATGTCAGCAGTCGCTAAAGTTGGCCACTTTTGGCTATTTATCGCTAAGTTTAGTGTAAAAAATAAGTCCCCAAGACTGAACTCAACTCTGCGATATCTCTTTTTTTTGTGAGAAATTGCCAAATCCTAATGATATACAATATGAATTTTAATAAAGATTCAAAATTTTATCATTTATATAAAAAAAATCAGAAAAAGGCAATGTTTTTAAACCATTGCCTAAAGAGCCAATGTCGCCAGGATTGGTCACATGCAGGGCGTAGCCAGAAATTTTTCATGAGGGGGGTTACGACTACTACAACTCATATAAATGTATACGTGTGTGTGATAATGTAGTGAAGAATATGCATTTTGTATGGCAAAAAATTCCTCATGGGGGGGGGGTTATTACCCCCCTAACCCCCCCCTTGGCTACGCCTCTGGATGCAACTACTTATCGCAAATTTGGAAACCAAAACATATGTTCCCAAAGCTGAACGCAGCTTGGAGATATTTGCTAATTTTTGGCGAGAATTTGCCAAACCCTACTAGTTTAGAATGGGAATAATTTTTCGTTATGCTGAAGTAATTTGAAGTCGATTTTCTTTTCGACGTGACTACGTCTTTAAATTTACTTCCATAGTTGGAGGGCATTCAGAAAACTGATGATAGCAAAATCGGGGTTACAGTTTGATACTGCATCTACATATCTGTCATCTGCATCCAAAATTTAACATCACGACTCGATAGCTAAAGGTTCAGAGAATTCGTTACGTTGAATGAGGGCTGTGACGCATCGCTTACGGCGGAGGAGGAAGACCCGCCATTTTGAGGTCGTTTCGCTGCATTCATTCATTACCCATTATGAAGACACATTGGCAGCAGCTTGTGCACGTTTCACTACTATGTTTGTCAACAATCCATTCGGACATAAGTGTGATGTGTGTGACCGTATATGATTTCTGCGCTCACTGAAGTCATCAAAGGAAAACACCGCGACTTAGTAATACTTTCCCAGAAGAGGCAGTAGCTGACTTTAAACTGTACGGTGCGTGTAGATAATAAAGTAATAATTAATAACCCAGTAATTATTTGTTTACTTGATTTCTTTCCCGAATCCGATGAAACTCAAAGAAAATATTACTCGTTACGTACGCGTATTCACGTAAAACATACGGTCGTGTCCACGACACAGCCACACCCCGTTTTTATTATTATTATTATTTAAATTATACTTCTGAGTTGTATTTTTCAGAAACTAATTAGTTAGCAAAACTAAAGTAGGAAATTTTGCTTATACTCGCATACTTTTTTGAGAGGGTGTACATATTTGTGACGTCTCACTTCATAAAAAGAGAAGCTTAAATAATTTTTCTTGTTAAGCTGCATTACAAATAAATTTATTATCCGAAAACATGTCCATGCAAAATGAAATAAAATTTATGATTATCTATTTTAGTTCAATATTTTTTTAAAACCCATTAGCGCTCGGCTATTTTCATCACACTGTCCAATTTATGTTAATGCTTGGAGTCAGGCGCGTAGCCAGGAAAATTTTTCGGGGGGGGGGGGATATGCACCTGGAAAATTTTTCGGGGGGGGGAATATGAACTTATATATGTATAAATAGACGGAATTTCATCACTAATCCAAAAATTTCGGGGGGGGATATATCCCGATATCCCCCCCCCCCCTGCTTGGAGTGATTCATAAATTTCTGATGTTTGTTGTATATGAAGAATGTACTTCTTTTATTTGTATAACACATGAATAAAAGATTGAAAGATTCTATTTTACCTTGTTATCTCTGCGTATTTTGTGGAAATCAAATATTTTATCCCAGAAATTAAAATAAGAAAATTAATGTTTATGTATTTTTTGCGTCCATCCTCAAAAAAGGACGCTGCGCGTTAGTGGGTTAAGTCTCAGCAAACCGCAGTTTGGAAATTTTACCAACACTGCAATACTTTTCTTGAAGTGATTATTAAGAGGTGTATGAAAAGGACTATTTTCTCCCTGCATAGCTGTGTAATTCTGGATTGCATTGTTCTCTCTTTCACCCTTTACCATTTTGCTAGATATTTTTGAAACACCTTGTTTATTACAGAATTTCACATTTTAGGAAGAACAATTCTTCAAATACATAACCGACAAAGGAAATTTGACTTACACTAGAGTACTTTTAAAAGTGTGTAGAAAATGTATTAAAAATTGTACAAGTACGACACTCTTGGATTGTCAAAGTTCTGTTCGAAAGTATCGATGGCGCAATCCTTCGAATAAACTTACAATAAAATGTACGAAGTCAGCGCCCCTTGAAAATATAAGCAATAGGAATAAATATACACATAAATCGCTTATGTTCAACATAAATATATCGTCAATTCGAATTCTTGCCTCTCGGCATGCACCTTTCTCCAGAACAATGCACAAAATATTCTTTTAATGTCATTCATGGACACTTCATGCAGCTCGAAAAGCAAGACGAATGAAGTAAGTCATTGCGTAATATGGTAGTTGAATTTCACATCATGTGAAACCCGCAAGTGTATATATATTTTTTTTTTTTAAAAGAAGAAGAAAAAAAAAGAAAAATTTATTTATCAGGATGAGGTAGCAAGCTATATTATTATTTTGCGACAATTTAATACGACAAAAAAGGCATATTTTGAATTCATAAATCACCATCTTGAGCAATCAGGTACAAGCAATTTGTTCTGAACTGACGTCAGTGATCAGAAAACCGTACTCTGTCTTCGATTATGCAATTATTTCTGAAAATTAAGATGGCAACTGAAAAAATCCATCAAACGAGCTGAAATTTTTGTTTTTCGCTGCAAGCAAGTGCACCTGTATTGGCGATTAAATCTGAATCTGTTTAAATTCGTTTCTCAGTAAGTACTCCTTTTGGTGCTATTTCTTTTCTTTCATACCGCAGGTTTATTTTCAACGTCTGAAAGAGTTATTTGTCAGTACTTCACAGGTGTGTTTTTAAATGATTTCATATGATTTTTTGGTCTAAGTTTTAGAGTAAAACTTATGTTAAGCACATCATGGATTGAAATAATAATTTTCGAACTAAAATTTGTATTTTTTATCATAATCACATTCCCGTCATGGGTCCTCCAATGTTTCGTCGGCCCAGGATTTGCTCGCGGGCGCATGTTTTCATGAAATATTATTCAAATAATGACCTTCCATTTTCCCTTTCCCCAATATATATATATAATATAAATATATATATATATATATATATATATAAAGTAATTAAAGCGATATTACCTAATTTGCAGTTAGTCAGAACTTACAGTAGAAGGACCGGAGTTCGAAGCCAAAGCTGATCAGAACACTGTGTACACGTGATGAATGTTGCAATGAATCTGTGGGGCCACACTCTGCAGACTGTCGATCTCCAGAGAGGGGTTTAGAGGGGAAGATGGCTCCCTTTTTGGTGATGCTCTAAGTTGGGAGGGGGAGGCGAGGTGAACGGCAAATCTCAAAGCTTTAGAGGATCCCCTGAAGCTAACGCTGATATCTAAAACAGTCCAGTAGATCAAAGTTTTCAATATAAAATTATACAGGGTGTTCCTAACAGATGATAGCACGCGTTAATTCCCTATTCATTAGCGGGAATAGTGAGCAATGTGAATTGGGGGAAAAAAAAATTCAAAATAAGGTAGGAAAACAGACTACATTAAGAAAAACTTCCGTTCGATAATTTTCAATAAGTGACTCTTTTTAAATTTGTATGATCCCCAGTACAAAAAAAAAATTCCCAGCTGCAAAAACGTGCCCCATACAACAATGAAGTGATACACATAATTTGAGATTTTCATGATAAAACGTCTCTGCAGTGGCGTAGCCAAAGGAGAGAATGGGGATAGAGGGTCACAACCAGTGATGCAACGGATATCAATTTGGCCGGATACCGGATATCGAATATCCAGTGAGACTTTCAGCCGGATATCCGGCGGAAGTATGTTTTCTTCTTTTTTGTTTTATTTTCATTAGTTTTCTTAGATCATTGAGCTATTACTTTTTCCTTTAAATTTTCTCATTAGTTTCCTATTCATTTAATTTCAAATCAGAAATCCTTATGGGATTGTTTCCATGAATTTAGTACCAGTTTTACTGCAATTGAAGTCATGCAAATAACAATGTCATGGATCTTCTCCCTCAGGCGTTAGATAAATATCTTAAAAGAAAGACATCGCCATTCAATTATTGGAAAATTAATGTAACGAATTTCCTTACTTTATTAAAATTGGGGCTGGGGGGTTGGGGGGAAGACATTTTCTCACCAGCCAGCAGTACTACAGCAAGTACACTATTCTTATAAGCAGGGTCAATTTATGGTGGAAAAAAAGGTAACCAAATTCTTAAAACGATTGAAAAAGTGATTTTGTACAATAATTTCTTCTAGTAATATTTTACTCTAATCTAAAAAAAAGATGAGTGCTTAATCCCCCCCCCCTCATTTTCTATATATGATAAAAATTCGTTCAAAAGAGTATTGAAAACAAAATATTTTCACAAAACGTTGTTTTTCCGCATTTTTTATTATTGCAGTTTTTTTAATTTATTCATTTATTATATTTATTTCTCAGTATATGATTTTAGGCCTGATGTACTGCCGGATAGTTGTAATATCCGGCTACTGCCAATTAGCCGGCATATTGGCCGGATGCAGTATGTTTGCCGGATATCCGTTGCATCCCTAGTCACAACCCCCATGAGGAATTTTTTGCCATACAAAATGTATACATTCATCACTCCCTTACCACACACATGTATACATGCGAGTTGGAGTAGTCGTAATTCCCCCCCCCCTACACACCATGAAAAATTTATGCTACGCCACTGCGTCTCTGAGATATCTTTAAAGAAAGCTGGTCAGGCGCTATACGTGAGTTCGAATGAAAACTTCTATTGCTAGAGTGCAAAAAGTTATTTTCTGTCGTAATTTCTTTACTTTCTTGGACAACTAGTCTAAGTGTTACAACAGCTGAAAATTTGATTCAACGATGATTTTGATTTGAAAAACCGCAGAGGGAACTCGTGCCCCTTCAGAATGGGCCTCGGATGAGTATTTTCCAAGTGTGTGTGTGTGTGTGTGGGGCGGGGGGGGGTAGAAAATATTACTTCAGCGTGTGGTTACTATGTAGGAAAGATAAAGAAACTGGGAAAGCGGTATTCAAAAGTTCAGGTGGGGGGGGGCAAAAGCTCCCCCTTACCCTATGCTGCCGACGACTATGCCCTTCAGTGAGTTGTACAGCACTATGTTGTTCGACTGCGCCACATCATATCCATTGATGGCAAGCATGTTGAACATGTCATGCACTAAATCCGATTATTTATAGTTACTTTTATGATCAGAGCTAAATTTTTGAACTGGGTAGTTTTCGAAATATTTTTAATTTCATGTAGCTGAATGATCGTCACCTTGTATGCACAGGATAGCTTACCAATCAGGTATAGTTTTATGGCCTGATGAGGACTGCCTTTTAGGTTGAAAAGTGTTTGATTTCGGTTTGTTTGTCAATCCGTCCGACCTCTAACTGCTGTACATATGTGCATATTATCACCATGGGCGCCGGCAGAATATTTCCCATGGGGGGGCGAAGACTTCTAGAGGGGGCAAAGACTACTTCAACGTATGGTTACCATGTTGGGAAGAGCAAAAAAGCAAGGAAAAACACTGCATACAAAAATCCAGGGGGGCATTGCCCCCCCCCTGCCCTATGCTGCCGGCGCTCATGATTACCACAAAATTGATGCATGTTATTCCTGCGTGCCATGCTGCCTATGTGGGTGTGTGCAAATATGTTTGGGGGAGGGGGTAGGGGCGAAACTTTTTTTTTTTTAAACCACGGTTTCTATTTTACTTACATACGCTACTGATTCTGTCTTCTCCTTACTGCTGCTTGACTGAATTTCTGCCAAATCTTGCTTAGAAGGGTTTTCAAATTTCTGCTCCGACACGATTCTCGGATCACCAGTGTCTGTTTTTCAGCATCGATTTCGAGTTGAATCGATGATAACTGTCCTCGGGAGCAGGTCGTCGCCGAAAGTGTGCGCCCTTTCTCAGACAATGGACGGGGAGAGAAGACTTGACATTTAGAGAGCTCAGAAATGCTGTTAATAAAAGGGGAAAAGTCGGCCAGGCGTCGCTGTCAACTCTCGTCGTTTGTCAAAAACTTCGCTTCGGCGATGAAATTCGGAGATGGATTTAATGACGCAGAATTGCTGCGAGAGAAGAACGTCTTCGTGAATTCGGAATTTCGTGGAATGCCGTTTAAAGTAAACATTAATTACGTAGAACTCATCGATTATAAAACATTTTCCTAGACAGTCTTCAATGCACATGTGGTATTGCGCTCAGAAAAAAAGAAAGAAAAAAGCGGAGAGGAGAACTAATCAATATCAGGCCTCCCTGACAGCACATAAGCTTAAATCAAGCTTGACATTTCTTTGAATTTGACTTATTAATACAAGCTCGAGAGTTCAATTCATTTTAAGCTTGCAGCAAGCTTGGAGATTACAGAAAATGAGTCAGCAAATATTTTCCCGTCGAATTTTTCATTTGAACTGTCAAGCTTGAATGCAACTTGATGACTGCTTGATTTGGAAAGCCACATCCACATAACAAATAATTTATCATCAGTCATAATGTACTTAACCATAGAATTAAAAAAAAAAGATTCTATATTTCCAAATATTGAAATTCTTCAAAATAAAATACAAATATACTACAAAATTGATTTTAAAATCAGTTGTTTGTCTCGATTTTGGCCAATATTGCCCAACATGAGTGTTGCGATATTGAAAGTTTTAAAACGTGTGCTGCTTTTAAGTTTATATTATGCTTATTTCCCTATTAGTAGAGTTTATAAATCACATATAAGATTATTTTAATTTTGATTCATCCCATGGAAAAATAAAAGATGTAGATCGGCATCGGGAAATATTGATCAATCTCGCCAAAAAACGGCGTGACAGCCGTAACAGTCACTTCAAACTTTAGTCATGTCACCGACTCAGATTGGCATGGTGGTTAGGACGTTGGCTTCCCACACTTTAGGTCCCGAGATTGATCCCAGTCGCGGACGCTAGGCGAAAACAGATTGAAATAACTTGAGGTTTCAGAGTAGAGGGGAAAGTGCGTGGAAAAATAAAATATATGGGGCGAGTTCGCTATGTCAAGCTTAATGCAAGTTGGGCAAGTGTAAACTTGAACACTTGATTCAAGCTTGCATTAAGCTTACACGCTTGAAATTTTCAAGCTTACTGCAAGTTTGATGCAAATTTTCTGTGCTGTCTGGGCCTGGTTTTGCATGAGGCCCAGTAGGACCGGCCCTAGAGTTCCCGAAGTTCGGGGGGTCCTCAAAACAAAATCCCAATTCAAATTTTTCTTAATTTAATTTTTTCAATAGCAGATTTTTTTATATACACTTTAAATTTTTTCAAGACAATATTTTAAACAAGTTGCCAATCTGCTCGATGACTGGATGTCATTTATAGCCAGGGGTTGAAAAAAGTTTCAAATTCTTGGGTACTGTTTTATACAGCTTGAATCTGTATGTTAAATCCATCACGAAAGGTAATAGACAACTGACATTTTGGAAAAGGGCACAGCCAGAAAGTAATTTACCTTTGGAAATTTCACACTGCCTTCATCAGTGTTAGGGCGCCCCCCATCTCGAGTTGTGCCTACAAGTCAAGAATTTTCTAAATCGGGCCCTGATCAGCATATGGTTAAAAAGTGAATGGTAGACGAGGCCACAACCAGAATAAAAATGCGGAGGCAGATCCGTAGTACACAAAAAAATTTGTTCAACTGTAATTAATCTCCAGAATAACATCAATAAAACTGCCAATGCATTCATTCACTACAATTTCGGGGGGGGGGGGGGGAGGGATCAAACGCTAATTATTACCTCCCTGGCTCGATCGCTGACGGATCACTCTTTATTTTTTCTTATTCACATTTGATATTGCAGTTTTGACCTGATCGTTATCATTTGAAAGACAGAGACGAAGATTAATCATTTATGACTTTAGTTGCTTCCATTTTGAACAATCGCTGAGCCAGTCACCCAAAGGGAGTCTTCTCCGCTGCGTATTTTCATTGAAGATAACGAACAACTCAGAATTCGACAGATTTAAGTGGATGTATGAAAGGGGGGGGGAGATACTACAGGGTACTACCTTCAAGAACGAAGAACGGCCTACCTATTTGGTTTAAAGCATGGTTTAATTCCCGACTATCCTGCTGAACCCCAGGCGCAGGCTCAGGTAGCAAGCAGCAACCCCCCCTCCACACACACACACACTTTTTTTAACAGCACAATTTTTGGATTACAATTGGTAAAGTGCATCAGTGCTATACAATATAAAAGCAGTTAGTTTACAATAGCTCACAATATTGTTCTTAGTAGCATTTGACCATATATACATATATTTAATACTCTTTCTTTTTACAATTTTGAATGTTTAAAAAAATGAGTGAATAAATACCTGAAAATAAAATTTAGGCTTGAAAATGATAAACTTTTTAAAGTAATTCTGAAAATTTTAAACAAATAAATATATCTAATAAACAAATTTAGGCTTTTGAAAATGGTTCTTTTAATTATTTTTTTTTTTTTAATTTCTGCAATTCTCTGCACATTACTGCTTCTCGGGTTCAAAGCCGGCTGTATGGATGTGCAACCTAGCTCACCGAACGTGTGGGCTGGGGCGGATCCAGAGAAACCATCTGGGGGGGGGGGGGCTCCGTTTTTCATTAGGATGATACATTGTACTTTTTCTACCAATGTATAATTAGACATGGTATATCACAACTAAATAAGCATGTGCTCTGCTGCAAGAACCGTCGGAAGAAAACTCGGAAGGGGGGGGGCAGAGCTATCGTGCACCCTATACCGATCAAATTAAGGGGGAAGCTCCTGCCACGTGTTTTATGCGTTTCAATGGACAACGGGACTGATACGGGGGAAAATGTTCCGTTGCTCTCTCCATTGTGTGGGGGGACAGGGTTTTCAGTTTAACACATTAATCTTTTGTTGCTAGATCCCGACTGGTCATTAAGTCCTAAATTTCGCCAGAAAAATGTCGCCTTAACCACTGTAGTGACAAGACGTATGGCTAATCATCAACGACCTTCATTCATGTTGTTGCTCGCGGGCCCTACCCATTAACATATTAGTGTGTACAGAGTTACAGCCACCGTACAATATACAGTGTTCACAGCATACATTTTCGCATTTTAGGATGGCATTAAGTTTTCCAGATTAAGTAATTCCCATCCTTTTCTGTGAGTAAACCAACCTCAATTGCTATTTACAACTATTATCACTATTACCTGCTATTTACAATTTGAGCTTTCTTTTTCAAAACCGGACTAGCTATACATTGCCAGGTACTCGCTTTGTCTGATATCTTAGAATATGTTTTACTTTTATAATGAGGATTTGTACGCATACGTCTGGGTGGTGTGGACAATTTATGAGAGCAGTTGAAAGAATGAAAGATGTACAAATTGCGGAGGGTTGGATTGTTCGTCTATGCTTCAGCGTCACTTAAGGCCGATGTTGATTGCCGCTGCGTCTAACGTGACTGCAGTGGGTAAGAGGGCATTCTCCTCGCGAATTTTACGACTTCTTAATGGCAATTCGAAGTTTACTAATAAGATTTCTGCACTAAATCGCAAACTCCGTCCCTTACAGAATGGAGAGAGCAACGGAAGATTTTTTTTTCCCGTATCAGTGTGCCGTCGTCCATTCAAATACGGTGAAACCTCCTAAAGTGACCACCTTGGTAAAGAGATCGCCCCTCCTTCTGTTTAAAAATAAAAGCTCTATCATTTTTGTAAATAGACAAATTATGTTTAGTCCACAAGGATTCAATAAGTATTGGTGTAAACATTCTTGATACATATATATATATATATATATATATATATATATATAATATAGTTGGCTCTGTGTTTAACGACTTTCAAGGAACCGTGAAAATGTGAAAAATCGTCCTTAAATAGAGATCTTCCATAAACAGAATTTGTAAAAGAATAACATTTCCCTTTACACTTTGGAAGGTGCCTGGTTCAAAACCAGTTCACGTCCGCCGACCCACTGTTCGGAGTTTTCCGTGCTTTCCTCCGAAACTTAGAGAAAATAAGGGTTAGGACCTCTTAGAAAGACCCCCACGGAATGCATCCCACCCATCGGCTTAGATTCCATGTGCAGATAATTGGACGTAATCCTACAGCACCAACACCAACCCTTTACACTTTACATTCTTAGGACTGTGAATATTTTTCTTGATATATTGGCGTGTTTAAAGATGTTACTTTTATTATCATTATATTATTTTATTATCCACAAAAAATTATTTTAAGTTACCTTTAAAAAAGGTAACTTAAAATAGTTCCTTCTAATTTTATTGTATTGCTAGTAAAAACAAGCAATACAATAAAATTAGGTTTCAAGAAAATCAAAATGAGTCAGTTGTTTCATTTTTCGCCTTCCCGTTATTCTTTCTTCTAGATTTTCTAAAATGTGAAATGCGTCAGCTTCCATTTTATGAATTTTTCTAGCTAACCAGCCGATGACTGAAAATTTTACATTCCAAATTTTTCTGCCAGAATAACAGCCCTGCAGTAATTGCTTGATTTTATTTTATTTTGGTAATACGAACAATTATCTACATGAGAGATCTAGACCGAGTACGGGGTGCCCTACGTGGGGGTTTTTCTAAGGGGTCTTAATCCATACTGATGAGAAGTTTCGGAGAAAACTGCGTAAGACTCCGAACGGCTAGATTGACGGACGCGACCTGAGTTTGAACCAGGCACTTTCTTCTCACAGTTGCAAGCGCTATGAGCTCAGCCACTCGTCGGGCCTCCAGAAATTGGAGTTATGTGTTACTTGATGTTATGTGGCAAGCCTATACTAGAGGCATCTTCATTCTGGGGCGGTTGCCTTTTTTCAGTGGTTCTAACGCGTATTCACGTTAAATCTGGAAAAACTCCAGATAGTTAGTTCGGCAGCCGCGCGGTTGGCCCAAACGTGGGACCTTCACACTTCAGCCGCGTATCATGTCGAGTGTCTTATCCACTCGGCCATGGTGGGGCCCAGAAATTAGAATATTGGATGCTCTTGCTTCTTGCAACCATTTGCATGCAGAAGTGCCTTGGCAAACTCTTACAATCGGCCACATTGACTATTCGGCCGTTTGGATTTGGATTCCGAACTAAATTTTTGTGCTGTTTCGAGAATTTTCTCTTTGCTTCTACAATACCTTTGAGAATACCACTCAGGCAGTTGAGATTGCCTTGCGAATTGCACTTTTGACATTCTCCGCACTTTTTTCCCACATTTAAAAAAATTGTCCCCTGTTCCTGTAGCATAAGATGAAAAAAAAAATCATTTTTAAACAGAAACGACGTCGTCTTTGAATAGAAATTTTTTACGTGGAGTTGCTGGGACTTGGAAATATCGTCTTTGGAAAGAGATCGTTGTTGAACAGAGAGTCAACTGTATATACAGTGCTACTTTTTAAAATTTCAGTTGATGTGAAAATTTACAATTTTTTTTTTTTAAACTTCCCTAACCATAGTGTATTTCTAGCTCTGGGGGGGGGGGGCTCGAGCCCCAAGAGCTCCCCCCCCTGTGGATCCGCCACTGCGTGTGGGTAGCCCATGCCTATAGAGGTCTATTTTGAACTCCCCCATTGAAGATTATACATATGGAAATGCACCAATTAACGAGATATACAAGGAAATTTATACATTAATAAAGTTGTATATACATTTTAACTGCAAATGCAAGTACTAATGTTCTAATGAATTTAGACTTTGTATCATAATGGAACTGATGCTCTTCTAATTGCATTAGAGAATTTTTTTACTATAATAATATTAGATGAATGTTTTTAGAATAAGGGAAAAAAAGAATATTTGAAAAGTATTCAATAGCTGGTTCTAAAACCTTGAATTTATAAAGGTGTAGTTAGTAGTTTTCTCCTTAAGGGGTACTTACACTTATCGCTGTGGATGTTTATCATTGAGGAATCAATCCAAAGGGAAGTATAGATTGCTGTTCATTTTTGTTGCACGCAAAATGTACATTAAAGATGAACAATGAAGCAATTTGAACCTAGACTAACTTTTAGTGAAAGAGCCTTTTCCCGAAACAATGACATCAGAACCCCTTAAAAAGTCCTTCGCTCAAGGCATCCCCCTATGCAGATACCCCTCGTGTTGGTTTAATTTTACACAGTATTTTTTAAGAATTTTTGGGTTGATCTGCACTTTAGGGGGTAAACTTAGTCTAAACTTCGTATTCTACGCATCAAATATTTAAACTTTGCATTTTGTTGCTTGAAAACCGGCTAACTAGAATGCAAAATGCGAAGTTTTGGGTGTCCCCAATGTTAAGCATGGAGTTTTCTCGAATTCTCGAGAAATATTGGTGCTATCGCTTAGTTGACTTCAGTTTTGGAAACTTATTTTTGGCGCCAAATTTGATTTTTTTGAAAAAAAAAAAAACTCTTCAATCTTTTCGTCAATTGGCGCGATGTTATTATTGCGGCCTGTAATGCTTGCTTCCCTGCAATAGTCTAGTATTACTCAATTATATTTCTATTGTGCAATCAAGTTTCCGGATTGTTTGGGATTTTTCTAGAAATGGAATTTCGTAAAATTGCTAGAGATTTCGGAGAGACTGTATAAAAAGGGCAGATGACGCCCAGCAGTTCATCTCTGTAGTTGTCAAGTATTAAGAATAAAAACGCTAGCTCTGCTATTTCCCCGAAAATCGCATTATTTAAGATGAAATTAAACTGATTTAAGTTCATTAATTATTTTTCGGGAAAAATGGATTACTTTCAGCAAAGCATAACTAGAAATATTACTAACGCTTCGACACAATTTTTTTTTTAATGTGAATATTAACTGGTGCTGAAGAAAACGTTTTAGTCCATCCATTGCTTGCGGTTCCAAATTAGGGATGCGATATCGATGATCTCAAAACACTGATGTTTTTTAAATTCGATGTTTTATCCATCTATGTATTGAAACCGATGTTTTTTCACGTAGTCTATTGTATACTTTATCAACATGTACGGAATATACTTAACCACTTTTTGTAAAGTTTGCAAACATTGATAATTCGAAAACATCTACGTTGCATTCCTAGTGGTTAGTGGTACAAAAAGTGGCTAAGTATATTCTGTGTTGATAAAGTGTACAATCGATTACGTGAAAAAACATGGATGCCAAACAAATATCGGTTTCAGTACATTGAATAATAAGCAACGATATTTAAAAAAAAAAAAAAAAAAAAAAAAAAAAACACGAAAACCTTGATGTCGCATCTTTAATTCCAATCCCCCAAGGTGTTCAATCTGTCACCCTTTCTTATTCTGCTAGCTATTTTTGAAATTCTGTTTATCCCAGGAGTTATTTTTAACTCTAAAAGTCGAAATTTCACTTCCACAGGCAGCTTTTAAAATCAAATATCATCTTTGAAAGATGATATTTGATTTTGCCGGCCGTTTGAAGGATGAAATAAATTTGCTGACTCTCAAAAATACTTTATAAAGTACTATTAGAATCTTTTTGTGGAATGTTTATTAATTATAATAAGAGACTGATAAAAAAGGAAACATCGCTTAGCGGTTTTTGGTAAAACTATCCGAACGGGAAGCGAGCTTTTTATCTACATCCTGAAGTTGTTCTTGGCATTTTGTATAGACTACGGTATTCAATTCATATTTACTTTCGTAAAGGAAGGTGATTTGTAGTAAATCAGTATACCTTCACAGGGATGAAATGTATTGGAAAGCGCTGAACGAGTTAAAGATGTTACTGTTTTGTAAGTAAAACTATTTACCGAACCTTTATGTAAACTGTATCTAATGTGAGTATGATAGTCTTATATTTGCAACATTCGAATCTGTATGAAATTCACATACTGTGAATCCTCTGAAAACTGCCATTATTGATGTCCTGAAAAGAAAAAAAAAATAGTCGTAATAGCGGTATAAACGTAATGATATCGACAATTTTTAACCAACTTTATAAATGAGAAGGCTATTTCGTTGGAATCTTTTTTTCTTTCTTTTTATGTATGTTCAGCGATACTTTTTTTTTTTTTTTACAAGTAGGCCAATTTTGATTATTCGTTTTTATTGGAAAACGTTACTTTAGAGGCGATTAGCCCAAAATTAATTTGGTCTTAAATTCTGATATCACTTAGAAAAATTGGGGAAAGAAACCACTTTTTTAAACCAAAGCCTGGAAAGTTGCCAACAAGTGCGATGTCAAAAGTCGCAGAGTTTAACTTTTGGCAATGTATTCCAAAATTTGGCACCGAAATAAATCCTTGAAACTGAATCCAGCTTATCTTTTACTAGCAGCATGGCCCGGCGTTGCCCGTGCAATGAATGAGGAATGCCATTTACCTTAAATATAGATTGTTAAGGGAAGGAATGTGAATCCTCCCGCTGGAAAGATAAAGGACACGGGATTTCCCGCTGCAACCAAAAAGAAAAAAAAATGAACACGGCACCTAATAGAATACAGAGGTTGCCAGGAATTGGACTTGGCTAGGCTGGAATGTGAATCTCCCGCTGCAATGATAAAAAAAGACATGGGACTTCCCGCTGCAATGATTAAAAAAAAAGGACATTGGTCTTCTCGCTGCAAAATAGAAAAAAAAAAGAACAAAGCACCCGATGGCGTAGAGGCTACCGGGAACTGGGCGTGGCTAGATTTCTCCTCTTCTACCTGTCTGTGTTCTAACAGTCATTTATTGCTAATACCTACGCAACTCATAGAAAAAATAGAGCCCAATCGTCAGTATGAAATTGTAAAAGGAAAGAATGTGAATCCTCCCGCTGCAGTGATAAAAAAGAGACATGGGACTTCCCACTGCAACGAAAAAGAAATGAACATGGCATCTGTTGGCGTACAGAGGTTACCGGTAATTGGATGTGGGTAGGCTGGAATGAGAATCCTCCCGCTGCAGTGATAAAAAAAGACATGGAATTTCCCGCTGCAAAGAGAAAAGAAAATGAACACAGGGCTTGCCAACGGTCCGAGTTACCGAGAATTTGACGTGGCTAGGCTTCTTCCATTCTACCTATCTGAGTTCTAATATGTAGTCTTTTATCACTAATGCATACGCACCAACGTAAAAAAAAAAAACAGTTTCCAGTCATCAATATAATAACCAGTCTGCCTGAATTTCGCGTAGTGGCGACGCGAAGGAGAGGGTCGATTAGATTAGCGCGGTCGCCGTCCCATCTCTCTCTCTCTCAATCTCCACTAAGGCGACCATATTTCTATAAGAGTATTTTGGGGACAAATCAAGTGGCTAATTTTGTGATAATTTTTCATTAAACTTTGTACACCCTCTAAAAAAAGTATTCCAGTGCAAGAAAAATTTCGTACGTAAATTTCATATTTAAAACATGATTCTTCATGAAAAGTGATTAATCATTAACAAAAACTAAAATAGGAAATTTGGCTCATAGTCGAATACTTTATTGAATGTCTGTACACGCTATACACACACTCATTGGTAAAAAGAAATTGCAGATGGTTGGAATTTCAAGACTCCTGGGGGGGAATATGTACCTCTTTAGTTTTATTTTTAAAAAAATAAATGATTTATCTCGGGGGGGGGAATCTAAAAATTCGTTAGTTTTATTTTTAAAAAATTAAATAATTTATCTCGGGGGGGGGGGATGTAAAAATTCGTATTTCCCAATTCAGCGCTCTCCTCTCTTCACTCCACTCCCCTTCCCCATCCCCCTGTCTCTCCTTTGCTCGCCTGACGTCAGAAGAACGACCTTGAAAATGAACAACCGAGTGGGGAAAGTTGGGTTCCTTCGCTCCGTTACTTGCATTCTGGAGAACATTTTAATATGTGACTTTTCAGAAAAAAATCATATAAAAAAATCTAACAAACATTTCCGCACGGTTCAAAGTTTAAAAGAGGGAGAAATACATGTTCAATCAGCGGTAAAAAGATGGAAAATTTTTGCCCATTACGTTTTTCGATGCGACAGTTTAAAAATAGCATATTTTTAAAAGCAGTACATTTTCTTCGAAACAGTATCTCCTTAAAAAAATTCCCAAAAATCGGCAAATGTAACTACGATTTTGTAACAAATTGTATTTGAAAAAGAAAACTCTGTAGTTTCCGATGATATAAAAAAAATAGTATTCGGACAGAAATTTAGCTCGCGATAACGTAAAATGCGAGAAAAAGGGCCAAAAACCTTACAAAACATAAAATAACTCAAAAACTATTAATCCGATTAATTTCATTTTTACGGCATTAGCTTTCTCTTGTCCTATTTAGTCAGCGTGCCAAATTTGGTCCAGATCCGTCGAAATGCCAGGTCGTGTATAGCGAACAAACAAACTCTTCTCTTTTATATATATAGATATTTGGAAATTGCCAAACCCGAATTTTATTCAGTGGTAAAATTTAGTGTCATTTTTCCTCAAGACTTTTTTTGTTTGTTTGTTAAACGATAATTTATGTCAAGTGGATTGATTATGATTATTATTATTTTTTTTTTTTCACTGAGAAAAGTTGTAGGTTAGGAGTGGCCCCATAATGATTTGGTCAAGTTTTGAGCACATGACCAGTGACAAAATAACAAAACTTTTAAATTCTTATGAGTACGTAAACAGTACTCTGACAAACCTCTTTCGATATCCGGATATTTCAGCTAACGCGGTGTGGTTACTGAAATAATTCGATAAATTCGTTTTTTCTTTTTAAAAAAATCATTATTTTTTTTTTTTTGAGTGGGGAGGAACGTATCAAATTGAAGAACAGTTTCTCCTTAATTTCGAAGGGGGGAAAGTGTTAAATCAAAATATTTTGGAACAAGGTTCTAGGGCTCATACCTAGGTTTGCCAATTATACAAGGATTTACGGGACTTTCGGAATTAAAATGGAATCCAAACACCGCTGAAAAAAGCCGGATCGAGCTTACTAATTACAGGAAGGCGAGAAACAAGATTAAAACCAGTTAGTCCCCACTAATCTGTGAAACTGTGCTTACAGCTGAAGGTCGGAGATTTTTCCGGGCAAAACGATCGTTAAGATTAAGATGATTAAGATAAGTACCTTGTTATGTGTGTTAATTTACAAAGTTTTATTCATTTTATCTTTTAATACCAGTTTTTTGAGTGTTTGTCATAAATAACATAACTATACGAGAAACTTAAGTCACATCTTCTACTAAAATTATAATTATTTATTTGGGAAAGAGATACATTAAACTACTTTTAGTGCAATCATAACATTACTTGTTTAGAACAGAAATTCAATGCATCAATCACTTCCGCTGAGATCCTATTTTTTCAGGAAAGAAACTTAATGTTCAAAATCTCTTCTGAGATCATTATAATTTATTAAATTATTTAATTATGCTACTCAAAAACGAGATATTTGGCGTTCCGCCCACACCTTTCGTGGGACGCGTCCTCTAAAGTAGAGATGAGTTCGGGCTCAGTTCTTGAAGCCCGAGCCCGAGGACTTTTAATCCGAGCTCTAGCAATATTATTTAAGCCCGAGTCCGCCCGAGCCCCGAAATTTCAGCTAAAGCTAAAAAAAATTCAATTACTTCATTGAAACATTGCAATAAATTGTGCCGTTTATGCAAATTAAAGACAAATATAGTTGCAAACTCTCAATGCACTTTCTATTTCTTTATAATCGTGTTTATGAAATAATGTCGGATCTCATGACTAACTAAGTAATGTAAGCCGCCTTTCTGAAATACCCAAAGAGCTTCACGCACCTTCTAGGCGCCTGTGCCAATATATATATATATTTTTTTTATAAGTACTTTTATTTTCCTCATGAATCACTTTTTAAAATTTGTTGAAGGAGTATGTTCAATAAAGAAATTTTTCACAAGCCCGAGCCCGGTTCGGGCCCGGGCTCGGGCTTTCGGGCTGGGGCTGAGCCCGTCTCATCTCTACTTTAAAGCCCTAGAAACGGGACGTCCCGACTCTCGCGGGAGGGTTGGCAACCCTACTATTCCGCCCCCTGACGCTACTAAAACTTGCTCGTTCTTTGGAGGTTCAAAATCATATTAATTCAAGACTGATAATGTAGAATTGTTTTGGGAAGGGACCGTTTGTTGTGATTTTCCTGAATTGGCTGGCACAAGGTTGTTCCTTTTTACTCATAAGTTCTCACAAATTTTACTTTTAAATAAAAGGTACACCTACGAAACGTGACAAATTAATTTCGAAACCAAAATTGTGATTTATTCATGACTTTCAAGTTCGAAAGAAAATTTACTCAGCTAAAAATTTAAATCTCAGGTAGTCATAATCGTTAAATGACAACTTTCCCAGGAATGTTGTCACCAACTTCAAACATTATGTTTAGAAAAGTTAGCAGGGTGCTCTTCTCATAAACCATTCAACAGATAATAAAATCGAAACGTAATATTTATACAGCTGTAATCTTTAGATCAAGGAATTTTAGTTTCCCTTTTTAAATGCCAACAGGTTAAACTTGTTTCTTACGATTTCATTACTCTATACCTTTTCCTTATTTTAATGTGCCGTTTTTATCCAAAGGAAGCATCATATGCATAAAATACAAACGATTACGAAACATTCGCGGGTGGATAAAATCATCAATATCTGTCACCGCATTTCTTTCCCGGAAGAATTATCAAAAGATGGCTTAATCTTTCGATGGAAATTTGATGGAATCTTTCTTTCTGGTTAAAGAAACGTCTTGAGAAAACGAAAGGATTTTTTAACCACCCATTTAAGCAAAAGGGTTTCAAATATAACATGGCACCTGTGCCTTAGACACGTATTGGGCTCTCATTAATGTAACTGTGTAGGAGACAAGGAGGGACTAAAAGCTCTCCTTAGAAAATTTTTCGCTCTTCCATAGTCCGTTGAAATGAAATTCACCCATGTTGAACTGGCATAGCAAAAAATTTAATTTGCTTTCCAGTCATGCACGAATTGGGTTTATTTTATTTGTGTTTTGAACCTTAAGACTCACTGACGCTATGTCAAAGCTTCATCTCCGATGCAAACGTCATCATATATACTGTATTTGATTGAATAAAATTGAGACAAGATAGAAGAGGAGCTATTTCTATGTAACCTGCGCCCTTTCATTTGCTTAAATCTTTGAGGCGCACCCCTTTCCCAATGCTGAAAAAAGGGCAGCCGTTGCCATCGCTCGACTTAACTACCAGCAAGAGGGCGGACGATCGAAACGTTCATCGCGTGCCACAGATCTAGAGACCCTTTTTTGACGACAGCTGGCTGTGCCGGCACAAGGCGAAAAAAGGCTCTTTAGATCTGTGGAACGCGATGAACGTTTCGATCGTCCTCCATCTTGCTGGTCGTTAAGTCGAGCGATGGCAATGGCTGCCCTTGTTTCAGCATTGGGTAATCTATCCAGCTGTTCTCGCATTCTTCCATTTTTCAGCAGATGTCAATGCTGTTTAAAAATAACCGTGACCATTTTTTTTTACGGGAAATGACGTGCTTAAAAAGTAAAGGATTCTCGTGAAGCTCTGTCACCCGCAACTATTTTTTATAGCAATCCAATCTATTCTTCGTGACTGGCAACAGTCAAAACGTCAGAGTTTGGTGTTCCCAGAGCGGGAACACTGCACGTTAAAGGGTTAAAAAGGTCTGCACCTGTTCGAAATCGAGAGTTTTCATACCGCTTGCACTGCTAGGCAAACCTGCGCAATCGTACCAGTCTCTCTCTTATCCGCCTCTACCCCACTCCTTTTCCTTCCTCTCGTACCTTGCAATTTGCAATCAAACTCGGATAGATATTTAATAAATCATGAAACTTCCCTAAGTTTGCATCTTCAGTTAATTTTATGGTTGTGTACAAAATAAATTTTGGGGGGGATTTGATCAAAATGTTAGTGTCGTGTTTTCAGATTTGATTTTTTTTTTTCAAATCGATTAGTCGGAACTAAGGTCAAACTAAGGACCTACTTACCACAAAAATAGATTTTCCAACAGGATAATGCCGCGATTCACAAGAGTCAGCTTATGAGAACATGGTTTAGATGCAAAAATATTCAAGTTTTAGATAGTCCATCTAGAAGTCCTGATCTCTCTCAGCTCTATTGAGAATCTTTGGATTGATCTTGTTCGACGCGTATATAGCCGTAGAAGGCAGTATTCTTCATCGAATTAAGATGCAATTGAAGATGAATGGTATAAAACTGATCAGTTACTGTGCCAGAGCTTTATTCTTTCCATGAAAACCAGAATATTCCAGCTGATTAGAAATAATAGCGCTCAACAAAGTATTAATAACTGTTCATCTGTATCGTTAAAATGTATTTTGTTTCGTGGCCTTGAATTTTTCACACAGATCGTTATGAGATCCTGTGTAATTTTATTGACGTTTCACAATAAAATATTTGCAAATAACAATTTTGTCTACATTTTTTTTCTTATAATGCATACAAAGACTTTGAATTCAATTTTTCAGGAAGTGTTTTTTCTTTTTGAATATTCATGATAACTAACACTGGTCTTAAAGTTTTTATACCTGCTGTATTAAGGTATTTTTTAAAGACTTTTCTCTACCTATGTTCAGCGATAACTTTTTACCACTCCGAAAGATTTCAATGATTCTTTTTTTAATGGAAGGTGTACTTAGAGGTGGTCCCACGTAAATTTGAGTTCTGATATGAACAACGACAAAATAATTGTACGCTTTAATTCTTATGAGCATATAATCGGAATTCGGGCAAATCTCTTAGCGGATCGGAATGGCGGTATGTGGTGAAGTGACTTGAAGTCATTTTTTTTATCTTGTCTAAAATTTTACATTTTTCAAGTTTTATGCTTCTCTGAAATTGCTCCTAATGACGTGCAAACTTGTTGTAGTTTATCTGTTGCACTTACTGCAGGATTTTACTTTGCGTAGTATTTTTTAGTAATTTCGTAACTGTGAAAATGACAATGTTTTCCTTGCGTGAGGAAATTTATGCGTTTGAGTTATCATCTACAGGAAGTAATAACGAATTCCAAATAATAGTACTAATTTAATAAGACTGCAAGGCTTTAAAAGCGTATGCAAAATTTATGCAATTCTCTTTAAGAATACTTGGAAACAACGTTCCATCGTATTTGTTCAAATGTTACTGCATAACGCAGGTGTGCCCACACAGAAGAGTGGGGGCTCAGACAGCGCCACTGAAATTTTTAGGGGACTTAAAAAATGAAGGAAATTTGTGTGGGGAGGGGGAAGGATACTTGAAAATTGAATTTTTATACGCATCCGCACACAAACATGAGTTTTGCCGTGTACTTAATTACCGAAAGATGTAAGAGAAAACAGTTCAGCGAAAAAATGCTATCTTAGAATTTCAGAGGCTTAAATTGTTTCTATATACTATTGCGTATTTCGCCGGTAAAAAGCAATTGGACGAAAATAACTTACGATATCTACTTTTCATCCGCAATAATCCACTCTTGTCTCGTAGAGGATGTATTTTCAACATGAGATAGGGAACAAATATTATTTACTTACTCCTTGAATATATATCTGGCAGATATGTTGTATCTTGTCTATCCAAGCGTAGAAATAAATTCCTTTTTTTTTTTTGATAAGAACACCTCTGTATTTCTCCGATTAGTACCTTGTGAGCGTTTGATACATCCGTAAACAAACCTCCACGAAAACTTTGACTTCTCTACTTCCATGCTGCGTTCCATGAGTACGTTTACTTTTTCATCTTATTACTCTTGATTTTAGCGTTCCAAAAATATTTCTTTAAACTTAAAACTTGAAAATTTGTAATTTAATCTGAAAAAAATAAAACATGCAGTAGTATAATTTTTGATGGATTGTTCAATGAACCGTTTATTTTTTCAATATCGCAATAGCCGCAATAGCTACCGGTTGCCCCATAAAAGATTACCTGTTTAAAAAAAATAATTTAAAAAATACGAATAGTTATTAAAAATTCTTGCGATAAAAAATGTGTAATTTTTTTTTATCACTTTATTATATCAGTACAAAATCCTGCCAACCGCTGCAATACTATTTGGTACTTTGACGGCCGCGCAATACTATCCTAATGTATAGTTACGTTGATCACTTACTTGCTGTCTCTGTCAAAATTACGGTTCAACCACTCCCAAATAAACTTTTACCGTCATTAATCCAAAAGTTAAGCGTGAAAAAGTAATAAAATCTACACCGTTTGTACGAAAGGCTTAAACATTTTCATAATTATGTGTTTAAAAAAAGAAAAAAATATCTGCGCTGCGATATTTTAAGATTCTGAAATCCACCCTTTCCCTAATTTTTAAGCGATTTTTCGCAGTTTTCATTTTTCTTAATTCCCGAGTAAAAAAGTTAAGCAATTGAGTGATATCGATGTCACGGTTATCAAGCTATGAAGAGAAAAGTCCTTATTCACATTCGTTCGAAATAGTTTTTCGAGATTACCCAGTTTAACTGTTTTTCAAATATTTTTTTTTCTGCATGAAGCATTGATATAATAATGGCTGTCCCCAGCAAAATGAAGTCTGGAATGCGAAAAGTTTCCTCAAGCACGAAGAGCATGCAATTCACATTTCCGTATATAATAAAAATTGAATTTGAAGTTTCTTATTTTAAGTGGAGATTAAATACAATGGGTAGACAAATTTTTGTGAAATGCTTTTTTCTAGCGCCCGTTGTCATTGCCTTCACAACGGGCTTTACCTTCTACTTTGCATAGGCTACCTGAACGGTACAGGGAAGGGTATGAATGGGCCATCTTACTCATCAGATTTAAATCTATGTGAATTTTTTCTTTAAGGGAATTCGAAAGATGTGGTTTACTGTCAAAATCACACCTCGGTGGTGGAGCTGAAGATTAATCTATGTGGAGAGTTCAGTCATTCTGGTAGAGGCTTTGTAGAAAGTGCGTGGAAATTTCATTCTGAAACTTCGGCATACAATTCTGATAAACGGCGGGCATTTTGAAAACATTGTCATATAATTGCCAACCACTGATGCTGAATGCAGTCGCTGCAATGTCATCTGTCAAAGATTTGTTCTAATATAATAGTGTTAAAAAATTCCAGACAAGATTCGTTTTACGCAATAATTTTTTTAATAACTCTATTCGGGGCTTTTATTAATTCTTAAAAACAGGTAGTTGTTTTTGGTACATTGTATATTTAATATATATATTGCAATGCAGTATGGAAAAGCATTCTCATTTGTTTAACACCAACCCGAAGGATGTATACATCCTGATTTACTTTTTCTGTGTGCTGATCGAATCTTACTTATGCAACACAAACTAAATTCTATTAATAAAAATTTCTTTGATTTAAAACACAAATATTTAAACTTATGGTATGAAAACTAAACATTTTTAAAAGTACTGATTCTGCGGAAGTATTTTTTTTAAATGACAACCCTGCTCATATATTTAGATTAAAAAATTTCCGCTCTGAAGACTTTATACAAAAGTGTAACCACAAACCATTAAGTCCAGACGACGATTTTGGAAGCAACAGATTATGCAATTAATTTCCCCTATTCTGTGGTGAGCGGCTGGCGGAAGGGATCGGAGACTTAGTTCACTTGTAGAGAGTTAAATTAATAAATGTTTCAAAACACTCTGAATTAGGCGGTTTAGTTTTCTCTATAATTTTTGCTTCTGCGTGAAAGTTTCTTCGTAAATTAAATTGTTTATTAATGTGTCTGGATGCTGTTGAATAATAATTATCCTGTATTTGTCAACTAATTACATTTTGAAAACTGAATTTCTTTAGAGAAATGGTCTTTTCTCCCCTCCCAGCTAAATCTTAAAACTTTAAATGGGATAAATTACGTAAGCGGGGGGGCAGTGTAGTGTCAGTGTACAGCTAGTGTTTTGTTTATGTTCAATTTGCTTTATATTGCACTTGAAATAGTGTAGCAATGTTTTAATAAGGTGTTTAGATAAGTGTATTGTAGATGTGGGTTTGTTTTCTTATATATATAGACGTTAGACAAAAAAAAAAAAAAATGTTGCCAACTGAACCTGCCCCCGCTTACGGAATTATTTCAATTAATCTTGCATTTTAAATTTCGTAAATTTCAAATTTGTATTTCACCAGTAGATCCTCCCACATGGAAAATGTTAACTTGTTAGTTTGTACTTTTACGAAATTATCAATTAATTTTTATTTTTCTAATATTTTTCTTTCGCAGTCTATATCCATTGAAGCTAGAAATAACTAATAAGCCATAAAATAAAAATTTTAAAATAACACAGTAAAATAATAAAAGTTACTTACTGACAACATGATCGTTTTGAGTGGTTTCAAAAGGTCTGCTCTTCCTCAGCTGAAAAAAAAAAAAAATCTACACGAACCAAAAGGAACTTTCAGGTAATTTTTATAACATAAGAAATAAATTTGTATAAAAATAACTCTATTTAAGGAAAACTGGTTCTAATTAGTTCTTACATACGTTAAAGTTGAAAAATAATTTTCACAAGCGTATTTTTGCGATAAAGATATAGGTTTATTGACGTAAGCACTGGATGTTAGTGAACATAATTTTACTTCTTAGCCGGTCGGAGGTCAACTTGAATGTCTATTTTTAAATTAGTAAATTCAAAAAATTTGTATAAAAGCAATAAAGCAAAAAGTTCCAGTTCCGACTTGTGAAGTTTGAATCGTTGGCTTAAACTGAATGTTTTCAGGACATAGCCCTAAGACTTTAATTTTAGCTTCGTTGTTGAAACCCACTTGTGCACCATGGTGTGGTACATGAATGCTGATTGCAGATAAATTTAATATACACTTATATAAGAAAATACAGGGGAAAAAAAAACTTGTCCAAACAAAAGCGTTAAAAAAATATCGGCCAGCTTTTATAAATTGTTCTTTAAACGAAAATGCCACCAGGCTACTTAGTTTCGTGTTAACGGTTGGCAGAGTTTACACAACAGATTCTGAAAGAAGAGATTCTACGAGTCATTAAAAATGGGACATTCTTTTTCAGCAACAGACTATACAATTAATTTCTTTCGTTTTTTCCCCCAGCTAGCTTGTTCAGGGAGTAGTTTAAGTGAAAAAGACTAAGGGATCACTGTAATTGTTGCAGTACTCTACATTTTAAAGGCTTATCTTAGTGAAGTAACGTTTAATGCACTCAAAGAGTGTTGTAAAAAGTTTTGCTTTCAGGCGTATGAAAAGGAATATTTTATTAATCTACTTAATGTTACTTATAAGATACAGTTGATAAATGTGCAAGCGTGGTAAGATTAGTTTGGAAATTTTTTTGTTTAATTATTACACAGTTAATTCTAAAATGTAAGTTTGATGCTTTTGCATGTACCTGTGTGCATGTGTTTTAATGTTGTAAAACGTTTTTGTATAAATTCTTCTACATTCCACTAGCAGATCTAGAGGGGAAGGGAGATGAAATGCTCCCCCCTCTTGAGCACATATTAACCTAAAATTTTTTTGAGTTGTTTAGTAGTTTAACTACTATCTCTGGAACCAAGGTTTAACCCGTTCCTCTCATCACGGAAAAGACTCCCTTTCAGTGACCATTGTTGCGTCCCACCTGGGTCTTAGATAAGTCCTCTGGAGTCCAGCGTTTTGTTTGTGCAATAGCTGAATTCCGTCGGCGCATTCAAAAACCCTTGCTCTAGGAAGCAGCATTGATTACTAAAGGAGAGTGTTTCCCGCTCCTTTTTTTACCCCAATGATGAGACCAGTTTAGTCTGGGTTCAAGATTGAGAATGAATAGAGAAAAAAGACCTATCTCTGATAAAATAATTAGCCATACTTACCCCTACTGTGAATTTTTTGTAAATCCATCACTGCTACATTCAAATGTAATTTTATGCTATTACACATCGCCCATTAAAATCCCCGGCTAATGATCCAATGAAAAACTGATACGCTCGTACGAAGGCAAAGGACTTTAATTGGAGTAATACTGACCTAATTTACGGGTGAACTAAAACATCTTTTAAACGCATGTGTTTCTCTGTAAAATCACAAAATTTGTTAATGTCCCCTAATCCATTATCTTGGGTTCACAAGCAATCCAGCTCTAGTGAAAACTGCTTTCTTTTACCACAACTTTCTTTGACTTTAATTTCAAAAATGTTTACTTATCCTCTCAAGATGCCTTTTTAATCGCGCTTTATCTATTTTTGTGATTGTATAGAAATAAAGCAAGTTTCTGAAAGTACTATTTCATTTTATGCATCTCGGAAAGAAGCGCAACAAGTTGCTAAGTCTTAAATTATTTTCTGTCCTACCAAGCAAAGAAAGTATAAGTATCTTCTAGATGGTCTTTTCCTTGGGAAACTGTCTTACTTTTGAAAATCGAATGGAAGAGAACTGGTAAAAGTTCCAGGAACATAGCCAGATTAACTGTTGTCAACCACTATTTTTGGTGTCCTGTGGCGTAGTGGGGGGAGGTTGGTGCAAGGGCTCTTCCATGTCCCAGGCACCGCTCGCACAGGGGCTCCAAACTGTCCTTAAGACAAATAAAATACGACAAAAAATAGGGGGGAGGGGCACTAAAGAGATCCACCAATGGACCCACCAATGGAGCACCAATGGTATCCTCAACCTTAATCACTATGAAGATAACAATTTATTTGAACCAAGAGATTTATCCCTGCCCATTGACTGAGAATTTAAATGAGTAAGTTGTCATCCCGCAACTTATTAATTAAACGACGACTAAGGGCGAGATTCAAGTAAAACGCGCGCGATCGAGTTCGAATCGAACGTTTTTCAATCCCCAGTTCAGTCCCCAGAATGCGTCCAATGAACAAACCCATCATGCTGTCACGTGATCAATACAAGATTGTTTTGTTTCAGTTGAATAAGAAACATTGATATATTTCGAAGTTTCCCCCCATGTTCGACGCGGAAAACGTTCGAATTGTGTTTCACTTGAATCTCGCCCTAAACAGCAGTTAATCGCACGACGGCTTGGCTACTGTTCCCAATAAATTTATCCAATCAACACGACGCTTCCTTACGACGGCGACGCCTGGAAAGACAAAGCTGGTTGAGATAACAACTATCGGTAACTTATCGATGAGGGTAGAATATAATACAATGCAGCGAGAATATAAAATGTCAGTAAAATGTCAGTAAATGTCAGTAAAATGTCAGTACATCTGCAGTAAAATTTCCAGGGGAAAGGGAGCTGAGAAATTCTACATTTTCCAACTACTAATTGTTATTTTGCCAAGAAAAATTAATATTTCCAGATAAAAGAAGGGGGAGTAGTGCTCTTTAATATCTTTGTCTTTCACTTGAACAACGAAGTAATTTATTCAACAATAACTATAATAGGAGGGGCTAGAAACCTGGACACTTTTAACACTCTTCTATCGAGAGGCGCCTTACAAAATAAAGTTTAAACTGATACTGCGAAAAGACTGCGGTGATGACTTCACATCTTGCCTGTCTTCTACAGGGTGTCCTGCTATCGATGGCTTTTCAGCCATCTGAGATAAAGCTATTAGTGCGGTAAAAAATGATAACACAGCTGATATACCTTAACTTTAAAAAAACATAATCTGAAGGGAAAATGGGTACACGAAGGATAACAGTTCTTTTTTTAGTAATGCCGGGGTTTTTTCTAGTTTCCTCGTGAAAGCAATTTATTTAAAAGCATATTCAGTGGCATCTTTTAGGTATGTTTTCAATGCTTTTTGCTTTTTTACTTCCTTGTACGTAGTATAAGGAAGTAATGTGATCCCGAAAAATTTTGGGGGCCAAATTTCGACATAAAAACCGATTTTGACTACCTCTAAATTGAATTTTAAAAATTTTTTCGATGCATCTCATCGTAGGCTAGCATGCACGATCATATTAACGCGTCTGCAACTCATTTTGACCAGTGGCGAGTCTACTGTGGCCAGTTTTTCCATGCCGTCTGTACGTACGTACGTACGTATGTACGTACGTATGTATGTACGTACGTACGTACGTACGTATGTATGTAACTCGCATATCTCAAAAACTATTGGTCGTAGAATGTTGAGATTTGATATTTAGGATTGTTCTATGATCTAGTTGTGCACCTCCCCTTTTGGTGGCAATCGAATGAATAGTTTATGTACAGGACCGCCCAAAAGATTCGAAATACATTACGCTCTATGGGCCCAAATTCATTAAACTCACCTAACTCAAAAGCTATTAGGCGTAGAATGTCGAAACTTCATATTTTGGATAGTTGTAACATCTAGTTGTGCACCTCCCCTTTTGGTTCCATTCGACTGGATAGTTTATCTACAGGACTGCCCAAAACATTCGAAATACATTACACTCAATGGGCCGAAATTCATTAAACTCGCATATCTCAAAAACTGTTAGGCGTTGAATGTTGAAACTTTATATTTAGGATTGTTGTAACATCTAGTTGTGCACCTCCCCTTTCGGTTCCATTCGACTGAATAGTTTATCTACAGGACCGCCCAAAAGATTCGAAATACATTACGCTCTATGGGCCGAAATTCATCAAAGCGTTTTTTAGAGGTATTGGGCTATTTCAAACGACTCAGAAGTGATATATGCTGTAAAGAGTTAGAAAATTAATTTCTCTATTAAAAAAAGTGTCTTTATCATTTATAGTTCTGCTACAGGAACACTCAAAAGATTTCCAATACATTACGGCCAATAGCAATTTTAGGGGCATTCATCCATTTCAAGCACAATACCGTCCTACCACATAAGTTAGGTAATGGTCCGACCACGGTCACGTGCCTCCCTCAAGAACTGTGCCAAAAGTCGCCAAGCTTGGCGACTTTTGGTGTACGTGTGTGCATATTTAACTCTCAAATCTCAAAAACTATTATGAAATTTCATATATAAGAATGTTGTAACATCTAGTTGTGCATCTCGATTTTTGGTTCCAATCTACTGGAGAGTTTATTTACAGGACCACCGAAAAGAATTTCAGTACCTTAATGTCTATGGACATCTTCATTATAATACAACTGTAGACAGTCATTGTTTGGTACATGCCCAAAATCTCGCCGTCTGTCCTCGACCATGGCGAGTTTTGGCGAAATATCGCCAAATTTGGCGATAGTCAGTCATTTGGTCCATGCCCAAAGTATCGCCATTTGTCATCGTTCTTGGCGAGTTTTGGCGAAATATCGCCAAATTTGGCGATAATCTGTCATTGTTTGGTTTATGCTTAAAATCTCGCCAAATGTCGTCGACATTGACGAGTTTCGCCGAAATATCGCCAAATTTGGCGCCAAAAATTATTTCCTATTTTGTATAACTCTAAAACTTTAACCCGTAGATTTTTTAACTTTGTATTTAGAACTATTGTAATACCTAACTGTTTTCAATATCTTTTTTGACAGCAATCGACTGAGAATTTATTTACATGGTGAGCCAAATGACTTTGAATACATTGAGGTGTATGGATGCATTCAATTCATTGAAAGTCAGTGGTGGTCAATGACTACTTTGGCTATCCCTAAAATCTCGCAAACTATCTCAAGTTTGTCGGCTTTTGGTGAAATATCGCCAAATAAAGTGTCAGAAGGAAATCTTTCAAATTGAACTCAACTTGGCGATATCGAAATATTTGGCTAGAAATCGCTATACCTTACTGTTATTGATATTTTATCTCTTTCAAACAAATAAGTTTAGAGGAAGTGCGTAAAAAACATTTTTGAATTAATTGACGTGCAAGGAAGTCATGTGTTGGACACATCAGATTTTTTTTATAAATAGAAATGTATGTATTCTGGTAGTATTTGGTAGCTTTATTAAAGTTCTGCAAGCCTTGGATTTTTTCAAAAACGTAAAATGTTGGACCTCTCAGATTTTCAGAGGCCAAATTGTAAGAGGCCGTCTAGCTGGAGCAAGTGGTACCGAAACATCCCAATTTTTAGGCCATTTTAGAGGTACTGTGTCTACACTCATGACAGCATACACACAGCTCGGCAAAGCAAAATAGTGGACGGAAAGAGAAGCTTAGTGAAAGACACCGACAGGTATTGAAGCGGATCGTAATGTCTAATAAGCGAATAACTGCAGCAAAAGTGACCGGAGAGCTGAATCAGCATCTGGATTTTCCAGTGTCAGTGATTACAATTAGAAGACACCTTCATCAACAGAACATTCACCGTTGAGCAGCAATTCCCAAGCCACTTGTCACAGATGTCGATGCCAAACGTCATCTACAGTGGTGTCACACTCACAAAATCGAGTTGATTGATAAGTGGAAGGAAGTGACATGGTCTGGCAAATCGATTTTCACACTTTTTCCTACAACAGGACGGATGCACATTTGGAGGACACCTGCAGAAGCGTATAATCTTGATCGTCTCCTTCCAACTGCCAAGCAAGGACGTGGATCTGTCATAATATGGGCAGCCGTAACGTGTTTTTCTGCTGAACCAATCGTAACTCTGAAAGGAAGGATCACTGGGAAGAAGTATGAAGAAATTTTAGCTGTCCAGGTCCACTTGAACAAGGAAAACAAAATGTGTGTGTGTATCTGAATTTCCTCAACTTTTATTATCAAAGTCTTTTAATGAAATTATTCAGTGCATTCTGTTTCTGAATCCGTTGGATAATTTAACTGTCTTTAGATGATTAAACACAATGATTTGTGCATAGTATAACAACCTCGGAAAGATATTTGGCTTTATTAAAAAACTTCGAGCTATACTTACTGAACTAAATATAGTGTTATCACGGTCTTAGTTGCTTAGAAATTTGATAAGTTTTCTTCAAGCAAAATATTTAAAAAGCTAATTTTCTCAGTATTCAAAACGATGTTATTGAAACGCACAATCATAAACGACTATGTAGTTTTGTACTGATTTTTTAAGTAGTTAACTACCTATTTGTTCTACCTACTATCTATTTTTAGATTGCATTACATTGCATTGCCATGAAAAATCTTTTTACAAGCGCACCCACAGGCAGGGGATAACCAATGATTCACGCTTTTTAAACACCTGGCTCACAAACAACAGTAATCGAAATTCACAATATCTTTTGTTGACTATTTCTTATATACATAGAGCTATAAAAAGAAAACTTATTAGATTTTTAGCCTATTTTTTTACGGCTATACAGGGTGTCCTAGAAATATAAACTTTAATTCTATCCATTACAAATAAGTGGACAATATATACTGCGAACATGTTGAAAACAAGGTAGGAAAAAAGACTAGGTTAAGAAACAGTTCCTCTTGTTAATTTTCAAAGAGAGACTCATTTTAAACATTTATATGACGCTGTACAAAAAATTTTCAATGAGTAAAATGAACCCAATAAACTAAAGAGGTGATGTGCAAAATTTTAGCCTTTCATAATAAAACTTCTGAGGCAAGGTGTCGATAGATATCGAGTATCTTACAAAGATACTTATATAATATAGATGGTCAGGGACGATACGTAAATTTGAATGGAAAGGTTTATTGCTCGAGTCCAAAAAGCTGTTTTATTCAGTTATTTCTGTATGATCCCTGAAATGCGATCATCCAATGCGATGTTTTCGGAAGTCATTGAAAAATTGTTTAAGTCCTCATATCAGATATTTTTTTAGGCTATAATTCTCAAACTATGTATATCAACTAATTTATTGGGGAAACATTTTACCGACCAGTTTTTTTGTACATGAGTCGTTTGCAAATTTAAAAACTGTCATTTTAAAAATTAACTAGAATTGTTTCTTAATGTAGTCATTTTTCTACCTTAATTTGAACATTTTTTTCAATTTACATTACCCACTTATTAATGGAGGAAGAATTAAAGCGCGTTACCGTCATTGATCGACACCCTGTATACAAAAACAGAAAAAGTCTTTAATTTTGCTCATTCGTCATTTCATTGCCATGAATAACCTATCTTCGCATCCTATTTTGCAGTCATGATACGAGTGGAGTTGAAGCGGGTCGCTGAAATCTTCTGGAAAGGACCTCCGGATGAAAAAACTCCTTTCGCCTCCCGAGGCTCCCTTCCGGACAACGGCTCTTTCTCCAAGAATTTTGACTCCGAGGACACGAAGAAGTTGACAAAGGAATTCCTGGAGAATGAGGAGGAGAAGGTGGAAGAAGCAGGGCCCATGAGCCTTCCTCGCAAAATCTGCTTCGTGATGTCTTTTAATTTCTGGATCCTCTATTTCTTGGCGCTGGGTTGGCTGATTCCCTGCAGGAAGTTGGAATGTGGTTTACCGTATCCGGATATTGTGGAGAAGAATATGTCGAGTATATGTAAGTTTTTTTTAAAGAAATGAATTTATAAGTATCTTAAATTCTGTCAATAATTTGCAAAACGCGTACATTTATTTTGATGTGTGAATTTTAAGGTTTGTTTTTGCATTCACATTCATGTCACTTTTAACTGTAACATTAATCTTTTAACAGTAGGACCGTTATGAAGGATTACGTACCTGCATTAACGGTACTATATGAGGGAAAAAATGTTTTTTTCCCCCCTCTTCTCCTCGTAAAGTTCTAGCTGGGTGAACTAATTACACCACAGGAAAATAAATTAACCGGGATTTCTTTACGTCAGTGAAACACGCATCATGAATGAAAATGATGAACTCCGCCACAAAATTCCCGTCATACATGAAAATTCGCAATTTGTTCAGTTCTGAATAGGTACTCAAGATTAGTTTCTCATACATTTTCCTCTGTTGAACGATGGACGTTTTACATAAGAAACGGTTTATCAGAAGATTTGTTACAATAGTACGTATTAAAGCACAATATACCGTGTTAGTAAATATATCGTGAATATTTAGGTTTTGTACCCATACCTAACTCAACGATATGCAAGTAATCCCTGCAATTGTATATATATCCTGTGGTAGTTTCAACAGATGAGACTTATTAACTTTTTTTCAATTACTAATCTGAGTAGGAAAAAAAATTGTCATTCTTATTTTGTATCCTGTTTGTGTAATTTTCTTAAATTACTACGCTGAGTAGAAAAAAAAAATGATTTAACATTTTGTATCTTTTTTGGACTGAATTTCGATTTTTGACAGAAAATTTTTGGTGCTTTTCATAGTTCAAAGTACACTTCTCATTGATTTCTTTTTAATATTTCAAGGGGCAAAAGATGTTAGAATATAAAGGAAATAGCGGAGATTTTCGTACGTTCATTTCTTGAAATTTCATATCTGGTGAGAAAAAAAAAAGCTTTAACGAGAAGCTCTTATTAATTATCCGTAATTAAGTTGTCTGCAACATCTTGCTAATGACATAAAGAAATCGCTTTGCTTTCGATTCTATATCGTTTAAAGATGCTAGAGTATCAATATCTGACAAATCTAATGAAATTGATGTGCAGGTACGCTGCTGATTCTAAAAATGCAACTCATCATCGTGGTTAAACAATCCACTCTGAAGGTGTACAAATTAGTGAAAAATACTTTAAAATAGAAAATCATTACAAAATAAACTAATTTTTGTTAAAAGTTGTCTTCAAACCATTTAGAAGAAAGTTTTCATTGGCAAAAAAAGGGGGTATTGTATAAGTATACAGACATAACATGTAATCAGGGCCGGTTCTATGGATGTTTGGCGTGCGTGCAGTTACTATTTGGCCGTCTGTGTGAGCATTTATTATTAACCTGACATTTCCAGCAAAAAAGTCATAGTATGAAAATAATTTTTTTTTTCTAGTGGATCAATAAAAGAAAAACATAGAAAAAAGTTATTTTACATAAAATATGTTTAGCGAGCTTAAGTGTGAGCAAATTCAACTATCAGATCATGTATATCATCAATATGAAAAGAAATAAAATCGTACATTAATATAAAAAATAACAAGTAATGTCTCAGCAATGCAAATATATTAGTCGCGGAATAACAACAGCCAGTAAATTTTGGTAGCTCCCTTTTTTCAGTCGCCTGTATGAGGTGCATTCCTTGCACACATGGCAGTACCGGCCTTGCATGTACTCAAAGTCTGTCGTTGAAGTGACCAGAACATTTAAGACGTTATAACAGAGTGACGTTAAAAACAAGCTTCTTTTGGGGCGAGTGACGTTACCGAATGTTTTGACCTATTAAAGGAATTTTCGTAGTAAACGAGATCACTATAACCTAGTTCTAATGTATCTCTACCCCCTCCCCCCAATTCTTAAATTTACATCCTGGATGCGCCACTGTAACTCATAAACTTTCGAAATATGCAAGTAGATACAAGTTAGTTGAATTTTTCGACACCTGTACAGAAATAAAGATCTTGGTCCGATAAAGACATTTGGAGGCCTTACAGGGCTAGCATTTAAAAAAAAAAAATTCTAAGGAGGAGGGATACCCTGTACAGTTATACTTTGCTGACACATACAGTTACCAGATGCCAGACACATCTTAAAATTGAAACATTTACGTTTGTCCAAAAATGTCTAAATTTTTCGCAAATAATCTGTTCCAGTATATTTGGATAATCAAGATTTTTACTAAATACTCAATGAAAGCAATTTAGCTCTTCTAAAAACGATTGCTTGAGTAAAAAAGGGGGGGGGAATCGGTGTTTACACTGAAATAAGCTTTATATCTCCAGACACACTCGCACAGTAAATTGTTGCGAAAGTTTCTATCTCTCTCTTTTTTTTCTTTCTTTCCTTAGATTTATTAGAAAATTTTTGTGTCATCAATTTTCATCCTTTACAATTTTTAATCCGATAGTATATATATCTATATTTTATCAGTTATTTTGTTTAATTAAGTTCTTTCATTTAAATATACGTTACATCACAAATAATTTAATCTTTTTCAGAATGTCTTTAAAAATACTGTAATCTTATTAAAAAAAGCGGCTTAAAACTTCAAACAATATGGAGCTTTATTTTCTAATTTAAAAGCGGCTTTAATTTTTGTTTCGTTCATTAGAAACAATTAATCCTCTAAACATAAAAACAATTTTAGGAGCTTTTTTTTCTTCTAATCAGCGTCACATGTGTCATTTCATTAAGTAAATTAATAAAACTCTTCCTTTGCGCCTAATTATTAAATATTTTTCGTTTGTTTTCCGCTCTGATGGAAAATTTTAAGAGATTTTGACAGCCGTAAATGTCTTGAAGGTTGGCCATTCTTGGCGATTGCTGAATATTTTGGCAATGTTTTTGATGGCGAGTCAAAGAATTTTTAAGTTTCTAGAGTGCTATAAATGAAGCCCGTTATGGATGCAATTACAACGGGCAATAGAAAAGATTTTTTTTTTAAATTACTACTGTCACTTCATTTAATCTGTAGTGCACTTAAAATAAATAACTTTATATTCTATTTTTATTATCGTAGTTACCAAAGTAATATTGTTGGTACAAAATTGTTAATTTTAAATTCAAGCGATACAAGCAAACGATATATACAAACGATAATCTGAATAGTTTGGAGAAGCTTTTTCAAACTGTTTTGCTGTAGTAGAGCAATTTCCCGAAGTTTTAAATCAAGGAATGGGTGGGTTTACAGGTTTTTAAAGTAGTGCATTGTTCTTTATACTATTTTTAAAAATTTCGCTAATTTGCAAGCCGATTGATCAAAATGGTGTGAATTTTAAGAAATTTATTACTTTTTTTATGAATCGAAAAAATTGCGAAATTTCTAGATTCGTGTGCAAGTGGAAGATTTTAGAAGACAGAACGCTGCAACCTCATAGTAGTTCATCCAAAAAATTCATTCTGTTCAAATCGTCTGGACACCACTTTGGAAAGAAAAAAATCGTTTTACCATCTAATGAGTATGAAATGCCACTCTAAATCATCAAGTAATGGCATTCGAAAGATTTTGCTTGAAAAGATTTAGAGACGCAACGGATATCAATTTGGCCGGATACCGAATATCCGACCAAACTTTCAGCCGGATATCCGGTTATCCGGCAGCAGTATGATTTCTTCTTTTTTTAGTTTCACAAGTTTTCTTAGATTATTGAGCTATTACTTTTTTCTTTAAATTTTCTCATTAGTTTCAAATCCTTTAATTCAAAAATCAGAAATCCTTTTGGGATTATTTCCATGAATTTAGTCCCAGTTTTACTGCAATTAAACCCATACAAATAACAATGTCATGTATGTTTTCCCTCAATAGTTAAGTATCTTAAGAGATCAGCTCTTGAAAGAAAGAAATCTCCATTCAACTGTTGAGAAATCAATGTAACAAATTTCCTTACTTTATCAAAATTGGGGGGGGGGGGGGGCGACATTTTCTCACCAGTTAATTTCTCTATTCTAAAAAAAAGTAAAGGCCGCTGGCGCTGTCAATAGCTTGTGGACCTATCTCCTCCTAAACCGTGGGGATTTGAGTTTCGACTAAGGTGCCCACAGATTCGAAAAATTCCGAGGAACCTGCTAAGCTGACTTTAATTTCGAAAATCGAATTATTTTAGAAGATATTAATAAAAAACTGAAAATAAACAGAATTGTTGCCACATTTGGCAAAAAATCATTCATTCCTTTGCAACAAAGCGTTTCCAAGTATCTAGAATCGCGTGAAATTTACAAAGTTAGCACAAAAAGCCTAATAACTTCTTCACCGTTTGCACGATCCGCTTGAAAATTTTCATGATCATGTATAAAAATATAGTAAACAATCTGCGATTCTTTAAAAATCTGAAAATCCACCCGTTCCCTCCTTTTTAAGCGATTTTTCGCAATTTTCAGCACCATTTTATTTCCGAGAGTCAAAAAAGTAAATCATTTAAGCGACAAAATTACCCTTTTCAATTGAATATGACGTCATACAATTGGGATTCAAATTCGTTTAAAAAAGATTTTCCAGATTACACAGTCTATTATAATTTTTTGATTTCACAAATAAATCGCTTGCATGGACATGAGAATAGCTGTGTACACAAAACGAAATCCTTCGATTGCGAAAAGATTCCGCGAGTATCCAGAACAGCATGAAATTTAATTTGGGTATCTCTCTATTCTTAAAAAAAAGTAAAGGCCGCTGTCGCCGTCAAAGCTTGTTGGCCTATCTCCTCCTAAACCGTGGGGATTTAAGTTTCGATAAGGTGCTCACAGATTCGAAAAATTCCGAGGAACCTGATAAGCTGACTTAAATTTCGAAAATCGAATTATTTTAGAAGATATTAATAAAAAACTGAAAAAATAAACAGAATGGTTGCCAGATTTGGCATAAAATCATTCATTCCTTTGCAACAAAGCATTTCCAAGTATGTAGTATCACGTGAAATTGTCAAACATGAAGTAGAAATACACCCATTTTACGCCAAAATAAAAACTATATGAAATAAGTAACTCAAAATGTGGTACACAAAGTTGACAATTTTCAAATAGTAAGTTCGCTTAGACAACAGGAGTTTAGAATTAGCGATTATTCTTTTTTACAAAACAGAATAACTAATAAAGTAATTAAAAAACTTTGTAAAAAACACACATAAGAAGTAAAAGGAAAAAGGATTACGTCGAAGGGCTTGGTTCTTTACGTCGTACTAGGTTCTTTACGTCGAAGGGCTTGGACTGAAGAAGTTCAAAACAATTTTTGAACGAAACGCGTATCCTTTTTCCTTTTACTTCTTATGTGTGTTTTTTACAAAGTTTTTTAATTACTTTATCGTTTAACACCAGTATTTTGAGTGTTTTTTCAGAATAACTAATATCTTGAAAATGAAAAATAATTAAAATGCAGATTATTTGCTAAGAGTAGAAATATTTGGCGGCGTTAACTATGCCATTATAGTAGTTACAGTACACTTTGGATATTTGCTAGCGCGACGAGATGTTATAATTCGTGGTGCTAAGTACGCCAATCTGCATACGATTATGTAAATGAAAATATGGATAACGGTTTTCCGGTAACCTTAAAAGAACAGTAATTATAGGTTGTGAGCATGTGTGAATCGCCCAATAATGAAAAGTCGCCATGGGTGGCAAGCTATCCTATCTGTTCCGTAGCTTTTATTAACTTTACATGTACGCAAGTCGCCAAATAATGAAAAATCGCCATGGGTAGCAAATTCGCAAGGTGTCCAATAGGTTTTACATTATTAAAAATACAGCTGAAACAGATGTTCTGATTTTATTACGCTTTAGCTCGTAATTAATATAACTTTTGAATGGCAACATTAAATATCATTGTTTCTGAGGAGTGCAAATAATTTTTCCAGCGATTATAAGCGGAGTCCGCACTCCAGGTGGAGTATAGCTCAGGAGCCGTACAACACGGATTCCCATAACAAAATATCTTGAGGGGAGGGGAGGGGATGTTATGAGGGGAGGGGATCTACTGTAGTGTGAAGTTTAAATTTTTATGTACCAATGAGGGGATGTTATGAGGAGGAGGGGATCTACTGTAGTGTGAAGTTTAAATTTTTATGTACCAATGAACCTGCAAGAACCAAGCAATGTGTAGCTGAGTAACATTCTATCTGATCCAATCTTCGGGTTTTGTCTGTTGAAATTGTCTTTTTTACGAATAAGCCTTATTAGGGGCCGAATGCCTCATACGAAAAGCGAGCGTAGCGAGTCTGGGGGCCTTGGCCCCTAGTGATGGAGAAAAAGGTAGCCAAATTCCTACAAAGATTGAAAAGAGCAGTGTTTTTGTACAATAATTTCTTCCATTAATAATTTACTCCAGTATTAAAAAAAGGTGGAAGTACTTAATTTTTTTCCTCATTCTCTATACATGGTAAAAATACATTCTAAAAAGTATTGAAAACAAAATATTTTCACAAAACTTTGATTTTTCGCATTTTTTATTATTGCAGTTTTTAGGCTTTATTTATTTATTATGTTTATCTATGTTATTTCTCTGCATATAATTTTGTCCGGATGTACTGTCGGATTTGTAATATACGGCCACTGCCAATTATCCGGAATATTGGTCGGATAGGTCGGATGCAGTATGTTTGCTGGATATCCGTTGCATCCCCAAAGATTTAAATTATTAAAGAACTGCATAACTAAAACAGAAAGGGTCTACCCTTTTTTCACGTACTGTAGAGCAGGGGTTCTTAAACTTACCAAAGTCGCAACACCCTTAAGATAACTTATTTTCGGATTTAGAATTTTTTCGGAGTGCCATTGTAATTCAACATCTGCGAATACTGTCATTTTCTATGTACATATAAAATATTCATACATACTGCATAGTAATGACTATGTCATTTTATCTCTCACCCCCTTTATTGAAACTTGTCCGAAAAATGTGTCCCAAAAAAGCGACATAAAAGTATGCGACATAATTTTACATATATTTAAATACTATTAGATCACAACAGCTTTAATCTACTGTTACAATATTTCGTAAGCTGTAGAATATGCCTCACATGTACTTTTGCATATATTTAAATACTATTAGTTCACAACAGCTTTAATCTATTGTTACAATATTTCGTAAGCTGTATAGAATATGCATCATCTATAAATAGGTTACAATCATAAAAATTTGAACATAGGGTTGCCAGGCGAATGACACGAAAGATGAGATAAAATGACATAGTCAATTAATATCGTTTTAATATGGCAATAATGAAACTAAAAAATTAAGGGGTTAAGGGTGTCTCTCCCTGACGAGGCTCGAACAGCCGAGTTATATTAATATTTATACAGTAGACTCTTGACTTACGCGAGATATGCGTTCCAAGAACCCTCGCTTATGTGAAAATTTCGTGGTGCAGGATGAGGTGTATATGGGGCAATTTTTCGAAACAAATACAAGGTTATTTTAGGCAACTATAAATACTCCTAAAACAGTTCTGACCCATTCCCTAACAATATGAATAAATGAATTTTGGAGCTTCTTAGTGTTGGCGAAAATCTCGTAAATGCGGGCGATAATTTTATTTTTGAAAACCATAATTTAATTCAATTTTTTTACATTATCATCCCTTACAGAAAATGTTGAAAATGCTCACCACCATTTTGAATGGAAACATAAACACGCCGAAAACAGTTTTCTGATTCTCCTTCTCAACATTGTTGGTGTTGACGAGATTTCTACAGTTATGGTTTTAATTCATGTATGTTTCAGGACTTCTCTGGAGAACCCAATTAATTTCATGTTTGCGTTCAAAATGGTGGCAAACATTTTCAACAATTACTGTAAAAAAATGATAATGTAAAAAAATTGAATTAAATTATGTTTTCAAAAATAAAATCATCACAGGATTTAGTAACATTGTACGTCTCCAGTTCTGTTTTACCTCGCAAATAAAGTTGTAACAGTCCAACAGAGAGAGTGTTGGATATCATCAACCATGGCACTCACAATTCTTTAACACTTAATTATGTTGACATTATTCTTTTGAATATCAAGCGAAAATTATTTTTTCTCTTTTGTCCAGGGCTTCTAACGAATCTGGAAACCATGAACTACAAAGGGTTACCATCAATGGCGATGCTTGGATATGGAAATGGGACGGAACTGAAATTAGCTGCTTTGGCAACTTTCGACGCAACCATACTATGGAACAATAGCTTGCCTTTCATTCCTCGAAAAATCCAGTGTAATTTTGAAGTACCTTTTGACGCAAATGGGGATAGAATTCCCGATTGTTTACTGTCTGGATACAACGACGTGTACGCGTTTAATGCTACAAACGGTAAGTTCTATTTTGAAGGCTACAGCCTTTTTAATGCTGCCAGAAATTTCCCACTCTAATCTCCTCAAAAGCGGCGTATAGATATTAGCGCCAGAGACTATGATTGACACCCCACTAAAACTGCTAGTGAAAGGGAAGAGGATTTCCGGAATGACAGATTTAGCGAGCATGAACGGCACATATAGTACAACGGCTCACTGATAAAAGTAGTCTTCAGTGATGGATAGGGAATCGAACCTGGAACTTCTGCGGTTTTTAATCAGATGCTTTAACTACTGGGCAACCATGGCACAAAAAGGTTGAACCTTAGTTAGAGATTTAAAAAGTAACATATTTTTGGGAAAATTTAACATGGTAGTAAGTTTAGGCAAATGGTTTTTAACGCTAATAAATCAATCTTCATGACAATTATATACCTTGTTTAAGTATTTTGGACGCTACACGAAACATAAACCGGTCTCGTCTTGCGAAATAGCTGCAAAGCTTTGTATTTCTCGCAAAATCCTCTATATAGGGTGTCCCAAAAAGGTGGTAAAGCTCTTTAATTCTTTAACTATTAGAGATAAGTGAATAATGTAAATTGAAAGATCTTCAAAATAAGGTAGGAATGTTACCGTTGACATATATACACCAAAGAGCCATTACATTATGACCACCCACGCATTTTTCAATGAACTCGTCTGGATGACATGGAGAGCACGTAATTAAGCGGAAAAGGCATTTAACTGGATAAGGCAAGGAATCATTCTTGCACTTACGTTTGTGAGTGATGGGAAAGGCTGGTGATCTAAGCGAATTGGGTAGAGGGCAGATTGTAATAATGGCCCGAAGACTCGGAATGAGAGTCTCCGAAACTGCCCGACTGGTCGGTTGTTCACGATCTTCCGTTGTTAGTATTTATAAAAAGTGGATTAATGACGCTGAAACCAGCAACAGACGACAAGATGTTGAGTGTCCACGCATCATCAAAGAAAGAGGACGCCGGAGACTGTCCAGCCTAGTACAGCAAAATCGGCAGCTGACAGTGGCTCGGCTGACAGCCCAATACAGTGCGGGTTCAAATACAAGTTTTTCGGAGCACACAATTCAGTAGACACTCTTGGAAATGGGACTGCGGAGAAGACGTCCCTCACGTGTGCCTTTGCTTACAAAGCGTCATTGTGAACTACGCCTACAATGGGCACGGGAACATTGAGACTGAACCGCGAATATGTAGAAGAGAGTTGCCTGGTAGGAAGAATCCCAGTTTCTCCTTCATCGCGTCGATGGTCGCGTCAGGGGACACAGTCTTCCAGGAGAACAGCTGCTCCCCTCTCCCCGGCAGCTCAGAGAGCTCAAACACCACCATGTTCCAATATCTAGACTTTATGTGGCCGCTGCTTAAATATTTGGTATAACCTGCCTTCAGTATCATCCAAGAACTCGTGGCATCTATGCCTAGGCGAGCTGCAACTGTTTTGAAGGGCAAACGAGGAGCAACGCGTTATTGAGTTCTCATAATGTAATGGCTCTTCGGTGTATATGCATAACTCAAAACCATGCAACGCGGAGGGGGGGGGGGGTCTTTATATAAGCTCATTACGAGGAAAGATCTCTGCCCTGCCCCCTTTTTTCTTTCTCAGGTGTTTGGTTTTACACATTATATAGACCGAACCGCCCTCCAAGAAAAAAATGTGTGCTCCCCGGTTGACAGTAAAAATCAGAATTAATCGTTTGACCAGGTGGTAGAATCTCATGATGAACGACGCGTCTCCGATTCTACCAAATACTGACCATAACTTACAAATTGGTGTCAAACTCGGCTTTGCACCCATTTGTGATGATTCATCACGCTTTGACCACTATCCTTTTCTCACATTATTGTCCTATATGTAATATTTTTGTTCCCAACAATCGAACTGTAGCACTTCATTCACATAAGTTTAGTTTGAATTGTCACCTTTCAAATGTGCTTGAGTGTGCACTAATTAGATTTTATTCGATATACGCTATCTAACCCCATCTAGAGCAGAAAATCGGTAAGAACTTTTGTCCCAAACCAATAAATTTTAAAATAATTTTTCGCCTTTTTACACACTTGAAATGTATAAATTCTGTACGTCCTTACAAATGTAAAATTGAAAATTTATCAATTTGTATCTTACTTTATCTGTATTTTCAGTTTTCATTTTGATAATTCCTGTGAGATTTATTGCTAACAATCATGTTTACGAGATTATTCTTTTAAGTACTTTTCTTTTCAGTTATGATTGTGTAGTTTTTTTTTTTTAAAACAGACCCTTATTATCGATTAATCATTTATCTTCGTCTGTAATCGTAAATCGATACGCAAAGCTTAAAGAACTTTCCTTGTTTCCTCATTTGGAATTTTACGATTACTGGTACCTTAAAGCTATTTGTTCGAATATAAAAATATTAAAGGATAAAATTTTGAAATTATTTTTAAAATTCTGAATTTCCGAATAATATATATGATTAAGAACGTTTCACAATTTTATGATTGATTATGAATATCGTAAACTATACGAGAAATTGAATTATATAAACTCCGTTTCTCCACATCGAGAATTTGGCTGAACAATCGCAGCGCTCGGTATAGAAAGAGCGGTCTTTTTTTTTCCGAATTTCTCTAACTCTTTTCAAATTATTACACGACGAACATTGGCCTATATTTTCTCATGCACAGTTTAAAAAAAAAAAAAAAAAAAATAGAAAACCAGGGCACCAAAGAGAATTAAATCTCTTTATAATTTATCTTCTATTAGAAAATTAAAACGATTAGTGTAAACTTCGTATAACACACATAAAATGGCACACCAGTAAACTTAGAAAGTAAAATACAGAATTAATAGAATCAAATTCTGAGTTAGTTTTATGAACTGTTGGTTAACTTTAGTCTATATATATGAAAATATTAGAATATTAGAAATGAATTGTATACACTTCATTCTTCATGATTTTTTTAAGTTGATAGTCTTGAAATCACACGCTGAGAGTGAATACTTCAAATGATATCTAGTAATTTTTCGACTTTTGGATTTGTTTCAGTTGAGGACAATTTGAAAGCTTTTTTAAAAAGCATCTTTTCATAAGTTGAAGATTAAGTAAATTTAAAAGAATTATCAGTTGAAGATTATTAAGTAAATTTAAAAGAATTAACACATTCGATTTCGATAAAATATTTGACAAATCTAACGACTATATTTTTTATTAGCAACAGATATTCACTGAAGTGCCGCTGATTTAGGGATTACAAGCTGATAATGAACTGGGCCCTGATAGCGACTGCGACATGATGAGGCATAGATTCAATAAGTTTGCAGAAGTGTTCCACAGGAATGGCTTTGTAAACATTGGACAGTACTGTCTGTAATTCAGTAAGGGTACCTGGTGTTGTGTGATGTGTTTTCACATTTTTGTGCATAACATCTCGGAGGCCCTCAACAGGATTTAAATTTTGGCTTCTAGATTGCTAATTCATGGCAAAGAAGTCAGAAATGCACATCCAACCAGCAAGTAAATGTATTGCTGAAATACTCTATGTCCATGTGGGTGACAGTGCAACTTGAACGGAGTGATGTGATCGCTCAACAACTTTAAAAGTGACTACAGAATAGCATTGAGGGATAGTAGTACATCCAGTAAAGATCACAAAAACTGCCAAGAGGAAACGCCCCAGACCATAAATGAGCCGTTATAACCTAGTACAGTTCCAACATGGAATGCAAAATCCATAGCTTCATGAGCCTGACGCCACATTCTCAACCTTCCATCAAGGAAAAGTAGTCAGTTTCAATACTCATCACTCCTTGCTACTCGTTTCCAGTCCTGTAGAGTCCATTATCTGTGTTCTTTGGCCCTTGCAAGACACGCAGCCCGATGACATACGTTGAGCCACTTTACTTGGATCTATCTAGAGCTCCCGAAGCCCATACACTGCAACGAGCATTGCACGGCCAATTTACTGACTATAAAACTGGGTGCCTGATTTAGGTGAGTGGCAATTTGAGCTGATGTTTGGCTTTGCTGGTTACACACAATACGGCTGAGCCATCTCATACCACGCTTGTTTAAAAGCTAATTGTCCTTTGGAATTTTCCCCAATTGCTAGTTTTTCTCCACCATCCGTGCATTCTCTGTACACTCTTGACATTATTGACCTCAAAAATCCTAGTTCTGACAATTTCGGAAATTGAATGGCCCATGCGTAGAGCGCCTACTATCTGTCCGCAATCAAAGGGATCTAAATTAAGTTTTGAGCATAGTGGCAGTTTAAACAACTGAATAACAACAACCAAGGTACTAGTAATGCAATCTATGCAGTCACCACAGCTCCCTCGCATGCGCATGAGACGCAGCGATAGCACTGTCTATCATTAACTCAGTGGCACTTCAGTGTACAACAATTAAAACCATCTGGGAACTTGTTCATAAAAAACTCGGATAGATAATGAAATATTAACTGAAAAAATGAAATATTAAAGATACGACAAATTCACTTAGGAAATACGAATACTGTGCAATAAAATGATAAAAAGAATATGCAACTTAGAAAGTAAACACATACAAAAGAGAAAACAAAACGCTGGTGTTATTAAAACGGTGGTATTAGCAAAAATGATTTCTCTATGAATTTTTTTAATAATTTTTAATGAGTAAAAATACTCGTATTTTCAAAATGTTCGAGATATTGAAATTTCATTATGAATGAATTGATACTAACGTTTTCATTTTGCAGAGATCTTTTATTCGTAATGCTCGTAAAATGGGAGTTGTCATCTGAATTAACATAGAAAGAGTAACGTTAGTAAGCACCAGAGGGTTTAATGCTGCAAGACCGTCATTAAGTCTCATATGACTTACCATTGGTGCTATTGGCGCTACATTGCTTTTTCTGTGTTAATTACGTTGCAGCATGATACGAATTTTATAATGTTGGTATCTATTCATCTGCGCAGATATGACATTTTTATAATAAACTAGCTGAAGTACCCGTTCTTCGCACGGGAATGAATGGACTTTTTGATATTACGATTTGGTGTGATAACTATTCATTGTAACAAAGAGATATAGCAAAATTGATATCGCGTTATACTGTGTTCAATAATCATGCATACCGAATTTCAAGGCAATCGTTTGTACGGTGCAGAAGGCGATGCGGTGTAGCGCAATCTAGTAGCGAGTTTTAGTAAAACGGATACGGCGTAAATATTCCTCGCATTCAGATATCGATGTATACGAATTTTCATGACGATCAGGTGGATAGTCCTGAAGTTCATGTTTTGACGCGAGACCTAGTGGCAAGTTGTAGGAAAATGGATAGCGCCCAACTCTTCCCCGTGTTCAAATATCTATGTATATACCTATTTTCATGGCGATCAGTTGTACAGTCAAGAAGTGATACACTGCAGCGCCATCCAGTGGTTAATTAAAGTAAAGATTTGCTACAGCGCCGTCAAGTTGCGAGTTATAGTAAAATGGATAACGCCAAAATATTCTCATTGTTCAAATAGCTATGTATACTGATTTTCATAGCGACCATTTGAATGGTCAAGAATTTGTCCTGCTGCAGCGTCATCTAGTGGGGAGTTAAAATAATAATGCATTGCAGTGCCATCTAGTAGTGAGTAACATTAAAAGGAACCAATTTGAATATATTCTTCGTGCTCAAATGTGTAAGTATCAGGCGCGTAGCCAGGAAAATTTTTCGGGGGGGGGGATATGCGCCTGGAAATTTTTTCGGGGGGGGGGATATGAACTTATATGTGTATAAATAGACGGAATTTCATCACTAATCCAAAAATTTCGGGGGGGGGATATATCCCGATATCCCTCCCCTGGCTACGCCCCTGGTAAGTATAAAAACTTTTATGCCAGTCGGTCAATCGATATAGAAGTTGATGCGTTGCAGCGCCATTTAGCGGCAAGTTACAGCAAAATGGATAGTGAAAAATATTCTCCGTGTTCAAATATCCGCGTGTACCAAATTTCATAGAAATCGGTTGGACGATACTCGCATAGCAAACGGCTGAACGGAATAGAATTCGACGTTCTTCTGCGCCACCTAGAGGCAAGTTAGAGGAAAACGGATAGCACAAAAACCTTCTCCATGATATAAAAGACTTAGGTGAACCAAATTTCATGGTGATCGGTCAAACGGAGCTGAAGTTTTTCAACCTCATACACACATACCAACATTCATTTTTATCTATAAATAGTGTTATTATATATACCAATATATAGTCTCAAATAAAATGCAGTTTAGAATCTAAGCCTCGCCAAAGTGCCAACATACGCCATTTTGCAAGAGATTTTTCAGGGAATCATTGGAAGCATTGACTTAGCAGCAATCAAAATGGGAAAGGGTTCAACCGCCAATAAGTAAAGCACGCATTTATTTGAAAAGTGGAATCCCTTAATACAGCTGCATTTTTTAAATTATCAACTATATAACGTGTTTTATTCATCCTTACTCCGATGTACTAATGGCGAAGATTTCAATCATCTGAAATTTTGCGGGATTCCCCCAACTTAAATCAATGTGCTCAATTGGCGAGAATTCTGAAGTTAGATCGCTTGAAATCCCTTAATAACTGCATTATTTCTGCACGGATTATTAAAATTTAACGCTGTATTCCAATTAAACCTTTGCACTTGTTTTCAAAAATCTATTTCCTTAAGCTCTCAGTAAATTGCGCCAAGCCGAAAACTGTGCAAATCGCTAGAACTCACTTTCTCTGCATTTCAGCCATTTTATTTATCGCCAAACTAAAAAATTTTACACATTAGCCTCGGAAATCTTCAATTCTTATTGTTTTGCGTATAAAACATTTCATTCCTGCTCTGATTTCCCATGCACACGATATTATAATTAAAAAAAAAAATAACCTTGCGAATATAAACTAACAAAAAAAATATCATTATTATTCTTTTATTTTTACTTTGAGAATTTAAAACATTTTATTCGGCAAAATCGCCACACATGGCAACCACGATCCTTATTTCACACTTTTTTCACTACAGGGGTTACAATTACGGAAAGCAATTCCGGGAACGGGTGGACTTTCAAAGTTTTAAAGTGGACTACGATTTATTCTATATTATTTTACATATCTGTGCTAAATTTCAGGCCGATAGGTCCATTTTTGTGGATTTGTATACGAATCAAATCCACAAACAAACAGAATTTCATTTTTATTTATAAGATGTGGCATAATATGTAGCCCTTCCAAGCTATTCCCTCGCTGAAAGTTCAGTATCATTGGATCTGGACACTCAAATACGTATCTGTATTCGTATTTGCCGACATGAGAAATGGAAAATCCTTTCATATCCGTGGATCTAGTTTTTTAATGGTCTGACACAACTATAGTTTATAGCCCTTTTACAAGGGCGAATAAAAAAAATCACACTAAATTACTCTATCTATGGGCAATAATTATAGGAATATCAGAAATAGAAAATAACCAAGCTAAATATATTCCCCCAATTTCATTAAGATTAACATATCCGGTTAGTGACTCTGATTGAGACTAATCATTATATCTATATAAATAAAATTAGACTTTTGTCTGTACATTTCTTGGAATTCAAAAATTTTGCGATTTCTATCCGTTTCAAGCACCCGGGAATCCGATGCGACCCTCAAAAAAAAGTTTGTCTGTCTGTCATTCTGTCATTCTGTCCGTGACGCTTTTTTTGTTTAAGCATCACGTAAAAACGACTGAAGCGAATGATATGAAATTGGGTGTCATGATAGGTGGTCACTCAACTTAAAACATAGGCGTCGAATTTTTAAAAAATCTTGATTAGATTTTCAGATTTTGCGAAAATCGTTTCAAACTGCGTAAATTTGTGTTCAAGCATCACGTAAAAAACGACTGAAGCGAATGATATGAAATTGGGTGTCGTGATAGGTGGTCACTCAACTTAAAACATAGGCGTCCAATTTTAAAAAAATCCTGATTGGAATTTGAGATTTTGCGAAAATCCTTTCAAACTGCGTAAATTTGTGTTCAAGCATCACGTAAAAACGACTGAAGCGAATGATACGAAATTGGGTGTCATGATAGGTAGTCACTCAACTTAAAACATACGCGTCGAATTTTAAAAATCTTGATTGGATTTGAGATTTGCGAAATCCTTCAACTGCGTAATTGTGTCAAGCATCACGTAAAAACGACTGAAGCGAATGATATGAAATGGGTGTCATGATAGGTAGTCACTCAACTTAAAACATAGGTGTCGAATTTTTAAAAAAATCTTGATTAGATTTTCAGATTTTGCGAAAATCATTTCAAACTGCGTAAATTTGTGTTCGCACATCACGTAATAACTGCAAAGGTGAAAAAATTATATTTGGTGAAATGATAGGTGGTCACTCACCTTAAACTATAAGCATCTAATTAAAAAAAATTGATCAGATTTCGAGATTTTGCGAAAATCATTTAAAACTGGGTGAATCTTTGTTCTCGCATTAAGTAATAATGACTAAAGCGAATGATATGAAATTGGGTCACATGATAGATGGTTGCTCAACATAAACTATAGGAGTCCAATTTTTTAAACATTTTTATTAGATTTTGAGATTTTGTGAAAATTCTCTCAAAATACGTTCAATGATGATTTCTTCAAACTTCACGTAATAACGACTAATACGAATGATAAGAAATTTAGTGATATGATAGGTAGTTGCTAATCTTAATTTATAGGCTTTGAATTTTAAAAATATTTTGATTACATTTTGAGATTTTGCGAAAATCGTTTTAAAATGCTGAAAATTGTTCCAGCATCACGAAATAAAGACTGCAGGGAATGAAACGAATTTGGGTGACATGATAGGTTGTCACTCAACTTAAATTCTAGGCTTCCAATTTTTCAAAATGTTGATTAAATTTTGAGATTTTGCGAAAATTATTTCAGTATGTGTAAATATTCATTCGCGCATCCCATAATTACGCCTAAAGCGAATCAAATGGTATTACTTAGTTACTCTCTAACCTGTAATATTTTAACAATACATAAAAATTATAACTTCGCTTTCTTTACTTTGGCAACATACTACATTCATTCTGTGTACTCCTACAATGCTGACGAAAGTTCTTGCTTTTTGGAAATTTGCATTCACTAACCCGTCGAGGACGGGTACTTCAGCTAGTATATATATATATGTATATATATATATATATATATATATATATATATATATAATTTTTTACGAATTTTCGGGGCAACCCGCTGCTCTGGGGCTTAAAATGGTTTAAAATTCGTATTCTACGCTTCAAATACATAAATTTTCTTTTTGTTGCATCAAAATCGGCCAATTAGAACCGGAGGTATAGAGGTTTCGGTTTTCCATTGTTTTTCAATGGAGGTTCTAGAAAACTCGAGAAATATTGGTCCTAGACCTTAGATCTCTTCACTTTTGAGGACTTATTTTTGGCGCCAAATTTGGCTATATTTCGCCCAAAGTCGTCAAGCTTGGCGACTCTTTGGTCATTTGGCGCGATTTTCCCAATGGGGCCTGGAAGTTGTTTTTCCTGCATTAAAAACGCATAATAACCTAACATTTCTCTTCTATGACGTAATCAATATTCTCGCTTTATGTAGAATCTTCAAGAAATATACTCCTCTAAAAGCTTCCCGCAGTTTCTGCCTCCTCTATATAAACCGGCGCGCTGCCCCGACAGTTCAGTGCGAGTTGAACGCTCAATGTGTGAAGAGCTCTCAGTACGCTTTGTGAATTGATAGTGCTATAGAAGCTGTGTTTTAGCTTGCTTTATGACGTTGTTCTAAAGTGCTGTGTGTACATTTTTCATCGCTGAGTCTTGAGAGACTGTTAGTGTTATTTCTCGTATATTTTCACTGAATTTTTGCCTGTGAATGTGACTTATTTTGTGTGAGAAATACAGCATTTGTGAGAGCTTCTGACCTTAAGCGGATTGTTAAAAGCACGTTACTGCTAGATTGTGCTTGTGAATTGTGTACAGCTGATTGCTCTACGAAGTTCTAGAAGCAATAAAGTTTGTGTTCCATCCTGACAATTGACTTTTTACTTGAACTTTTTACACCAACTTGACTTTAGAACGACGAACCCCAGGAGTAGCAGAGTAATTCCGCAACAATATATACTCTTTTTCTCTGCAGTTTATAATGCACTTTAAAATGTAAGATTTAGTTTTGTGCTGTATAAATTCAACATCTTCAAAAATTTATATTTTTGAATTTATTCTAAAATATAAAAAAAATATTAAATTTATTTTTTCTTCTGTTCTAAACGTGAATTTATAAATTTATTCTAAATGTAAAAAAAGGGTTTTATTTTCTCTAGACTTCGAAATTTATTAATATATCTCATTTATTTTAATCTGCACGATAAAGAGGTCTTTATAATTTTTCGCTGTTTTTTGCTAATTTATTTTTGAACCAAACACTACCAAAAAATGAACTGTTTTTATTTGGTTCCTGATCAAAATTTTGTTTCCTTATTTCTGTTATTGTAACTGTAAAAATTCTCAAGAAAGCAAACTAACTGTTTAAAAAAATGTTAATGGTTCTACCCAGTTTGTTTCCGGAATAGTGGCGTAACTGAGTAGTTAAATCCTTACTTTGAGAGTAATATATGAAGCCTTAATCGGTAGGCTACTCTCAAAGGTGATATTGTATTGTTACGAAGACACTTCGGAAGAGATTCCCTTTCTGTAGTCACCATTGCTTTCCTGCATGGTCCCACTGCTCGCAGCGTTTGCACATGCACTGTTTAACTGTGCTTTAAGCAGTAGAACATGCATAAATAAGTTGGATAAGCCAATGTGTTCATGTCTTGCTTTCCCATTGTTTGATTTTCTACGCAAAAGAATTAAATTGTAGGACATTTCGGCCTTTTTATCCAAAATACACTTCCACAGTAAGGTTTACTGTACTTCCACAGTACAGAAAACCTTATCATTTCATTATTCTACTGGATTAAAAAAAAGATAAGAATCCAGGTTGCATTTTTATTCAATCTTTTATAAATTGAAGGAATCAGCAATATTGATTAAATCAGGGATCTATACTATTCTAGGGCGATTTCTCCTTTTCGTGTTCTCTACAACGGTATTAATTATTCATGATATCGCTTTTCACCGGCACGATAAGTCTTCGTCATTCAGTTCTACTGGGAATGGAGGAGAGAGTAAAAATCTGTTTATTTTTCGGCTTGGTTTCGGAAGGAAACGCTTTCCGAAGTTACGATATTGTTGTTGGAATTTGCATACATTTTGTCGGAATTTGCATTTTTCGAAGTACATTTAACCCTTTGAGGCGCAACCCTTTCCCAATGCTGAAAAAAGGGCAGCCGTTGCCATCGCTCGACTTAACTACCAGCAAGACGGCGGACGATCGAAACGTTCATCGCGTGCCACAGATCTAGAGACCCTTTATTTGACGACAGCTGGCTGTGCCGGCACAGCCTCTGCAGATGAGTTTTTTTTTTTTTTTCTCACAAAGATGATTGGAATAAATTCCAGTGATTCAATATGGAAACACGCGGAATGATTCGACTCGTGAATTAAACATTGCGTCACATGTATGAAACTTAACTAACATGTAGCACAACTTGTAACATGACACAAAGCGTGTTACTTGCAAGCTTAAACGAGAATTTCACGTTTTGCAGATGAAAATATTTATCTCCAAAATAGGCTATTTCTACAGAGTAACATTTTGTGCGTTAGGTTTAAATTCTAGCATGAACGCTTCAAATAACGCCTCATAATGCGGATTTTATTTTGTCTAGTAATTACTTCCTTGATAGAAGTAAAAGGAAGTATAGAGATCGCAAAAAATTCTGGTATGAAGATTTTGATGAAGAAAAAAATAGATTTTTTAATGTACCTAAATTTACTTTCAAGAGTTTTTGCGAGGTGTAACGTTACGCATGTATGTATGTTCGTATATATGCATGTACATGTACAGCCACAAGTCCATTTTGACTAGTGTTTCCTGACGTCTGTACATACGTAACTCGCATATCTCAAAAATTATTAGTCACAGAATGTTGAAATTTTATTTAGGATTGTTGTAAAATCTAGTTTGTGCAATTCCTATTTTGATTCCAATTTACTGGATAGTTTATTTACAGGGCCACCTAAAAGAACTTAAATACGTTACGCTCTATGGGCAGACCCTCTTTAAAGCTCATTTTAGAAATATTTGGTTATTTCCAACGAAAAAAAATTTGATGTATTATTCAGGATAACAAGATAAAGTTCTCCATCGAAAACGGTATCGTTTATAGTTCTTCTATGGCAGTACTCAAAACAATTCTAATACATTACGGGCAATGCTAGTTTTAGACATTCATCCATTTCAAGCACAATACCATCCTACCGTATAGCTATCTAGCTAATGGTCCGACGACGGTCGTGTGCTTCCCTCAAAAATTGCGCCCAAAGGCGCCAAGCTTGGCGAGTTTAGAAGATAAGTTAACAAATAAGGAAAAAATGTTTCAAATGATGAGCCCTCCTTAGCGATAGTTTCATTTTTGGCGGAAAATCAAATCTCTGTTAGAACAAGAAGGTAGTCGATCTTAATGGGAAGTTTGAAAATTAGTATCTCGCGCTCTAATTAACCAATTTACATGCAACAAAACTGCAATCTTTTATTTTTTAGCCCGTGGAACATTAATTTGACCCTGGCAGACAGCAAATTTCTCGCTCTCCGTGTCGCTCTTCAGTAAAAAGATAGAATTAATTTGGGAAGTCCTTTCACGGGGCCTTGCAAAAATTACAGTAATAGTGATATACAACTTTTTTAAAGGTTATCTCTAGTATCGTCAGACTTAAATACATCACCGAATTCAGCGCAAAATATTGTGTTGGAAAGAGTTTTACAATCGATACGTTTTGCATGATTTATATTTCTTGTTTTGATTGCAGTCTAGTTAATTTATTTACAGGACCACCCAAAAGACTTTCAATATATTAAGGTCTGGATACATTCAATTCATTGGAAGTCAGTGACTATTTCGGTTATTTCCAAAATCGCACAAACTATCTCAAGCTTGGCGGCTTTTTCCGAAATATTGCCAAAATAAGTCTCTAAAATTGGCTCGTGCTTGACGATATCTCGGATATTTGGCTAGAAATCTCAGAATCTTCGTTTTATTGCAGTACTGTATCTCTCAAATGAAATAAGGTTAGATTAAGTGCACCGAAAATATTTATGATTTAATAGAAGTACCTAGAAGGTCATGTGGTGTACACGTCATATTTTTTTTTTAAATTCCAGTTTTCCTGCTTACTTTTCATTTTCGACCCCACATTATTGTACAAAAGTCCTTTATGTGCATTTTACACACACTTAGACGAATTTTAAAAGGATTGTTATTGATGTTATTAAAAACAAGTAATATATAAAAAAAAATTAGTCTCCTACTTAGGTCAACAAAGAAAAATTTTATTTTAGTTACATTTTATTAAATTAAATTAATGAATTGATATTTGAAAAAAACTGTATTAACATCAAGTGTCATCCACTACAAGTTTAAAAAAATGTAATTGAACTTGAGTGGATGAATAAAAAGTATTTAATTAACAATTGAAAATTTTGAAGAAGTTATATAAATATATGTAGGGAGAGTGCGAACTAATATTAGGAATTGGGGGGGGGGAGATGCACAGTTATAGATGTTACAATAGTTCTAAATATAAAATTTCAACATTCTACGGTTAAAAGTTTTAGAGTAATGCGAAATTAGTTTTGGCGCCAAATTTGTCGAGATTTTGGGCATGGACCAAACAATGACTATCGCCAAATTTGGCGATATTTCAACAAAACTCGCCAAGGAAGAAGACAAATGGCGACATTTTGGGCATAGACCAAATGACTATCTCCAAATTTATCGTTATTTTGGCAAAACTCGACAAGGTCGATGACGAATGGGGAGATTTTGCGCAAGGACCCAACAATGACTGACCACAGATGTAACATATTGAAGATGTCCATAGACATTAATATATTGAAATTCTGTTGGGTGGTCCTGAAAATAAACTCTCCAGTAGATTGTAACCAAAAATCGAGATGCACAACTGGATGTTACAACAATCTTATATATGCAATTTCAACATTCTACGACTAATAGTTTTTCAGATTTGAGAGTAAAATACATGCACACGCACACCAAAGTCGCCAAGCTTGTCGACTTTAGGCGTAATTCTTGATGGAGGCATGTGACCGTGGTCGGACCATTACCTAATTATATGGTAGGACGGTATTGTGCTTGAAATGGATAGTGTCTCTAAAATTGCCTTTGACTGTAATGTATTGGAAATCTTTTGAGTGTTCCTGTAGCAGAACTATAAACGATAAAGACACCTTTTTTCGATGGAAAAATTAATTTTGTAACCCTTAACAGCATATATCACTTCAGTCGTTTGAACTAGCCTAATATCTCTAAAATACGCTTTTATGAATTTCTGCCCGTAGAGCGCAATGTATTTAGAATCTTTTGGATAATCTGCAGATAAACTATCCAGTCGAATGGGACCGAATGGGGGGGGAAGGGGTGCACAACTAGATGTTACAACAAATAAAGTTTCAACATTCTACGTCTAATAGTTTTTGAGATACGCAAGTTTAATGAATTTCGGCCCATAGAGCGTAAAGTATTTAGAATCTTTTGGGCGGTCCTGTAGATAAATTATCCAGTTGATTGGGACCAAAACTGTATTAACATCCAGTGTCATCCACTACAAGTTAAAAAAAATCTGATGTGTCCAACACATGACTTCCTTGCACGTCTATTAAATCAAAAATGTTTTCTACGCACTTCCTCTAAACTTATTTGTTTGAAAGAGATAAAATATCAATAATAGTAAGGTTTAGCGATTTCTAGCCAAATATTTCGATATCGCCAAGCTGAGTTCAATTTGAAGATTTCCTTCTGACACTTTATTTGGCGATTTTTCACCAAAAGCCGACAAACTTGAGATAGTTTGCGAGATTTTGGGGATAGCCAAAGAAGTCATTGACCACAGACTTTCAATGAATTGAATGCATCCATACACCTTAATGTATTTAAAGTCATTTGGCTCACCCTGTAAATAAATTCCCAGTCGATTGCTGTCAAAAAAGATATTGAAAACAGTTAGATATTATAATATAGCTCTTAATACAAAAGTTAAAAATTCTACGGGTTTTAGAGTTATAAAAAATACGAAATAATTTTTGGCGCCAAATTTGGTGATATTTCGGCGAAACTCGTCAATGTCGACGACATTTGGCGAGATTTTAAGCATGGACCAACAATGACGGATTATTTGGCGATATTTCGCCAAATAATTTATTTATCGACAGATATATCGACAGATATCGACAGATATATCGACAGATTATTTGGCGATATTTCGCAAATTTGGCGATATTTTGCCAAAACTCGCAAAGAACGACGACAAATGGCGATACTTTGGGCATGGCCCAAATGACTGACTATCGCCAAATTTGGCGACATTTAGGCAAAACTCGCCAAGGTCGAGGACAGATGGCGAAATTTTGGGCATGTACCAAACAATGACTGTCTACAATTGTATTATATTGAAGATGTCCATAGATATTAAAGTACTGAAATTCTTTTCGGTGGTCCTGTAAATAAACTCTCCAGTAGATTGGAACCAAAAATCGAGATGCACAACTAGATGTTACAACAATCTTATATATGAAAGTTCATAAGTTTTTGAGATTTGAGAGTTAAATATGCACACACGTACACCAAAAGTCGCCAAGATTGGCGACTTTTGGCATAGTTCTGGAGGGTGGCACGTGACCGTGGTCGGACCATTACCTAACTTATGTGGTAGGACGGTATTGTGCTTGAAATGGATGAATGCCCCTAAAATTGCCATTGACCTTAATGTATTGGAAATCTTTTGAGTGTTCCTGTAAGAGAACTTTAAATGATAAAGATACTTTTTTTAATGGAGAAATTCATTTTCTAACTCTTTACAGCATATGTCACTTCTGAATCGTTTGAAATAGCCCAATACCTCTAAAAAACGCTTTGATGAATTTCAGCCCATAGAGCGTAATGTATTTCGAATCTTTTAGGCGGTTCTGTAGATAACTATCCAGTCGAATGGAACCGAAAGGGGAGGTGCACAACTAGATGTTACAGCAATCCTAAATATAAAGTTTCAACATTCTACGACTAATAGTTTTTGAGATATGCGAGTTTAATGAATTTCGGTCCATTGAGCGTAATGTATTTCGAATGTTTTGGGCGGTCTTGTAAATAAACTATCGAGTCGAATGGAACCAAAAGGGGAGGTGCAGAACTAGATTTTACAACTATCCAAAATATGTAGTTTCGACATTCTATGCCTAATAGTTTTTGAGAGATGCGAGTTACGTACGTACGTACAGACGGCATGGAAAAACTGACGACAATAGACTCGCCGCTGGTCAAAATGAGTTGCAGACGCGTTAATAGGATCGTGCATGCTAGCCTAGGATGAGATGCATCGAAAAAATTCTTACAATTCAATTTAGAGGTAGTCAAAATCGGTTTTTTTGTCGAAATTTGGCCCCCAAAATTTTTCGGGATCACATTACTTCCTTATACTACGTACAAGGAAGTAAAAATGTATTTGAAGTTGATTGGATGAATAAAAAAGTATTTTATTAACGATTGAAAATTTGAACAAGATGTACATTGGAAGAGTGTGAACTAATAGTAGAAATTGAAAACAATACTAGTAATGAAGGTTTGAAATGAACACTTCAGTGCATAATATCAAATCTGAAAGAATTTTCAAACTTTAATTATTTTCAAGCGTTGAACATTAATGGGATTCGACTAGTGCTGTTTGAAATGCACACACTGGTATTAAGTTACGTAATTTAAAGTGTTCACTCCCGTTCTTGCACAAGTTTCATATCAGCTTTATAAAAGTTGAAGTAGGCTATACATCTGAAGTTTTGTGTTCTTTATATTTTTCGAAATATTGGAAAATGTCTCCGTAGTTCTGGTCGATACCGCTTCATCTTCTACATTTCCCGGAGAAAAGGATAACTGAGCGCAGTTTAATCTTCTTTCAGCGGCTCCTCGCAATTTTCACGCTTTATTTATGAGAACGTTGTTAAATATTCATGATGTTTCCTGGCCATGAACTCTTTCAACACTTTCTTACTTTACGATGAAGTATGAAGAGTGCTTTTACTTTTAATGGAAACTCGTTAACTTTTAATATTATTGGAATTTTTACTCTTTTAACCCTAGAATTCCAGTGATGTCAATTGGAATCGTAACATTCAGAAGTGTTTTTATGATTTCTTTTACTTCCTAGTACGACGTAAAAGTAATTACTGTGATCGAGAAAAATTTCGGTATTCAGATTTTGCCTTCGTCTTAACCCTTTTACGCGCAGTGTTCCCGCTCTGGGAACACCAAACTCTGACGTTTTGACTGTTGCCAGTCACGAAGAATAGATGTGATTTCAATTAAAAATAGTAGCGGGGGACAACAGCTGCACGAGAATCCTTTACTTTTTAGCACGTCATTTCCCCCCCCCCAAAAAAAAAAATGTCACGATTATTTTTAACAGCACTGACATCGGCTGAAAAATGGAAGAATGCGAGAACAGCTGGATAGATGGCCCAATGCTGAAAAAAGGGCAGCCGTTGCAGTCGCTCGACTTAACGACCAGCAAGATGGCGGACGATCAAAACGTTAATCGTGTGCCACAGATCTAGAGACCCTTTTTTGACGACAGCTGCCTGTGCGCGCACAGCCTGCTGTCGTCAAAAAAGGGTCTCTAGATCTGTGGCACCCGATGAACGTTTTGATCGTCCGCCATCTTGCTGGTAGTTAAGTCGAGCGATGGCAACGGCTGCCCTTTTTTCAGCATTGGGAAAGGGTTGCGCCTCAAAGGGTTAATTTGCTTTGACGAGTTTTTGCTTGACACCTCAAAGTACTGATATATGTGTGCATGTACGATTTCGTCCATTTTGGCTAGTTTTTTGTAACGTGCGGTACATAACTCGCATATCTCAAACTATTATCTGTAAAATGTTGAAATTTCGTATTTAAGATCTAGTTGTGCACTTTCATAGAATCCTCCTGGATCCTTTCTCTTGGATAGTTTATTTACAGAGCAACGCAAAAGAATTTCAATGCATTAAGGTGTATGGACATTTTCAATATAACTCTGTAGACAATCATTTAGGCCACATCCCCAAAATCTCGCCAACTGTCATCGAGCTTGGTAAGTTTTTCCGTAGTATCGCCAAATTTGGCGTACAAAAAAAGTACGTTTTTCTCGTAACTCAAACTTTTAGCCGTAAAATGTTGAAATTTTGTATCTAGAACAATTTTAACATGTAGTTGTGTTTATCCTTTTTTGACTGCAATTGACAGGGTAATTTATTTAGAGGTTCCATCACTTCTAATACCTTAAGGTCTATGCATACCTTTCTCGCAAATAAATATTTAGAGGTTTCTAGGACTAGCACTTCCAGGGACACAGCCATGGAGGATGGGCCACGGCGGCCTGACCCCCTCCAACAATTAAAATTTTTCTTGACTTGATGCCAACAAAAAAGCCTTTTTGTAAGAAGTTCTTGACCACATTTTGGACCCTACCCGAAACTTATTTTCTCACTCCGTGCCTGAGCACCCCGTAACTTACTATACCGTAATACCGCGCTTTATAATTTGATATATTATTCAATCGCTCTATTCATCATTGCAGGTCACGTGTTCTGGCATCAAAATATTCCGTCCGAGGAGGGAAGCATCCTGAGCGGATTCCACCCGACTCTGCCTCGTGACGGACGTTCTTTCTTGATCGGTTCTTGCGGAGACATGCTGCTTGCCATCGACGCCCGAAACGGTTCTAAAATTTCTGAAGTCAATCTGCCTTGTCAATCTCCTTTGGAAATGCTTTTCGTCCAGAACATCACCGATGCTAATTCTACACTATGGAGCCTAGTATGTGACTATGGAGATCAAATAGGTAAGTTTGAATAGCCGTAACATATACTGCAACTTCCAGCCCACACACTGAAAAATACAGGGTGATTTACAAGTGAATATGCCAGTTGTAGAAGCGCAATATTTGCAAAACTACGGAAGATAGATGAATTTTGAAAAAGAAATTATTAAAAAAAACATTGTAAAATTACCAACAGCATAAAATTATTAATGTTCAATGTGAGCACCACCAGAAACACTAACGATATCCATTCCATTGCAGGATTTGTGCCACATTTTTTTCAGCATGTTTGGCGTTAGTTTTGATGGCGACAGACTTGTTATCAGTTCAACAATGTCAGTTTGTACAGCAGGAGAATACACTAAGAATTTGCTTATAATGTAAGTCCCAAAGAAAATAGTAGCACATAAATAAGTCTCTGCATTTGGTGGACCACTGATGAAGAGCATCATCAAAATTTAAAAAAAAAAAAAAATTAAAGAGAAATGAAACTTTATAATTTCCCACTCAAAACGATTTATGCAATGGAACATTACATTGCATTGTTTAGAAGATAAAACATTTCCAAGTTGGATATTCATTGGCAATCAATCTGTAAATTAAAATCTGCGGCATAATTCGCATCGGTATGCCCCAGTTCCCAAAGTAACTAATCTTCCCAGGCCCTGATTGTAACATTTTGGTGTTTGGGGCACTTTTCAAATCTTGTGCTCTTTTATATAGCCAGATCGCCATGCTGATATGGATGTTTCAGTCTAAACTCCATTTTTTAGTCCAAACTTTTATAAAGTACCCAAGGCACGAACCACAAGTGTCCATGCGATAATGAGGACTTGAATCTTCCTCATTATAAAAGCCTTTAAACAACCTTTGAGAGTTTTTTTTTTTTCATTAAAAAAAATCTGCTACTTTTGAATCAGTTAAAAAAAAAGTTTGACAGTAACCGAAAAAAAGAGGAAAAATCGACAAAATGGAGAATGACACTTTCGAAATGTGAAAGTGCTGGTGGAAGTTTTTGAACCTCTAAGAATTTAAGAAAAGGCCTTTTTCTTTTATAAAATCTTTTCAATCTTATCCTCGTTGCTATCTCCCCAGTTGCTTGTTCTTTCAACCAGTTATATTTTTACAAAGATGTTTTAATTACTTTATTATTATTTTAAATAATTTTCTTAAAACAATTGAGGGAGTTGCCAAGTCCGAACTTTTACACTACTTGCCAATTTGAAAATGCTCTCCCCCAACCTTTTCTCACGACAGCCCTCAGTAAAAAGGTTTAAATACAGGAATTAAACATGATTAATATACTCGTAAATCTGTAACATTATTTTTAATATGGATTCGCGTAATGAACGTTTTTATACGCCTGTAGTAAGTCTTTCACCGGTTTCGGTTTACTGTTATTTACCTTTTTCGATGCTAAAACAAAGAGAATCTGTTTTTCTCAAATATTTTACAGGAAAATCCATCGGTATGTGGAGGTGAAAAGAACTGAATCGGAGCTTATCCTAATCGAAAAAGACTAATCTGCCATTTGCAAATAAAATCTTAAACTCAGTGCCGCAACAGCCAAAAACGGGGCAAGGCTTACGCTTCCCAGCCACGCCTTCGCGACCATGGGCTCTGGGTAGCTAAAGCATATGCCCCGGTCTGATGATCAGATTGAGTTGAAGATCAGGGAAGCTAATTTTATTGAAACATTTAAGGTAGAAATCATAAAGATAATTGAAACCACATATGTATAAATCGAAGTAAGAATAAAGTAATGATCAAACACATTCACCTTTCTATAGTGTCAAGTTTTCGTGTTCCGGAAAGTGAGTTAACATTATTTTAAATAACATTTGTGAGCAAACTGCAGTATAAAATTTAAATATTGCATTTTTTTCTACTTTCAATATAACGTCACATGTGTTACTCTCTGAATAAAATATCCTACTGTCGTGTGATACAATTTATCAAAATATCTGGATTTAAAAAAAAAATGAGATGCTGAAAACTATTTTTGTCTAAACAATTTTTGAACATAAATTTGGTTTCTATCATTTTTAAGCTCGCTGCATTTTAGGATTTTGGTGTTTCAAGAAATAACAAAGTACCAATTCCCGCCTCCCCATCACTCAAAATAAATAAATAAAATCCGTGGAACACAAGAATACCTTTGTTGTGAACTCCGAAATCGATTGTAGAGTAAAATTTATGTTTCTTCATTTTTATCCGAAAACCATTCGCGTTTTTAAAATAAAATTATATGTAAGACTGTTATGCTTTTCTATCAGGACAAATATTATTTGTTTGAAATTGTAGCATGGAGAACAAACCGCACTATATTTGTGTGTTAGCATGTTTTCTGGCAATTAATAATTGTTTTATCCCACAACTAAACAGTGTTTCATTAATCGTTATTTGTTTTTAATATATTATGAAAAACAGCCTTTAACTTGATTTTAGTGAAAAATGTTTTCACCGTCATAAATGTAAAAATTATTTTACCTACATATTTTTAAAGTAAAGTCATGACTTAAAGTAAAGTTTCAGTATTTGAAATGCAATATTTTACTTTTAGAAATGCACTTTTTGTGAAATTTTTTTGTCGGTGATTAAGACCATATAGAAACTTTCGATTTAGTTTTTAGAATTATAGGTATTCAACACTATCTATAACATTATTAGGGCACAAGAAAAATGTTCCATTGCCGCGTTCAATAGGCTGTAATAAATGAGATGTAATTGAGGCGCTTTGTTAATTCTTTTACGTTCTGGAAGGTAAAGCCCGTTGTGGGGGCAATTACACTCTACGTTCAAAACATATTTAATCTTTATACATTTCAAATATTCCATATTCCGTTTTTAATAAACTTCAAAGGGAAGAGGTAATCAATCGGTTGATTTTTTATGTGTGCCCAGCGATAATTTTTTAACCACGTAGCCGAATTTCAGCAATTCTATTTTTATTCGAAAACGGCTACTTACGTTCGGTCTCATATTGCCTAAAGAGCTGTCTGTAGAAAGATGTAGTTGTACGCAGGGTCGTTATAAAGCAAAAATTTAGGGGGCGGGATGTAAAGTCAAAATTTACCAACAATATGTACCAAAATGCCTTAAAAAATAAATACCAATTTTATCTGTCATTTTTACTTCAAGGAATCTCTCTATTCTAAAAAAAAGTAAAGGCCGCTGGCGCTGTCAAAGCTTGTTGGCCTATCTCGTCCTAAACCGTGGGGATTTGAGTTTCGACTAAGGTGCCCACAGATTCGAAAAATTCCGAGGAGCCTGCTAAGCTGACTTAAATTTCGAAAATCGAATTATTTTAGAAGATATTAATAAAACACTGAAAAAATAAACATAATGGTTGCCAGATTTGGCATAAATTCATTCATTCCTTTGCAACAAAGAGTTTACAAGTATCTAGAATCGCGTGAAATTTACAAACATGAGTTAGAATGACGCCCATTTTACGCCAAAATAAAAACTATATGAAGTAACTCGCTCAAAATGTGTCACACAAAGTTGACAATTTTCAAATAGTAAGTTCGCTTAGACACCAGGAGTTTAGAATGAGCGATTATTCGTTTTTCCAAAACAGAATAACTAATATCTTGAAAATGAAAAATAATTAAAATGCAGATTATTTTAAAGCCGGCTCGGTCCAGCTGGATTATTTGCTACCAGTAGAAATATTTGGCGGCGTTAACTATGCCATTATAGAAGTTATAGTACACTTTGGATATTTGCTAGCGTGACGAGATGGTATAATTCGTGGTGCTAAGTACGCCAATCTGCTAACGATTATGTAAATGAAAATATGGATAACGGTTTTCCGGTAACGTTAAAAGAACAGTAATTATAGGTTGTGAGCATGTGTAAATCGCCCAATAATGAAAAGTCGCCATTTGTGGCTAGCTATCCTATCTGTTCCGTAGCTTTTATTAACTTTACATGTACGCAAGTCGCCAAATAATGAAAAATCGCCATGGGTGGCAAATTCGCAAGGTGTCCAATAGGTTTTACATTATTAAAAATACCGCTGAAATAGATGTTCTGATTTTATTACGCTTTAGCTCCTAATTAATATAACTTTTAAATGGCAACATTAAATATCATTGTGTTTCTGAGGAGTGCAAATAATTTTTCCAGAGATTATAAGCGGAGTCCGCACTCCAGGTGGAGTATAGCTCAGGACCCGTACAACACGGATTCCCATAACAAAATATCTTCCGTGTTATGAGGGGGAGGGGGTCTACTGTAGTGTGAAGTTTAAATTTTTATGTACCAATGAACCTGCAAGAACCAAGCAATGTGTAGCTCAGTAACATTCTATCTGATCCAATCTTCGGGTTTTGTCTGTTGAAATTATGTCTTTTTTACGAATAAGCCTTATTAGGGGCCGATATGCCTCATACGAAAAGCGAGAGTAGCGAGTCTGGGGGCCTTGGCCCCTAGTATATATAAAATATGCTGTGGTATTAAATTTCATTACGAGCAAAGTGTAAACTGTAAACAATCATTATTCAATAATCTCAAAATTCTTCAATAAATCCTGGTAACAAAATGCTTACACGGCTACACTTATTGATGAAATTAGTATTTGGTTTTAATATAAAACTATTTTTTCATTCAAACTGTACAAGTTAATTCAATCTTGGTTAAATGACTCTTTAGACTTGATGCTTGCATCAGAAAATCAATTTTTCTGGAATGTACATGGATTCAAGTGCATTCTAGAAAAAATGCACTAATGTAATAAAAACTTACCTAATTCATCATAAGTTTAATTCTCTTTCAAAAATTTTCATATGAATAGGAATAATAAGATAGCTTAAGCGTTTAACGAAACGAAATAGAAATGTTTACTAAAGTAAATTCTTTATTCTTAATTCTTTTTCTCTGCATTTCCCATAAAAAATCTATATATTTTTGAGCATTTAGAAAGTACGTGATGTGGTTACTACAGTTGGCTTTTACAGTTATACACTCAAATATAAAAATATGAAATGAGTCTCCTCTTCAAGTTGGTACATTGTCCGTTTCCCTATTTTTTGTTTCTCGCCATCTCCAATACTTCAAAACTTGATTATTCGGACTGAAAGTGAACTCGTAGTTTCTTCACACTGTACCATATTTAAACTAACTTTTTTATATCCACATTGTCCTCAATATCTTTTTCACATGTTATCGACAAAAGCGAGTCAAGTCCTTTTCTCCCATAGTTGATCTTAGAGGATTCATTATAAAATTGAGTTGACTGAAAAATCTTTCATTTGTTGACACTGTCACAGGAGCAGTGCCACAGATTTGAACTACAGAATTTGCTTTTGGAATAATGCTCTTTAATTAGTTAGATTTTAACATGATTTCTACAAGACTTCTTGCCTTTGAACAATTGTCGTCCAAAATTTCAAGCTCTGCTTGAACTTGTTCAGCATCGGCATTGATATTCATTTTGGATCAATACCAGAAAGTGATTGAACATTAGTAATCACCCATGCCTTCCTATTAAATGGCTGTTGAAATAACTGCTAGATTGGTTTGGTGGTACTGAGAAAAGCTTTAAGATTTCCTTTCAAGAGAAATACGAGCTTGTCCAAAGAAAGGTTAAACTCACGTTTGTAAAACTGTGTCAAAGTCAATACTGCAGCTGTATCACGTTTATCATCAAGTTTTATTGGTTTAAGTCTTTGTCTGTGGTGTTGAGTGAAATCACTTTCAACATCAATCCAAAGAAAATTGCTTGGCAGTTTCAATCAAATTATCCATATCTTCATTATCTTTAATTTTTCCCAAATTTTTATTACACTTTCGATTAACATAGCTGCATCCACCACATTCACCTCCTTTAATTCAAGTTGTTCAGTAAGGATTTTCATCTTGTATAAAATATTTTCAAATCTACTTATGCTACCAGTAACAAAAGTGTATATCCCCTGCAGTACATGGAATAAGTCTGAAATAACTGAACTTGAATTGCAAGCATGTTCTGTGAATGTATTTTCTCTGTGAGTTTGACATGGAATAAACATGACTTCATGTCGAGAAAGGTCCGGCACATGTTCAAGATACAATGAAGTTGGCTTGAGGGGACAAAGGAGACTTGTTTACTGGCACGTAAATCACTAAAATGAAAATAGTAACAAGACTATGTTCATAATATACTATAACTTAAAATAATCTGTTGGCAGAGCTGGTAATTTATACACTGAACACTTAACAGATTGGTAGTTAAAGCTGAAATTTGCCGACAGTCCTTTGGCAACTGACGATTTTGCCGACAAAAGTATTTTTTCATAAAGTTGGGCCGGAGGGTGACACCCCCCCCCTGTGGAGCTGGCCCTTGTTGTACGTCAAAAGTTGCTGAGGTTGGCCACTTTAAGATTTATCGCGTAGTTTGGCGGCAAAAAAAAGTCCCAAAACTGTACCAGTAGGGTGGATCGAAAAAATTTTTTTTTTCGAAATCGTTATCCCCTGAGGTCTCAAAAGTTGTAAATTGATATAAATAAGACATGTGTAAAATTTGAATGTTCTACAACAACGTCTTGGGGTTGCGCATCGAGCTTGAAATTTAGAAATTTTTGAAAAATATGACTTCTTTAAAAAAGTGACCCAAAAATTTCTTTTCTGAATTTTTAGGCTCCCGAGGTTTTACAAGTTGTAATATTGTTATGAATAAGACGTATGCGAAACCTGAAGGGGCTGTGACAATTTCTAGGAGTTGCACATCGAGCTTGAAATCTAAAAATATTTGAAAAATATGCGTTTTTGATAAAAATATGTAGAAAGCAAAAATTATATTTTTAATGAATCAGTCCCGTTGAAAAATAGTCGGTAACGTTCGCAGCTCTTCTTCAGTACAACCACAATCGTAACTACATTACCCAGGACCCACCTCTTTGATTTGCCTGCCATCCGAGTCCTGCCCGTGCCAGCCCAAGCATCCAATTATTGGAGCATGCGTTTTAATGAACCCGACTTCAGATCAAACTGGCATTTTATGTCAAGTGTAATAATCTAGATCGTAAGAAACCATCATCTGATAGATGGATAGACAGCAAATTTGGCTGTTTGCTGTGGTGGGAAGCTGGCAAATACGACATTGCAGAGATTTAGTTAGATTAGAGAACTGCGTTATTAGATTTCGGATGTCGCCTTTGTTCTTTCCGGAATTTGATGATTCGCCACCACCAGCACTGCCTGTCAGGGTCCCAAGATCCATGGAATTCGTGTCAAACTTTCTTAAATTTCCAGTGAAATTCTTAAAATCAGATCGTGACATATGGCCAAAGTATGTTGAACGAGGTTCCATTATCAGCGAGATATGTTCTTTGGGACAAACACTTGGGTGTAATTTGCCGTCAACTATTTCTATGTATCTGTATTCTTCCTGCTATCAAAACACAGTCCAAAGAAATTTTTAAATTCTTCCGTTTCTTTCACTGCGAGTCATCTCAGCCTTCCTCTAACTTTATACGGGTCGAGAATCAGTTGAGAAGGTTTCTCTCCATCTGCATTCCTTCCGCTTTCTAGATTGTGAAATAAAGTTGATACCAGAGTTTCTGCTGCCTAGTCCGTAATAACTTTGTGTCGCAGACTTGTGAAAGCACTGAGATTTTTATTCTAACTTGGTCATTTGTGAACGCATCTCTCAGAGTGGCGGTAGATAGGCATTCAGCGTTTTCTTCAGTCTTTCGTACTTCTCTTTCGTTATTTTCACTTTCCAAAGCAATGACTAAAGTTGGAGACTGGATATTGGAACTTTCACCTCTTTCTCCACCAATCTCGAAATTTCTCTTCCCAACATTTCACCTTTTCTCTCGTTCTCCATAACCTTTCTTCTTTACAATTCCATCGATTGTCACATATCTAGCTCCCCTCTGGTCTGCTAATGACTCCCGTTCTGTGTGAGGTATGCGAGTCTCTGAGCCACACCTGCTCCGGAAAAAGTCAGTACATTTGCATGTGCGATATTAAATAGCTCGGTAAGGGAGAGTTTTTCCAACTTTCTTCATAAACAATTCCTTATGTCCGTCTCTAACGTTCGATTTATTTAGCTGCTGAACTTGCTCGTGACCTTTTCTACCTGTCTCTTGAATTTCTTGAATTGACACAGTAGGGATACTGGCCTTGATCCAAATTTCCTGTATTTTGATCGCCACAACTAAGGTTACTTCTCCTTCCGGTGATTCATGCCCTTTATTAAGAAATTTTTCTTCTTAAGTACAAAATAGTAATATAGAAGTACGAGTATGTCTTCTTAGGTTGGTAAGTTGGTACAAGGTAATTCTTTCGATATTCCCAGCTTTTCTAAGAACACCAAATTTTGTTCCATGTCTGTTGCAGACAGATTCACTCTATTCAGAATCGTAGCAGTGCAAGGCAACCACCTTTTAGCTTTTTGGGGGAGTAAACTGAAAGAACCATCTACCTGAAACGTGAGACTAAATGCCTGTTTCAATGAAATATCTCGTGCCTGGTTTAACCGAACGCATGTGCATCGCCATCACTGCGCAGGCGCAAACACGGCGCGCTAGTTGTTGTCTCAGAAGCGACAGCTTGCCGTCATTGCGTCGTCCAAGATGAAACGACCGCATAACGTGTGCATTGTATCAAACTGTTCGTAAAGCTGTTTTTTGTGATTTACTGAGCTTCTCTAAATATGTTTTAACATATAAAATGACCAAATTATTTTTAACGAAGTTTGCTTTCTACATATTTTTTTCAAAAAACACATAATTTTTCAGATATTTATAGATTTCAAGGTCGATGTGCAATCCCTAGAAATTGTCGTATCCCCTCCAGATTTTGCATACGTGTTATTCATAACAATATACAACTCCTAAAACCTCGGGAGCCTAATAATTCGGAAAAGAATATTTTGGGTTAATTTTTAAAAAAAAAGTCTTATTTTTCAAAGATTTCTAAATTTCAAGCTCGATGCGCAACCCCAAGACGTTGTCGTAGAACATTCAAATTTTACACACGTCTTATTCATATCAATATACAACTTTTGAGACCTCAGGAGATAAAGATTTCGAAAAAAAAAATTTTTCGATCCACCCTAGTACGCAGCTTGGCAATATCTGCTTAGCGGAAAATTGCCAAACCTTAATACTTTCTAATTGTAATATCATTCCCATAGTAAAGTTTAAAAAAAATCGTTTTAAGCCATTGCCTAAAGGTCTGCCAGTAGCGGCGTTGGTTTTGACACAGTTGGCTGTGCGTCGCCGCACAGACAGCTGTGAAAGGGAAAAGATAATCCCTTTAACATTTCTTTTGAATCACCCGGTATATTAGGATTTCTTTCGGTGTAGTAATACATTTAAGAGCCATACACTCGTGCTTTACATGTTCTAATGCAGATACAGTTAAGATGATTTTTCATTTCACTCATAAAATGGAATGCGATAAAAACTAATTGTTACATTTTCTCGACACGACAAAAATCTTACTTATGACTAAAATTGGCTGTCTTTTTATTTTTGACGTCTCATTATAAATAAAACTTTCGAAATCTTCAATATTGCAAGAACCTGTCAATGCAGTTTTAATTCATGGAAAGGTCTGTGACAGAACAGCAGGTGTTCTGTTTTCCTACGTAGATGTATCTTTTGAATGGGAAATGCTGCAGGTGAAAAGAATATGGTGCTGTCAATGAAACTTCATAAGGGCAAAAAGTATGACAGGCGTTCATTGATCCTGTCTGTCATAACATACTTATTCAATATAATTTATTTAGTGCGTATCTCTCTTGGGTATGAGGATATTTCATGTGATCAGACGAGGAATATTGTCATTGTATATATATACGGGGTGTCGCAAAAAGGTTTTACATGCTTCAATTATTTATCTATTACAGATAAGTGGGCAATGTAAATTGAAAAAATGTTCAAAATAAGGTGGGAAAAGACTATGTTCAGAAAAAAAAAATTCTCATTAATTTTCAAAAAGTTACTTTTTTAATTTGTATACGATCCCCGTACAAAAAAAATTGCCAGTTAGTAAAATTTGTTCCATACACTGAAATGTGATGCACAAAATTTCAGCATTTCATCATAAAACGTCTAAGAGACATCTATAAACAACGATGATCAGGGGCTTATACGTGAATTTGAATGTAAATGTTTATTGCTAGAGTGGTAAAAAGAATATTTTCTTTCATAATTTCTGTACGTTCTTGAAATGCGATCGTCCGATGTGAATTTTTCTATTAGAGCCACTGAAAAGTGGTTTAAGTCAGCATATATTTATCTTCATATCTCTGACACATTTTAGAATATAACTCTCAATGTTTGTACATGAATCATGATGCATAAGGTTTACACAGTTGGAAAGCACTTATCTCTAAAATAACTTAGTTCTAATTGTAAATACATATCTTTTTAATACGTAATCGCCGAGTTACTTTTGAAAAGCTAATTTTAAAATGTTAGCGACTTTCTCTATTAAATTTAGCGATTTTTACCAGAGAACATTGGTTACCACTGATCTGGCTTCGATCCTTCGGTATGAAGTTTTGGAGTTCTCGTTTCCTATCTTTTGTGGACTTGAGTATTGAATACTGAATATGGATGGGATTTATTTTCGCTTTGTCTTCTTTCCTGGGTCTCATTATGGAATTCTTGCTCTTTATGTATGAAATGCATTCGTAAAATGTTAACCAAATAAACAAGTAAGACAAAACGAACCTGGATAAAACTGTATAAAGGAGGTTTATTTTGTTTAAAAATATTTCTTAAATCCTCGATACTGACCACCAAAAATCTGCTGAATAATTATTTTAAGACAGTTATAAATGTCAGTCTTTCATGAAAGGTATTTTTTAAATTTGGTCCAATTCCTGATCTCAATCGTCGAATTAAACAAGTATGATTTGAAAAAAGAAAAAACAATCTAAAATTACTTCACTATATCGACAGTAGCTAATATTTCCTGACAGTCTAAGAGAGCCCGAGTATCGTTTACAATGCGCTCATAAGGATTGTAGAGTGCCATTATTTTGCCATTAATATCACCAGAACTCGAACAAACTAATAAGGGACCATCCCTAACGCTCACCTTTTTCCCAATAAAAAAAGAATAATCGGAATCGGTCCACGTGGTAAAAACTATCCCTAATTATACAGTTTAAAAAAAAAAATCCTACATGTTGATAACCACCTCCTTTTTAAAGTCTGTTAATGCGGTTTAGGTTTTGCAAACGTTTTAAAAGATATGAGAACCGTCCCCTTCTCCGAACCTTGGAAAAAAAAATTCACTTTCAGCTTATTTTTTGATTTTTATTAAAAATTCTTCTTTCCTTGTACGCTAAATACTAGCATCAACAGGCACCTTAGCAAGATTTAAAAAATAATTTAAATATAAAAATTTCCTTTTACACATATTTTATTCCAAGTGTAAATAATTTCTGGTGAATCTGGTTTTATTAAAAATATCTCCCTTCACATTAAACGAAATACACCCAAGCACCAGGCGTTATTAAAAAATAAAACTCAAGTCTTCCTCTACCTTATATTCAGTTAGCAGTTTGGCATATCTTATAAATAAAAATGAAATTCTGTTTGTTTGTTTGTTTGTTTGTTTGTTTGTTTATTTGTTTGTTTGTGGATTTGAGTTGTATACAAATCCACAAAAATGGACCTATCAGCCTGAAATTTTGCACAGATATGTAAAATAATATAGAATAAATGATAGTCCACTTTAAAACTTTGAAAGTCCACCCGTTCCCGGAATTTAAGAGATTTTTTATGTTCTCCACGCAAAAAGCTTTCCGTATTTGTAACCCCTGTAGTGAAAAAAGCGTGAAATAAGGATCGTGGTTGCCATGTGTGGCGATTTTGCCGAATAAGATGTTTTAAATTCTCAAAGTAAAAATAAAAGAATAATAATGATTTTTTTTTTGTTAGTTTATATTCGTAAGGTTATATTTTTTTTAATTATAATATCGTGTGCATGGGAAATCGGAGCAGGAATGAAATGTTTTATACGCAAAATAATAAGAATTGAAGATTTCCGAGGCTACTATGTTAAAATTTTTTAGTTTGGCGAAAAAATAAAATGGCTCAAATGCCGAGAAAGTGAGTTCTAGCGGTTTGCACTGTTTCCGGCTTGGCGAATTTACTGACAGCTTAAGGAAACGGATTTTTGAAAACAAGTACAAAGGTTTTATTAGAATACAGCCTTAAATTTTAATGATCCCTGCGAAAATAATGCAGTTATTAAGGGATTTCAAGCGATCTATCTTTAGCATTCTCGCGATTTTGAGGAGGATTCTAACGCTTGGCGCTATTTATCGTAATTTAATCGTCTGCTATTTGGGTTATGAATACACCTGCGCATAAGTTTTTGAAATTTTCATTCAGTTGGAATTGTGCATTTTTCAGAGCAGCTTTTCTGCATCTAATGTATTACATCCAGAAAAAAGGATGTTAGAAATATCAATTTTAATTTTGTTTAATCACACTCATGAATAATGATACACTTTCCAACTTAATGAAAGAAGGAACGAAAAAAACGAAGACCCATGGATTATAACTCTTTTTATATATAGCACTTTAGTGCGTATTTAAAAATCTGAAAGTGTGTCAGATTTTCTATGATTCTAGCGCTTGGCGCAATTTAATGAGAGGGTATTTTTAAAAATAAGCGTAGGTTATCTTATAAATAAAAATGAAATTCTGTTTGTCAATTTGTTGATTTGGGTAGTATACAATTCCACAAAAATGGACCTGTCAGCCTGAAATTTTACACAGATATGTAAAAAAATATAGAATAAATGACAGTCCACTTTAAAACTTTGAAACTCCACTTAAAAACGTTTTCCTCCTGAAGGGTTCCCTTAATTTCCGTTCCCGGAATTTAAGAGATATGTTCTCCACGCAGAAAGCTTTACGTAATATTAACCCCTGTAGTGAAAAAAGTGTGTGAAATAAGCATCTTGGTTGCCATGTGTGGCGATTTTGCCGAATAAAATGTTTTAAATTCTTAAAGTGAAAATAAAAGAATAATAATGATTTTTTTAGTTTATATTTGTAAGGTTATTTTTTTAATTATAATATCGTGTGCGCATAAGAAATGAGAGCAGGAATGAAATGTTTTATACGCAAAACAATGAGGATCGAAGATATCCGAGACTAATATGTAATTTTTTTTAGTTTGGCGAAAAATAAAATGGCTGATAGGCCGATTTTTAGAGTGCGAGTTCTAGCGGTTTGCACAGTTTTAAGCTTTTTGGCTCAATTTACTGAGAGCTTAAGGAAATAGCATTTTTGAAAACAAGTGTATACGTTTTCTTAGAATACAGCATTAAATTTTAACTATCCGTGCAGAAATAATGCAGTTATTAGGGCATTTCGAGCGATGTAGCTTCAAAATTCTCGCCAATTGAGTACATTGATTTAACTTGGGGGAAATCCGCCAAATTTCAGAAAATTGAAATCTTCGCATTTAGTACATCGAGGTAACGATGAATAAAACATGTTATAGTTGATAATTTAAAAAATGCGGCTGTATTAAGGGATTCCACTTTTGAAATAAAGGCTTGCTTTAGTTTTTCGCGGTCGAACCATTTCCCATATTGATTGCTGCTAAGTCAATGCTTCGAATGATTTCCTGAAAAAACGCTTGCAGAATGGCGTATGTTGGCACTTTGGCGAGGCTTAGATTTGAAACTGGATTTTACTTGGGACTGGTATATATAATAAGGCTGTTTATAGATAAAAATGAATGTTGGTATGTGTGTAGGAGGTTGAAAAACTCAGCACCGTTTCACCGATATCCATGAAATTTGGTTCACCTAAGTCTTTTATCATGGAGAAGGTTTTTATGCTATCCGTTTTCCTCTAACTTTTCACTAGGTGGCGCAGCAGAACGTCGAATTCTATTCCGTTTAGCCGTTTGCTATGCGAATATCGTCCAACAAATTTTGATGAAATTTGGTACACGCGAATATTAGAACACGGAGAATATTTTTCACTATCCATTTGCTGTAACTTACCGCTAAATAGCGCTGCAACGCATCAACTTCTATACCGTTCGACTGAACGGCATAAAATTTTTTATACTTACACATTTGAGAACGAAGAATATATTCTAACTGCGTTACTTTTGATGTTACTCACCACTAGATGGCACTGCAATGCATTATTATTTTAACTCGCCACTAGATGACGCTGCAGCAGGCCAAATTTTTGACCATTCAAACGGTGGCTATGAAAATCAGTATACATAGCTATTTGAACAATAAGAATATTTTGGCGTTATCCATTTTGCTATAACTCGCCACATGACGGCGCTGTAGCAAATCATTACTTTAATTAACCACTAGATGGCCCTGCAGTGTATCCCTTCTTGACTGTGCGAATAATCGCTATGAAAATAGGTATACATAGATATTTGAACACGGGGAAGTGTTTGGCACGATCCGTTTTCCTATAACTTGACACTAGATGTCGCGTCAACACATGAACTTCAAGACTAATCAGCCGATCGTCATGAAAATTCGTATACATCGATATCTGAATGCGAAGAATATTTTTGCCGTATCCGTTTTGCTAAAACTCGCCACTAGATTGTGCTACGCCGCATCGCCTTCTGCACCGTAAAAACGATTGCCTTGAAATTCAGTATGCATGATTATTGAACACAATATAACGCGATATCCATTTTGCTATATCTCTTTATTACAATAAATAGTAATCACAACAAATATTAATATCAAAAAGTCCATTCATTCCCGTGCGAAGAACGGGTACTTCAGCTAGTCTTATAAATAAAAATGAAATTCTGTTTGTTTGTTTGTTTATTTGTTTGTTTGTTTGTGGATTTGAGTTGTATACAAATCCACAAAAATGGACATATCAGCCTGAAATTTTGCACAGATATGTAAAATAATATAGAATAAATCATAGTCCACTTTAAAACTTTGAAAGTCCACCCGTTCCCGGAATTTAAGAGTTTTTTTTATGTTCTCCACGCAAAAAGCTTTCCGTAATTGTAACCCCTGTAGTGAAAAAAGTGTGAAATAAGGATCGTGGTTGCCATGTGTGGCGATTTTGCCGAATAAGATGTTTTAAATTCTCAAAGTAAAAATAAAAGAATAATAATGATTTTTTTTTTTGTTAGTTTATATTCGTAAGGTTTTTTTTTTTTTAATTATAATATCGTGTGCATGGGAAATCGGAGCAGGAATGAAATGTTTTATACGCAAAACAATAAGAATTGAAGATTTCCGAGGCTAATAAGTAATTTTTTTTAGTTTGGCGAAAAAATAAAATGGCTCAAATGCCCATTTTGAGAAAGTGAGTTCTAGCGGTTTGCACAGATTTCGGCTTGGCGCAATTTATTGAGAGCTTAAGGAAATAGATTTTTGAAAACAAGTGTAAAGGTTTTATTAGAATACAGCGTTAAATGTTAATGATCCGTGAAGAAATAATGCAGTTGTTAAGGGATTTCAAGCGATCTATATCCAGAATTCTCGCCAAATGAGTACATTGATTTAAGTTGGGGGAATTCCGCCAAATTTCAGAAAATTGAAATCTTCTCATTTACTACATCGGAGTAACGATGAATAAAACACGTTATAGTTGATAATTTTAAAAATTTCGGCTGTATTAAGGGATTCCACTTTTGAAATAAAGGCTTGCTTTACTTTTTCGCGGTCGAACCATTTCCCATATTGATTGCTGCTAAGTCAATGCTTCGAATGATTTCCTGAAAAAACGCTTGCACAATGGCGTATGTTGGCACTTTGGCGAGGCTTAGATTTGAAACTGGATTTTATTTGAGACTGGGATATATAATGACACTGGTTATAGATAAAAATGAATGTTGGTATGTGTGTATGAGGTTGAAAAACTCTAGCACCGTTGTACCATGAAATTTGGTTCACCTAAGTCTTTTATCATTGAAAAGCTTTTTATGCTATCCGTTTTCCTCTAACTTGCCACTAGGTGGCGCAGCAGAACGTCGAATTCTATTCCGTTTAGCCGTTTACTATGCGAATATCGTCCAACCGATTTCGATGAAATTTGGTACACGCGGATATTAGAACACGGAGAATATTTTTCACTATCCATTTTGCTGTAACTTGCCGCTAAATGGCGCTGCAACGCATCAACTTCTATACCGTTCGACCGACCGGCATAAAATTTCTTATACTTACACATTTCAGCACGAAGAATATATTCTAACTGTGTTCCTTTTGATGTTACTCACCACTAGATGGCACTGCAATGCATTATTATTTTAACTCGCCACTAGATGACGCTGCAGCAGGCCAAATTCTTGACCATTCAAACGGTCGCTATGAAAATCAGTATACATAGCTATTTGAACAATGAGAATATTTTGGCGTTATCCATTTTGCTATAACTCGCCACTTGACGGCACTGTAGCAAATCATTACTTTAATTAACAACTAGATCGCGCTGCAGTGCATCACTTCTTGACTGTGTAACTGATCGCTATGAAAATAGGTATACATAGATATTTGAACACGGGGAAGAGTTTGGCGCTATCCATTTTCTTATATAATTTGCCACTAGATGTCGCGTCAACACATGAACTTCACAGGGCTGTCCAGCCGATCGTCCTGAAATTTCGTATTCATCGATATCTGAATGCGAAGAATATTTCCGCCGTATCCGTTTTGCTAAAACTCGCCACTAGATTGCGCTACGCCGCATGACCTTCTGCACCGTACAAACGATTGCCTTGAAATTCGGTATGCATGGTTATTGAACACAATATAAAGCGATATCCATTTTGCTATATCTCTTTATTACAATAAATAGTAATCACCACAAATCGTAATATCAAAAAGTCCATTCATTCCCGTGCGAAGAACGGGTACTTCAGCTAGTATGCTATATGAGAGATTTTTTATCCCAGCTGTACATTAATAATAATAGTCGTAGATATTGCAAAAAGTGCCAGTAGTTAAACGTGTAAGAAATAGTTATTTAACGCTGAGGGGAAACTCTTATTAAAATTCAGCAAGTCTTGCTATCCCCTTTTAAAAAGGGGGGGACAAGATTTTTGCACTAATACGTGACAAAAATAGCACGGACGAAATTTGAGTATAATTGAACATAAACTGAGTATAGTGCGGGCGCCCTGAAGTTCTAACATTTTGAAAAGTAATCTTTCGCTCAAGTACTTAAATTATTCTTTATTTTATTGGAATATTTTCTAGACAGTCCTTTTCATCTGTGACCCAACCAGTAGCCGAGCGCATAGCGTTCTCAGTTGGGTGACGTAAAGTGCCTGGTTCAAACTCGGGTCGCGTCTTTTGACGTAGCCTTAAAAAAAACTCCACACTTTTCATATTTTAAATACGCATTAAAGCGCTGTGCATTAAAAATGTATCATAATCCATGCCTGTGGCCTATTTGTCCTTCTTGCTCATTACGTTGGAAAGTGTAATCATAATTCACGAGTGTGTAGTGTTAGTCTTGTTGCAGAAGACCTCTGTAAAATTGAAATCTGTATTAAAATCACGTCGCCAAAAACTGTTTAACAATCTTCGTCAGGCATATTCTAATTATACTTCGTCTTTATAAACATTGCTTAATATTCCCATTGAATAACAGTAGGGTTGGAAATTTCTCCCCAAATATAGAAGATATCCACAATCTGGGTTCAGTTTTCGAGACTTATTTTTTGACTCCGCACTTACGATTAATTCCTAAAAATGGCCAACTTTGGTGACTTTTGATATACCGCTACCCCACTGCTATCTGACAAACTTTTAGGAAGTAGCATATAGAAGCACTACTTCATCTTTACTTTATGCTCTTTGAAAATTGATTCGTCTTAGACAATATTCCGTTGCCAAAATTAATCGCTCTCTAGTGCTAAAAATAACAACTAAACATTTCATTACTTTTAACGAACTTTTTATTTTCACATGCACGTACATTAAGCTGTTTTTCTACATAGCCAGGCAATAAATTTGTCTACCTGTCATACCGAAAAACAAATTTCTGTATGCAATCATCATACACGTCCGTCGCCAGTCCATTTAGAAATTGAAGCATCGTTCCCATGCTGAAGCTGGTGCATACTGTGAAACACTAAATAAATTGCATGGGACTGTTGAAAATCGCGAGAGCTATTGTCATTGTATTGACGATGATGCACGTTCACATACCACTGTGAAAACATTTTTTTTTTTTTTTTCAAACTACCAAGTGGGAACTTTTGATCATCTACCCTTTAGTCCGGATCTGACTCCCGTTGATTATCATCTTTTTACAAAAGTAAAGAAATTTTTGGGAAGAAAAGTTTGAATGTGACGAGGAGCTCAAGAAAACAGTGCTTTTCTGAATGAACTGGCAGTGAAGATATATGACGAAGGCATACAAAATCTTGTTTTACGGATGATTGGTGGGTAAATGTACAGAGTGAGTTTGTGTGGGGGGAAAACAGCTTAATGTATGCACATATAAAAAAGGGTTTATTACCAAATTGATTGTAGCATCTAATTATGCATCTCTTTTGTGATTACAATCAACTATGTAATTTATTAAGGTCTCCCAAAAAACTTCCATTACATTAACATCCATTACCCAGCATTAACCCAACTTGGCGATATCGAAATATTGGGTTGAATTTGCTAAACCTATTGCTGCAGTATTTTATCTCTTTCAAACAAAATAAGTTTAGATGAAGTGTGCCGAAAATGTTTTTGATTTAATAGACGTGGAAGGAAGTCGTGTGTTGTCCACATCAGGTTTATTTGAATTGCAATCGACTGGGTAATTTATTTACAGGGTCACACAAATGACTTTATATAAATTAAGGTGTATGATACATTCAATTCATTGAAAGTCTGTGGTCAATGACTACTTCGACTGTCCCCAAAATAGGGAATGCAATCCCGATCCCGCGGGAACGGGAGATCGCGCGCAAATATTTGCGGGACTAGTCCCGCGGGATTAAGACCGTAATCCCGCGGGATTGAAAATGAAAAATAAATTATTTTTATTTCAATTTCACGCCTCTTTCCCTATCATCAATTGCGCAAAAATGTTTGCTTAAAATGAACAATAAGAACCAGTGATCATGGGCGTTCATACCTATTGGCAGGTAGGCACCTTAGTCCCACCAGTTCCCTTATTGTTATGATTTACGTACTGGTATACCGCAGAAGTGCTTCAACACTAAATACTGTATCTTTCAGGGGCAGGACCTTGACTTGTCCCCCCCCTCCATAAACGACCCTATGGCCGCCCATGCTAGTGATGTCTTTAAAAGGTGAACTTCAGTTAACCACTCGAAAATGTATGGCTCATTCAGGGATTCACACGAGGAAAAAAAAATCTTTTGTTAAACGCTTTTGTATTCTCTATCAAAATTAGATAAAGACTAAGAAGACATGCCTCTTTACGTTGTCTTTTTTACATTCTTCTTTTTTTAGCAACTAAGGAATAAGAGTATATTATTATGAATATCATGACTATAATTTGCATATTATGTAAGGTATTGTATTAATTATGAAATAAGTATTATTATTAAACTTCATAGAGCTTATAATCTTACTTTTTCCTACTTTTCTCTATCGAAATCAATTTTTAGTTGAATGAAATATTAAACCCGCGGGATTGCATTCCCTATCCCAAAATCTATCTCGCAAACTATGTCAAGCTCGTCGGTTTTTGGTGAAATATCGCCAAATTAAGTGTCAGAAACAGATCTTTAAAACTGAACCCAGCTTATCGATATCTAAAATATTTCAATAGAAATCGCTAAAACTTAGTATTATTGCAATACTGTTTCTTTTTCAAATGAAATAAGTTGATGAAGTGCACCGAAAATATTTCTGATTTAACAGACGTACGAGGAAGTCATGAGATGTCCACATCAGATTTGTATTTTAACCTCTTACCGGATTTGCCCGAGCTGAGCTTGGGCAGGTAAAAAGTTCCATTCTGGATTATCACGAGTGTAGCTCGGGCAGTAGGAAATTTTTTATTTTTCACATAATCTTTCCCAAATTATTTTGTTTTGCTTTCAAATACTTTTATATACTTTTCTGCCCACTAGATAGATCTATACACGATTTAGGAAATCTTATTGTCATGTTATTGATTAGGTATCAAGATCTTATTGTCATGTATAAAGATTAGGTTCAATCATGAGAATAGTGTTACGTTTTTAAAATGTATATAGTGTATCAAAATATGCATTAAAAAATTGACATTTTTTGACCCTCCAACTCGAAAAACATTGAACCGGCAAGGGGTTAAATACTCAAACGGGCGCTACTTTTTGGACGTACCTCGTACATACATGCGTTTATATACATACAGACGTCATCACAAAACTTGTCAAAATGGATTCATGGTCGTACAGAATAGATATCTTCATTTAGTACGTTCATAGATACATACGTATGTTGAAACGTACCTCAGGACTTTGTCAAAGTTAAGTTTAAAAATAGGCGAAATCGCTGTTTCAGTCGAAATCTTAATACCAAAATTTCTCGTGATCATAATACTTTTACTTCGCATGACAAAGTAAAAATATAAAATAGCCTTCGAAAATGCTGTAAGGTAAGGTTTATAACCTGTTAGGTTCAATCATTTTAAAGAGATTAATCTTCTGCGTTGCTTCCATGCTTTGGACCGCTTTCACATCACACAATCAGTGAGCACGTTTGCTGCAGTTTTGATTTATTGAAAATAATGGTCTGTATGGATTTTTATTAAAATTAAAACTTTCATGTTTGATTCATGTAATGTTAGCTAAGATAAATATAATGCAAAACTTCAAATGAATTCGAGATTCAAAGCGAAAATTTATTTTGTAAGATTTCACATAGGCATGCATGCAAAGCAGTTAGTTAAATGCAGGCGTAGAGGTAGAAAAATAATTCTAGTTTGTAATCCTGACGAAGATTTTTACCTACACTGCATTTTCAACACATCTTAGGATTGACTGTGCGTAGATATTTTTTATACAGGGTGGCCCCCAAAAAATGGTCACACGCTTTAATTTTCAAAAAAACATACCTAAAATTTATATACGACCTTTTGTAAAAAAAAAAAAAAAAAAAAAAAAATTGTAAGATGTGCCCCATAGAGGTGATCAAGGAACCTCTTTAGCTTAATACCTAAATTCTGGGCGAATTCTGCTAATTGGAATTTTTTTAAATGGGGATCGTATACAAATTTAAAAATTTAAATTAACGAGAGGAATTTTTTCCTACTTTATTCTGCATTGAAAATCTAGATTGCCTAATTATCTCTAATGAATAAAGAGTTAGTGTTGTCATCTTTCTGGGGCACCTTGTATGTTGTTGAGGCGAATCGATCTTCTTTGGCGGATGCTGAACTGAATTAATTTCCATATTTCAATCATGTTGTGAAAGCTCACTACACGATTATCGAGATAAAGTGGGGTCTTCCCATCAAATGTCATTCTAAAAACGATTGCAGGCTATGCTTATTTTGCAGGTCTCCCTAAACTAATAAATCGATATTCTTTTCGTCGCCGTGCTCACCCCTTGCTCTTCAAGTGTTGATTGTAGACACGAAAAATTTGTTCGGAAATGTTTTATCTTTATCGATCGACGGGGCGGATTTTATCTGTAGCTTATTAGTGGTATTTTTAATGATAGCCCGGGAACAATGTTAAATGCAACTCTGCTTGTGCCAAACTTCCGTGGATTCCCACGTTCTTTTTATCAAGAATGGAAATTTATTTTTAAGGATTGTGCGAGGGCGTGTGTGTAGTGTGTGTAGTGTGTGTGGTGGGAGGAAGAGACTCGTTGGTCGAATATATAGCTGGAATTCTTCCAAACAAATGGTTTTTTGTATTTCAAAAGACCTATTCAGTCTGTAACTCATTAATGAATGCTATATTATAGCGTTCTGTGAAGCCTAATCACTACAATAAACCCACACGTATCCTTGAAAACCCATTAATTTGTGTGTATTGCATAGATGTGATACTATACAAGAATCACTAAAAGCAAATATGTAAAGTTAATAGAATAGTTTTTAAAAAAACTTATTCAAATAGAAGTCACCTTCATTAACTTAAACTTTTTCCAAATTTAAAATTTTAGTAAGAATATGGAGCTTTTATTAATATTGTTGAATATCTGGATGAGTTTATTTTCCTCGCTTATCTGCAATGACAGTCGGATCCCGATTATCCGAGGGGGTCGGTGCGTTTTTCCAATCCCCCAAGTATTCACGCACTTACCTGTAAAACTCCTTTTCTTAAATAATGAGTTAAAATGCTGTTAAATGTGAACATATTCTTTCACTTACAAATCGTGTTAGCTAATATTTTAAAATCATTTGTTATAAACAGGAATGTTGCTCTTCTGACAGCCTTTTGAAATTTGATCAAATTGATTAACCCTTTCACTACCATTTTTTTCTGAGAAAAATATGAAACAAAGACTTTAATACATCAGTGACAGAACAAGTAGCGATGAAATGCTACTAACGAGCAAGTCGCTCGGCGACCATTCATCAGACGTTTTCTATTGGTGAGAGATCTGGATAACGTGCTGGCTAGGACAGCAGCCAAGCATTTTCCCTATCAAGGAAGGTCCGTACAGTATTGGCAACATGCGGTCGTGCATTACCCTCGTGAAAGTAGGGTTTCGCTGGGCTCGAATGCAGGGTAGAGCCACGTGTCATAAAACATCAGAAATGTACCGTCTATTGGTCAAAGCGCCGTCAATGCGAACAATAAGTGACCGAGACGTGTATCCAATAGCACCCCACAGCATCACGCCAGGTGATGGGCCAGTATGACGATGACGAATGCACTCTGAGAAAATGCGTTCGCCACGATGCCGCCAAACACGGATGCGACCATCATGATGACCTGGCAGAACCTGGATTCATCTGAAAAAATGACGTCTCGCCATTCGTGCTCCCAGGTTCGTCGTTGATTACACCATTGAAGACGCTCCTGTCTGTGATGCAGCGTCAAGGGTAGCCGCTGCCATGGTCTCTGAGCTGAGAGTCCATGCTGTTGCAGACGTCGACGAAACTGTTCGTGCAGACACTTCATGTCTTGCAAGCGACCTCATTTCTTGACTCGGGGATCGTGACGTGGCTGCACGATCCATTAAGGCCATACTGGTAATATGCCATCTTCTCGGCTGCTAGTGATGTGAGCCGTTGAGATCCAGCACGACGTTTCATATTATCGTCCTGAACCCATCAATTCTGTATTCTGTTAAATCATTGGATCTCGACCGACGCGAGCAGCGATACTGCTATAGGATAAACCGCAATCTCGGTAAGCTACAATTTGACCTTTATCAAAGTCAGAAACGTGCTGGTACGCATTTCTCCTTCTTGCATGAGGCATCACAACAACTTTTCACTTTCAAATTCAAATTGTGTATGAGAAAGAACAACATAAATGGCCCTTTAGGCATTTTTTTAAGTGGCGGTGGGCACCTTAAAATAGTTACAACATTCACACTTTGCAGGTGTTATTTCTATCCCAATTGTCATGTTTTGGGAGGTATTGTAAAACAAACTTCGGAAAAAGTGTTTTTTTGACCCGCCCTACTCTGTATATAGTAGCCTCGCATACTGCCGTGTCCACGACGCAGCCATATCCCGTTTCCTTTTAAATCACAAGTGCACTCGGTGGTATCATTTTTACGTCATAGCTAAACAAGCTCTGACAAATCGCTTTACTCGTGATTGTACCTAGATTATTAGGATGCTCATCATTTCCAATCGCTAGTGAAGTCAACGTTATTTTTATGTCAGGAGTTTAAAATTGCATTAGAAGCTCGAGAAGGTTTATATCTTACGCAAAAACTACATCACGGACAAAATAGTTTCGTTAATTGTCATATTCTTTCTAGCGGAAATAATGAACGCCTTTGTTTGTATTGAAATACAATATTAGAAAAGTAGGCAATATTCTAAATGAAATTTAAAACCGCAAATTAACTAATGGCATCTATAATGACACAAATGTAATCTCATCAGCAATTTGTTTTTTCATTTAATATTTTCATTAATTTTACTTCAAAATATTAGTTTTTTTATTTTATTTAATAAAAATAATAAAACTATTAATGGAAATTAGCTTAGGGCGTTACTTCATCAGTGCGCTGTCAAGTATTTTATAATTAATTAACGTCGTTTACGTTTAAATCAATTTAAGTATGACATATTCTCATAGCAGCAGTTCATACCATACCCTGGAACCCGAGGAAAATAACCTATCGCTTTCTGATACTGAAGACAATTCGACTCTTCCTTCTTTAGAAACAAGAAAATGTGAAAGTGATTGCGAATCAGTAGTATATGGTGTTCTGTTTGTATTTGGCTGTGATGGAAAGGTCCCAGACTATTTAGCTGGTAAAATGAGCTCTAGGTATATTTTACGCAAGAGAGCTAAAGCTAACGGCTTGAAAGTAGCTTCCAGCTGTCTAATATCAGAGAACGAGGCCGTGACTGCTTGTTCAAGTCATGTTATTGCGTATCCGTTGTCCAATAACTGTTCGGCTGTCGTTACGTTTACTCAAGATCCTCTGACTGATATGTTTCAAATTGGACGCCATGAAAAACACCCTATTGATTTTACGGTGTATGATGTTAATCTTTCAGGAAAAGCCAGGCATGGAGTATCTAGGTTTGCTTGCCGCATTCTCGTACGCCGAGACGGCGATCATGAAGCTCGGGTCTTTGCAGCAGCCTATGGCCCATCCCAGACAATTTTTCTCGGCGAAAGTGGAGTACCCTGCTACAGAAAAAAGTTGGATGGTTTTACAACGAATGGGGTTCTGATCATGCAGCCTCGAGGTGACGGTGCCGGAGTGTGGCGAGAAGTGTCTGTATCTGGTAACATTTATCCTCTAAGGTCTTCGAAGACTGATATTTTGTTGCGACCTAGACTATACCAAGAATCGAATGTTCTTCAAGATGGAACTCTTATCGACCTCTGTGGTGTGACACTAGTCTGGCGAACGCCTGATGGATTGAAGAACACACCTAAGAAAGAATATCTCGATCATTTGCAAAATACCATTTATGAATCTATCCCAGAGTGGCCGCTGATTTCTCGGAATTCATCTGCGCTTGTTTCACAGACGCAAGGTACTGCAAAAAGACCTTATGTGTACCTTTCTTGTGGCCATGTGATTCGATTCAGTGAACCTCCTGATGTCTTGGAACACGGTTGTCCTGTTTGCTACGTGATTGGCCCAATCACCGAACTGTCAATAAGCACTGAGCCTGGTTTATACATAGATCAAGAATTTCTTTTGTATGCTTTTATACCATGCGGCCATGCAGCCTCACAAAAGACAGTTGAGTATTGGTCGTCTGTAACAATACCAGTTCACGGGAACATCCTCCCAAGTAGCTTTTGCCCTTTTTGCGGCGTGGAATTGAATTGCACTACCAAATATGTGAAATTGTATGTGCCAAATGTTCCCTGCACCCTAGAAATGCATACATATTAAAATTATTTATTTCTTGATATCAATCGGTGTAACATAAAATCTTTTGATCGAGGCTTCGACTAATCTTGCATCTGCAATTGCGTTCCAATCGTATAGCAGCAGGATTTAAAAAAAAAATATTTTCTTTTAAGACTTTGTTTAATATACATTTTTTGTTATTTTATATGCTTCCGTTCACCCATTGGGAAAGAAAATATTCCTGTCTGCCATCCAATAATATCCAATGGAAATTTAAGATTGAGGAAGTCCAGCATAACTAACCGATTTAGATGAAACAAAATGCAATCTTTGATTGCAATACAGTGGAACCTCCCAAGTAGGACACCCCCATAACTTGGACACCTTCCTAAGTTGAACACATTTTTTGGAAACGGAACGTGTCCATAATATAGAAATAAAATTCTGTAAGTTGAACACTTTTTGAGGGAACCGCAGGTGTCCAATTTACGGAGGTTTCACTGTAATAAGTAATTTGAAGTTGGTTTTCTTTCTTTCTTTTTCTTTTAACTTATACTAGTTTTCACTTAACTGTTTGAAGTGAGAATGATTTGCGCAAAATAAGTCTCCAAAACTAAACCTTGCTTAGCAGTATTCTCTACATTAATGTTTGTACACTGTGATGAGCAATTGAATTAGGGATAGCTGGTTTTATGAAAGTTTTGAGCTGTGCCCATACCTGGAAGTGTCTTGCAAATGACGTAAGCAGCAGTTTGACACAAGGAGCGCTGCTCATGCTATCAGTAATGGTCATAAGCATAATGGGTAAGAATGCGAATTTAAGAAAAACTGACCTTGATAAAAAAAAATAGTCGGGACACGTCAAATGGGTCACTCCATTTCGGAAGTAGTGCAGAGACTTGGATTTTCATTTACCAATGTATTAAGGATGTATTGTGAGAGCGAAATTCGGTAAAATCATCCCTGCCAAAATCAACTGCTGCAGACAACAGCATGTGTGGATGACCAAAGTCGTCGTCAGTTGTCCCGCATTGTAACATCGGATAATCTGGCAACAGTGAAACAGATCACCCGTCAATTTAGCGATAGTTATCTATAATTTGACTTGATATCTGTTTATGCTCACATCCATTGAAAAGTAGCTTATGAAATTTAACCTTACCCTGTTTCTTAAGCAGGTTCTATGCACACAAATTTTAATATATAGTAAAATATATAATTCATAATGTATTACAAAGGAATTGAATTTTTTTTAATGCTTGTTAGCATAAACAAGAATTTCGTTATTTGTTCTACCTTTTTTTAAATTTTAGTCGAATTGATACGTTTATAGCAGTCTTTTTCAAAGGGGCTTAATGCCCCCTATATTAGCTGTAAGCTATTGAAGGGCAGTAGAAAACTCAGCTAAGATAGAGATATTATGGCAACTGGAGGGAGCCGGAAAACAAACTTTAACTGCAAAAACTCCACTTTAAACCACCCGGGCACTGAAGTCGAAGTGTCCTCAGTATTTAAAAGTAAAATTAAATAAAGTCGAATATTGTTACTTATAACAAATTTCAATTGTTTAAGAAAATGGATTTCAAATTACTTCACCAAAACGGAAAACTGTTCCCATTCTAAATTAGTAGGGTTTGGGCAAATCTTCGCCAAATATAGCAGATATCGGCAAGTTAAATTAAGTCTTGGGGACTTAGTTTTTTGACGTCAAACTTGGCGATAAATCGCCGAAAGTGGCAGAGTTTGGCGACTTTCGACATATACTGGTTTCAGGAAACCTTTCTAAGCTATACCAGTATTTCAATTGAAAATAATAGGGTTTGACAAATTCTCGCCAAATCTAGACGATATCGCCAAGCGGAATTAAGTTTTGGGAACTTATTTTTTGACACCAAACTTTGCGATAAATCGCCAAAAGTGGCAAACTGGGCAACTTTTGACATTAAGACCAGCGCCGTTTCTGACAACCCTTTAAGCAATGGTTTAAAAACATGTTTCTTCCCGATTTTCAGAATGACAGTATCATCAGAACGTGTCCAAATTAATATGGAACCACACCTGAGGTTTCCCTTTTCCATTGAAAAAATCATTTTTGAAATCTGTCCACGTGGCAAAACATTACCGCTGTAGTAAAAAAGAAATAATAGTGATATATACGCGTTGCGTTGAACAGCGTCTTTTTATGCTGGTAAAGCATAAAAAGATAAATGTATTAAATTTTTACTATACAGCAAAGAAACTGAAAAGGGGCTGTGAAAGCTGGCTGTGCTGTGCCGCACAGCCAGCTGCGTCAAAAAAGGGTCTCTAGACCTGTGGCGCGCGATGAACGTTTCGATCGTCCGCCATCTTGCTGGTCGTTAAGTCGAGCGATGGCAACGGCTGCCCTTTTTTCAGCATTGGGCAATCTATCCAGCTGTTCCCGCATTCTTCCACTTTTCAGCAGATGTCAGTGCAGTTAAAAATAGTGAAAATTTTTTTACGGGAAATGACGTGTAAAAAGTAAAGGATTCTCGTGAAGCTATGTCACCCGCAACTATTTTTATAGAAATCCAATCTATTCTTCGTGACTGGCAACAGTCAAAACTTCAGAGTTTGGTGTTCCCAGAGCGGAACACTGCGCGTTAAAGGGTTAAGAATAGAGGAAAAAGATTTTTTTTTTTAAATAATAAATATACGGAATTGTTAATCTTTTCGACTTCGCGTGCTATTTCCGAATTGTCAATGAAAAAACATACTTCCATCATTCCACTGAGAGCTATTTCTTGCGAATAAAAGTAAACAGTAGACACGCTTTGAATTAATTTCTCCTTACGGAAATCTCTGAATGACCTGGAAATCCAATCTTATTACGCAATATCGCACCTTGATGTGTTTTAATAATGCATGGGGTGGCGAACGTTCACTAATGCCTTCTAATAAAGTCTCGCCACGAACGAAATATACGGCCTTGCCAGTTCATAATATCCTCCCGTCTTTCACCGAATGTCCTCTGGGAATGCCCTGCTGCAATTTCCTGCTTCTTGATTCCTCTATGAAGTACAAGTAATCGATATCCACTTTTCATCGTTTCGCCAAACATTTCGGAATTTTTCAAGTTTTCCTTTTTTTTTCTCCTTTGAGGGATCACTAGTGTGGTTGTCCGTGGAGGTTTTTCCTCAAGAGAAATACTCGTTTGAACGAATCTAGTTATAGGTTTTCTATCAGTTACGAGTTCAAATTTCACACAGCCACAATTATGAATGCATAAAGTTGAAATGTTTGAATGAAAGACGCCGCCGTCTTCAGGGACAAGATTCCTTTCGTATACTGTGTAAAGTTGAAAAACAGACAACTCTGTTGTCTGTGATTGGCGATTTTACATAAGCGCAGCAAAACTTGCCGAAGCAAATAGTTCAAACCCCATCGTCGTCGATGGGCACACGCAAAGTAAGGGTAATCTTAAAGAGTGATAGTTTAAAAACAAAAAAATGCGATAGCATTTTAGATGCATTGTAGAGATGGCATAGGAATAAATTTTAGCGTAAAAATTCTGTTTTTAAGTCAACAGTGTTTGGATCCTGTTTTAGCCATTGGTTTGTATATGGTGTTTGACCTGCAAAATGTTGTAGTGTTCGAGGCCGAATACTATAACTTGCATACGACGTAACATTATTAGTTTAAGAGAAGGTGTTTTCTGGAACTATGCACTAATAACAAGATTTTTACTCTCTTATCTTACCAGAAAACTTGATACATATAAATTTTTAGCTAATGATTCAACTAGTGATGTGCCATTCGAGTGATTTCCATAATCGATTACTACTATTCGAATGGTATTTATAATCAATTAATTGAGTAGTGAAAATCGCGATTTCAACTATTCGAATAGTATTTATAATCAATTAATCGAGTAGTGAAAATCGCGATTTCAACTATTCGAAATAGTATTCGCGATTTCAACTATTCGAAATAGTATTCGCGATTTCAACTATTCGAATAGTAATCGCAATTTCACTATTCGAATTGTATTCGCGGTCAATCGTGATTTCGCTATTCGAAGAGTAATCACGATTGATCACGATTTCACTATTCGAATAGTACTCGAAATTTCGAATGCCCTGTGCTGTTCGAAAACTGTGCTGAGCGTTCGATTGGATTTTTCTGAGTCGATTATCTCGAATGGATTTAATAATCGATTAATTCGAATAGTTCCATTCATTCGTGGCCATCACTAGATCCAGCACATGACTAGTCATGAGCGCTGCGTATAGCTTAAATCATAGGGTGTTGTTTCGCACAGGAAAGCCTATCTTTAGGGGGTTAGGCTTATGTACCCTCTTCATGGATGGGGGGAGGGGGTCTTCTAATCCTGCATCTGGGTATGCACGCCATCATTCGAATACGGAAGAGATTGTGGAGCCAAGACAGATTTTACTTGCACCGCCAGCTATCTTTGGATAACACGGTCTCAAATTTGATCCAGGCGACTGAAGTATCGCTCTTAAAGTTCTAACCAGGTCGGTTCTGCTTCACTCTCAATATTCTGATGGTAAACGAGATTCAATCGACCGGGCCACTAAAAGTAACATAGGGTATGAGGATGCAGATACCCACTAGAAGGAACCGACGCTTGAGATTTAAGGTAAAAGCCTGTCCAGGGAAGTTTCGTACGAGCAGCGAAATAGCACCAGTACTTTCCCGTCAAAGGACGGACCCGCGGTACCCGTTTATTGAAATATCTCAAAAATACAAAATCTTGTCAGAGTGTGAAAAATAAACTCTACGAACTTCTCAGTTACAAACATTAGGAAACTTGATATCTGACGTGACAATGAACTTAACTGACACAACTTGAAATCGCTGAGTATTAAAATTACATTGGAGCTATTACATGTAGGAAGACGGTGCATTACTACACATTTATCAATGAAACAAGACCATTCTAACAAATCAAAATAATATACTAATTCATTAAAATACTGTTTGAACACAGGTACCTTTCAAATAATTTTACTAATAGAAAGTTACTACAAAATAAATTATTGTTAGCCTTTTTTCACAGAGTTAATGAAACATACAGGTGCATTTGGAAAGTTCGATGACTGGTTCCACAATTCAAAAACAGCGCTATTAGAATATTGCACTCAAGCGCACGCAGTGGCAGACACGAGAACTGACAATACTCATTAGCGGTAAAAATACTCAAATTACTGGTGTTAAACGATAAAGTAAATAAAAAACTTTGTAAAAAACACACATAAGATGTTACAGGTAAGAAGATACGTACGTTTGGACCAAAAATTGTTTTGGCCTTCGTCAGTCCAAGCCCTTCGTCACAAGGTACACAGGGAACTCAAAACAATTTTTGGTCGAAACGTACGTATCTTCTTACCTATAACATCTTATGTGTGTTTTTTACAAAGTTTTTTATTTACTTTAACTAGGGGCTAAGGCTCCCAGACTCGCTACGCTCGCTTTTCGTATGAGGCATTCGGCCCTTAATAAGGCTTATTCGTAAAAAAGGCATACTTTCAACAAACAAAACCCGAAGATTGGATCAGATAGAATGTTACTGAGCTACACATTGCTTGGTTCTTGCATGTTCATTGGTACATAAAAATTTAAACTTCACACTACAGTAGATCCCTTCCTCCTCATAACACGAAACATATTTTGTTATGGGAATCCGTGTTGTACGGGTCCTGAGCTATACTCCACCTGGAGTGCGGACTCCACTTATAATCGCTGAAAAAATTATTTGCACTCCTCAGAAACACAATATTTAATGTTGCCATTCAAAAGTTATATTAATTACGAGCTAAAGCGTAATAAAATCAGAACATCTGTTTCAGCTGTATTTTTAATAATGTAAAACCTATTGGACACCTTGCGAATTTGCCACCCATGGCGATTTTTCATTATTTGGCGACTTGCGTACATGTAAAGTTAATAAAAGCTACGGAACAGATAGGATAGCTTGCCACCCATGGCGACTTTTCATTATTTGGCGATTTACGCATGCTCACAACCTATAATTACTGTTCTTTTAAGGTTACCGGAAAACCGTTATCCATATTTTCATTTACATAATCGTTTGCAGATTGGCGTACTTAGGACCATGAATTATACCATCTCGTCGCGCTAGCAAATATCCAAAGTGTACTATACCCGCTATAATGGCAGAGTTAACGCCGCCAAATATTTCTACTGGTAGCAAATAATCCAGCTAGACCGAACCGGCTTTAAAATAATCTGCATTTTAATTATTTTTCATTTTCAAGATATTAGTTATTCTGTTTTGGAAAAACGAATAATCGCTCATTCTAAACTCCTGTTGTCTAAGCGAACTTACTATTTAAAAATTGTCAACTTTGTGTAACATATTTTGAGTTACTTATTTCATATAGTTTTTATTTTGGCGTAAAAGGGGCGTAATTCTAACTCATGTTTGTAAATTTCACATAGATACTTGGAAACGCTTTGTTGCAAAGGAATGAATGATTTTATGCCAAATCTGGCAACTATTATGTTTATTTTTTCAGTTTTTTATTAATCTTAATATATATATATAAAATGCTAATGTTCGTTTGTAAAGACAGGGTTTTCTCTATCACCACCAACTCGAATTAACTTCCCGTTGGGGTGGTAAATACCCCTTGGCCTCACGGTGAAAGTAAGGGAGTTTGGTCGCGGTGGGTGAAAGTGGGTGGCGAAAATGTGATAAAATATATATCTGTCCTTTTCTAACTCATAAGAACTTCTGAAAAGTTCTAAAAATTCCTGGAATGACCTAGAAAACTCCAAAATGTGTGCTACTGTTACAGTCAATCTAGAATGTTGTAGAAGGTTCTAAAAATTTTCAGAAAGTTCTAGAAAGTTCCAAAACGTGTGCAATCGTTCAAATAGATTTAGAATGATCTAGAACGTTCTAAAAACTTCTGGAATGATCTAGAAAGTTCCAAAATGTCTGCAACTGTTAAAAACAATACAGAATGTTCTAGAAAGTTCTAAAAATTTCTGGAATGATCTAGAAAGTTCCAAATTGTGTGCAACTGTTAAAATCGATATGGAATGTTCCAGAAAGTTCTAGAAATGTCTGGTCGAGTGAAGATCAATTGCAATGAGTGATTGTCATGCGGAAATTTTATAGCATACTGCTTCGCAGCCTCTAGCTTATTCCGATGAAATTCTCCGTAAAGTAACACCATTTCAGTGTATTCATTAGTATTAAACATTAACTTTCGTTTTTTAAACTCAATAAGCTACGAATTCAAATATCATGATCTTTAGACAAACACTAACAAAGTAACTAAAACAACAGTTTTTCAACTCCAATAAAATATTAAAATTTAATGTTTATCGTCTGTTGCCATATCAGCAGGAATACTTTCTATACATCGCATGTTTAATGGTCGAATAAGTCTCTCAATATCTAAGATAGAAATCTAAATTATCTACGTTAAAAATGGATCCTTAAATATCTTTTAAACATGCGGTGTATTTTAACCCCAGCAACGCAGGGTTTCGCTGCTAGTATCTTCTAAAATAATTCGATTTTCGAAATTTAAGTCAGCTTAGCAGGTTCCTCGGAATTTTTCGAATCTGTGGGCACCTTAGTCGAAACTCAAATCCCCACGGTTTAGGAGGAGATAGGCGAACAAGCTTTTGACAGCGGCGACGACAGCGGCCCTTACTTTTTTTTAGAATAGAGAGATACTCATTAGCGTTCAAATCACCACAGTTAAGGGAGAGTTCGCTCTACGACCAATTTAACACAGTTAGTGTGGGAGGGCGTGCCATTTCGAAGTTGAGATATTTTTGAAAATCAAGTTTTGCTTAAAATTAGGGAGAACGGGAACAGGGACACATGAAATGTTCATGAAAATGTTCGGTGTGGAAACACTGAATGAAAAGTGCGTTTTTTGAGGTTTAAGAGCGTTAGAGTCGAAAAGGATGAGCATCTTGAACAAATCCATAAACATCCTCCATATTTTCCAGATCTGGTACTTGCAGAGTTCTTGAAAAAAAGTCTTCTTGAAGTCTTGAAAGGCTTATGCATTCTTCAAAACATGTGGCAACTACAACCGATCCAATAATGTGTGAGAAAGGTTCTTAGTGCGCTTCCAAAAGAAGAGTTGCCGACATTTTCCAGCATCTATATAGTCGATATCAGAAATGGTTGTAGCTAATGGTGGTTCCTTTGAAGGACGGCCAAGTTCGTTTCTTTTTTTAACCTTTATTTTATGGCACCATTGACCGAACTTTTCGGACAGACCTTGTGTATTAGGATGTGAGGATAACATGCAAACATCGAATCACACAATCCTTTTGGAGATACTGCAGTATGAAGGCGAAAGATTTGATTAGACAAAAAATGTTAACACAATGGCATATCATGCCAATTTTTACTATTTCTTACGGTTTATATTTTTAAACTATTCAAAATAAGGTCGTTCTATAGTCCGAATGGTATCTTCCAATCATTAAAACGACCATACCGCACTCCCAAGTAATCGAAATGACTTTTCTCTCTAAAATGACATTACTAAGGTTTAGATTATTTGATCCCACGAAGTTAATCTACATTGGAATGCAGTAAAATGTTTGCAGCGCCTTTGAAGTCCAGTCATTTGTTCGAGTTGTCATTTAAGTCATCGGAATAGCTGAGGCTGGCCCGTAGCCAAGAAAACGGGCCGATTCAACGATGGCGAATCTGTTTTGAATTATGAATTTTCCAGGTACCTAAAGAAAAATATTGATCTGCCGATACGGGGCTGGTTTGAAGTCTTGAACTGCCTACTGTACAGAAACCGTATTCTAAATCGTTCAAGATCAGATTCTAAACTGTAGGCACATTTCGTTTGTATTGCCTTTAATGGAACAATATCCCACATGTGATCTAGATGGTTACGAATGTTTCTATGACGATTTTTCAGTAATCGTATATGCTCGTTAAAATAACCGTATTCCTGATATATATTTTAGCTGAAATAAAACTAATTTTTTGAATACTCACTTTTTAAATTTTCAAATTCCTGCTGGGCATAAGCTGCGAAAAGAGTGAGGGGGGGTGGTCTTTAAGGTCTTCGAGAAAACGTTCCCCTCAAGGCTTTACTGTGTAGAAAACTGTCTGTACATATTAAAGATTTTCAAACTATCTAATATTTTTCAGCCATTTTTTCCCCTTTATTCTGAGAACATTCATCTAATGTTATTATGCAAAATTCCTCTAATGCAGTTAGATGAACATTGTGATATAAACAGGAGTGTGTGTTTCTAAAACCTTGAATTTCCGAACGCAATTTTCTGTATAGAAAAGCATTGCTGTGATCGTTTGTCCGAAGAAAGCGGAGAAGCCCCTTAAATCTATAGGAGCGTATTTGACTTCATTGCCTCATCTAAGTTCCTTTTTAGTGGCATCTAGAGAGTTTACTATCATCCTCACCGTGCTGTATGATCCACACACACACACACACCCCTCATCTGCCTCCCCTAACCATCGCTCGATTATCGATTCCTTTTAGATAGTGTGCCTCTCTAATCGATTGCGCTTCATCGTTTTGCAGAGGCTTGGAGTTTCCGGGACCAAGATGTGCTGACGGGTGAAAATTTTGAGAGGAAGGACAATGTTTCAGATTTCGCACTCCTTTTCAGGTAAGAACTTTTATTACAGAGCGCACTCTTTATTTTGTTTTCTTCTGATTGTGTTGTGAGAGTGATGACGTAGATACGGGCCGCAAAGGGTACATGTGACGTAGACGCAGACAGAGAGAGGAGGTGGAAAAAGAGAAAGATGAACGCTATTTGTTTCTGAAAGTGCCGAACAGATCATATATCCCAGTGATATTAGGCACCTGCTCTTAGCCCCAGCTGAAATTCATGTTCTAACAATTTTCTATGGAGAAAATGCAAAATTCTTTTCTCTATTCAGTACTGGTTACTAGACTTACGCCTTACAAATGGAACATGATAAACTACGTTATTAAGCGTTGCATTATTTGACCGGTAGTGCACCGTAGAAAAAAGTTTGAACTTTGAGATTTATAAAAGCTTTTCGGTTGGAAATTAATTTTTAACCTCTTAACCCATTTATGCCAAGATTATCCTTGCATTCTCCAGTTTTTGCTGATGATTGGAGTAACACATAAATTTTTGTAAACGATTGTAATAACAATTGATATACTTTTTTTAACAAAACAAAAAAAAATTTTAACAGTGAAATTGCTACAAGTCACTTGTCAACCTAAGTATTTTGTGGAAACTTTAACATTCTTGAATTTAAGAATTGGAAAATTTAATAATACTTATGAATATTTTGATAAGCAGTGAAATTTTAAAAATTTGGGCGTCCTGTATGAAGGAGAGCACAACATTATCAACTTGGTTATACTTGTCAGAAAAATGCATCCAAAAATAGACAATTTTTCTCTTTGAAAAATCCCTGTGATTTCCCCACTCCCAAGATAGACGAACTCTATTCTCCCTTTATATATATACAGTGTGTCCCAGAATTATTGGGACAAATTTTAAGGGGAGGTAGGACACGTGATGAGGATTCAGAATCACATAGGAATATGGGGTCGGAAACGTATTTTTATGGCTGTTAATAATCACTTGGAACAAGTGCTGAAATAATGGTGAACTTTTCGACCCTTGTTCATACCAAACTAATGTATCTTTCGCAGAAAACATGTGACTAAAATTAATAGTTTAAAGATTCTATTTCCTTTCATGGATGAAATTTTTGAAGAAAAGCCCGTTATCTATGAAACTCCGTTAAGGAATTAGACAAACACTTCGGCTCTCTTTCCAAAGTGATTAACAGCAGGTAAGGGAAAGCGCGGGTTTTTGACCCCACATTGCTATGCGATTCTGAATCCTTATGTGCCCTACCTCCCCATACAGTTTGTCCCAATAATTCTGGGACACCATATATATATATATTCGCTCTCATCCTTGAAAAGACGCAACGGAGAAGAATCTCATTCTTTGACCGATTTGTTTCCCAAAGTGGTTCTTTGAACGCTCTGCTGGAGCTCAGCGTTCAAAGAAACATTCTGGGAATATATAGGTCAAAGAATGAAACCCTTCTCCGTTGCATCTTTTCAAATTATGAGAGCGAACAAATTAAACATGGGTTCAATAATGAGTTTAAGAGCGCTCAGGGGGAGGACGATCGCTTCCCGACTAAATCTGCCGCTGGTGATAGCTTTATCCAGACGAACCTGTGGTGAGAAATGGTCAGTTTGCATGAACTAAAGATTTAAAGTGCATAAATTACCTTAAAGCAAAAAAATTATTTCCGAAAATGTGCAATAGGATCGGTAAAGAAGTCAGAAATGTTTGTGTTACCTTCCTTCACTTTTCTGAGTAACTTTTCTCTGGCACAAGAAAATGAATCTAATTTTGATATATTATTGTCGAGGGAAAATATTTAGAGGAAAAACCTTTCAATATACTATTTCTAAAAAGAATATTTTCCAAATTCATGTGATCTTAACTTTTCATAGGAAGAAGAAATTTTTCTATAGAATTTGTGTTAAATAAATCTCTGGAACTCGGTTCTCATAATACATTGTACCTGCGAGATTAATTTGTTTCATTTAAAACTATTCCGCAACTAACAAGTTTAATAAATGGCGTAGCTAAAAATGGAATTTTGATACAGAAATCAAACTGCTGCACACATTTGCGCATGCTATTTGATTACTTCTCTTAGTATAAATTCTTTAGTAATTATCCCTCAGTAAACTCTCGCATGTTTATGGAATATAAGAAATCCTAAAAAGGTGTTTTAGCTCTAACTTTCATCCTACTTTGAAAATTGCGCGTTTTGGCTACGATCCGAAGTTATCAATGTTTTACTGTAATTCTTGCTTCCTGGTCTGTTTTAATCTTTGAAGCCTCCAACGAGAAAGAAAAATATCCCACGACAAATAGATATGCGTTATAGTTTTAACACCATTTAAGAAACATAGATTAAACACCGTTAAAGTTTTTGCCTGCCTGTATTCAAACTGCCGGTCCCAGCATGGCCGAGTGGATAAGACACTCAAAATGGTAGATGGCTGAAGTATGAAAGTCGAGTGTTATGGTCTGGAATATCGCGCGGCTGTCGATCTAACGGTTTGGAGTTTTGATCGGTTTTCTCCAGATGTAACGCGAATACACGTTAGAACAGCTTAGAAAGGTCTTCTGAGGCACCCTTCATCTTTGGCAGATAGCTCTTGCGTAGCTTTGCCATAACAACATAAACAAACAATTCAAACTGCCATAAATTTGTTTCGATTAATCGTGCAATTTAAATATTATTTTATCATTGACCTTTACTATTAACATGTTATCACTTTTGAAAATAATGCTCACGTATACGGACATTTAAAAAAATCATGCGTGTGATGGAGCACTCAACTAGATTTAAAAAAAACTAAATATGAAAGACTTAAATTAAATAACAAACACTTGATTCTGAAAAATGACAATTTACGGTATATGCATATACGAATCCTATACATGAATTGTATGATTGTAACAGCCCTGGTGCTGCTCGATGAAGGCAAGAAGTAGATGCGAACAGACTGCTCTTGCCATGTTCTGCAGTGGTCATCTTCGTGCTTTACGGCACGTGCCGGGTCTTAAAGTTTACCCCCATTTACCCGAAATGCAATTTGACTCAAGCCGCTCAAGAGCCTGCTGTACTCCAGGACTAGGACGACTCTTCATTGTTTGAAAACACATGGGTTCGTGGACTTACCCTTTAACCCGCGCTGTCCTTGCCGTGAGGACACAAAACTCTGACATTTTGACTGTTGTCAGTCACGAAGAATAAATTTGATTTCTATAAAAATACTTGAGGGTGACATAGTTACTCGAGAATCCTTTACTTTTTAGCACGTTGATTTCCATAAAAACTGTCGATTAATTGGAAAATTGTCAGGATTATTTTTAACAGCACTGTCATCTGCTGCAAACGATGGAAGTACGTTGATAAAGAACAACTGTATAGACTGTCCAATGCTGAGAAAAGGGGGGCAACAGTTTCGATCGCTCGATTGAACTACTAGCAAGATGGCTGTCGATCGAACCGTTCATTGCGTGCCTCAGATCGAGACCATTTTTTGACACCCAGCTGTTAGTTAATCGAGCAGAGGTCTGTGTACCGTGAGCTAATCAGTAGTTAAAAGGAGCGATCGAAACGGTTGCCCTTGTTTCGACATTGGGAAATGAATGCGCTTGAAAGCGTTAAAGTTTATAACATTTGCCCGAAATGCAGGTGAACGGAAGCCACTCCTGCCCATTTCTTAAAATTCATTGGTTTCCAGGAGAGCCTGCTGTACTCCAACCCTAGGATGATTGTTTATTGCTTGACTCATGGATTTATTTTAAATACTTTTAATTCTCAAGGTTATATATAGAAGATTGGCCGGTGTTTATGAATTTGTCTTTTTATTAAAGAAATTCGACTGCCAATCTTGCTGGATGAAAAAATACATTTTATGGTAAAGCATGAATCGTGCAATAGTCACTTTAAGGGATTTCTAAAATGTGCTTAGTGGTGTACCAGTTAGCTTTAACTATCTTCTGTGGATCCAGCTTGATAGCTTTGATCAATTCTGTGTATAGTTAATTATTTCTATACATTCAGTGAAACCTCTGCGAGCGGCTATCCCCTCTAAACGGCCAATTTTTCATGGTACGGATTTTTCGGCTCGCAGACCTAATGTTAAAATAACCTCTATCAGTGGTTACCCGATCCCCTCTAAACGGCCACCGAGTGGGATCGCCCATCTCATTTTTCGGGAAATTCTGCTCACTCCATGCTTTAATTTTGAGCGAAAAAAACTCAAGGTCAGGTTTGTGGTCGAATATAAGACCCAGGAATAACTTGCGAAGTCCATTCCCACGATTTCTCCCATCTTTCTTAGAGGCAGGATGAAAGATTGAATCTGTTATCTCTTTTGTATTTTAACCACACTCTTAAGATGGGAAATTTCACCCACGGAAACCATAGTACTTATAACCATGCAGTGGCGGCTTGTGACCTGTTTTACTGGTGGGGCCCGAAAAAAAATAGTGCCAATTAAAATCGCGAAAATATATGTACATATAGAACAACCTATCCCCACGTGCACTCAGCGTAAGTATTTAGAATTTCTCAAATGACAAATGACTATCAAAATTACTATACAACTTTTGCTATTTTTTTACCTAATTATGTTAAATTGAATAGTTTACTTTATTACTAAACAAAAAGCCACTCTAATTATTTAATATTTATGTTCTTTATAGCTGCTTGTTCATAATTTTTAGATGATTTATCTATTTTAAAAGCAAGATCAACCTATATAAAAAAGACATTTATACATCGCTTTTGGTAAATCAAGAAAACAAAACAGAAAAATATCTGATTGCACTGCAAAAATACGGTCACGCAAATAAAAAATGATTTCCTCCTAAGCGGAAAATTTCGCCAATAGTTACCGATTGCTGAAATTTCCCCGTACAGTCGTGTAAACTACCATGCGAGGGCCCGAAGATCTGGGCCCTGAAGACAGCGCCAAAGAAGCCGTTTGGAAGCCAAGTTAATTCCGCTTCAATATGGCTTTTGTGCTCAATGCCAAATATGTGAATCCGGTGAACGGAGAAAAGACGCCCAATTCAGGGCAAGCCCGCCCATGGCCCATGCATGGTTTAGATAGGGGGGAAATCGTATACTATCGCTTTTTTAAGTGCTTTTTTTAATGGATAGTATTAAAATAGTGTAAAATGCGTGCATTTTTTCAATAAAGGTAAATTATTGAAAGACCTGTCTTGCATAATAGGAAGATACTTTGATTTAGTGGGTGGTTAGTCGGTGGGGCCAGGTCCCTCTGGCCCTTAATGACGAGCCGCCACTGTAACCATGTATAAGTGCTATGGTTCTATGATGGTAACTGGGGAAGGAACGGGACAGTCGGGCGTTGAAGGTGTCTTAGGGCCTTTGTTCGGAATTCCAATCGGTAAAGTCAAGGGAGAATTACACCTCTTACTTCCTATTCACTGTAGGCAGATTCCAATAATTTTGGAGCAAAAATGTCATTCACGCAATGGAGAGAGCAGCCTAACTTTTCGAAATGCAACGAAGTGATGACAAAATGTGTTCTTCCGCGACGCAACTCACATAAGGTCAAACGAGTAATACGCGCACGCACCAAGCATGTGACCGAAACACATGCATTCTTTTTAGATAAGTTTTAAATTTCATTTTAAATAAGGAATATGTGTCAGACTTGTTTATATTACGCATTATAGCAATTATCTTATAATAGTAAATAAAACCCTTCAAAGCTGTCAAATATTCACGAGGGTACGGTGGGGTGGGCGCTCAGAGAGGTTTCACTGTAGTTATGAATTATGTTAAAAAAGGAAACTGTGGAAGATTGAAATATCTAATTGAACAGTAACAAAGTGTAAACACTTGTTAAAATTTGTATAAAAGCCAACGGTTCTGTTGGACGGGATCCGGAAACAGGGCTTCCGCAGAACAGTGAAATACTTCCAGAGCAGGAAAGACTCAATAAATCTGAAAGGTGGGTTGTTTTGGAGAGTTTTTGTATTATCTGCTAGTTACAACGATTATCATCGAAATCGGTAATCGCTAATATTACATTTTCCGGTATTGCGGACAGGGGTCTTTCTGAGGGTTCTTCATCCATGAGAGAATTTCGACCTCTATAAAATTCTGTGAAAACATTTGTCTATACTGCACATAATTTAATCACAGCTGAGTAAGTAAAAAATTTTCAAAGGTCGCTAAATATGTTATGCCTAGGGTGCTAAATACCTAAGTACGGCCCCTAGAGATTCTCTATTGGAAGAAAGTATTTTTTCCTTTAGGGAAGAAAGTGGAGTTGCGTGCCGTGCATCAAATCATTGAAATATGCTAAAAGCGAAAACCTCTCGGCTCCGCGAACAAATTTCGGGGAACGGAAGGCTTCTGGACTTCTATTTTCTAAGTATGTGAAACTGACGCTTCATTTTAACTTAAAGTAATTTTCTGAAACCGTTCGTAACGTTTACTACTTCAAAAAAAGTGAAGTGCGTCTATGTTAAAGTGCAACCACATATTATATGCAGAAACCGTTCCTTAATTCATTTGTTTTAATTTATAATTTGTTATATTTTTTCTTGCCAAAAATAAAGCGTGATGTCAAAAAGCGTAGTACAAGATTTCAAAAACAATTTTCCTGGAGAAATTTATTCTACCACATTATCAAATTACTACCATAAATCTACGAGCTCTAAGATCTAAATTGAATACTATAACTTGTAAAAGTGTTTCCGTAACTTCTACTCCAATTTCTTTACTTCACTTTTCTGACAACCTTGAACTTTCGTTCAAACAGTGGGTCCAACAACGGTGGATCAATAGACCTCCGTTGTGACGTCACGGCCATTCCTGGTGGCCCACTTCTCCTTTCTTGGTCTGATCGGGTTGTCATGGTTACGCAGGAGGCTATCGCCTGGGAGCAAAACTTCTCTGAACCCCTGACAGTGGCGTAAGTATTTTTTTCATATATTATAAATTAATATTAAATAAATTGCATCTCTAAAATTGATAATGAGTACTTAACAGAACTAATGAACACACCCCACTCTCAGGAAAGTGTTAAGTAGCAATAAATATAACATCTTCAGTTTGTACCGTATTAGACCAGTGGGTACCGCATAAGTCATATGCACTCCTACAAAATATTTTCTGAGGATGTCTCAAACTATTTATGAAATTTTTATAGATTTCTTTGCATTAATGATAGAAAAAGATTAAATAATTAGTGTAAAGATTCAAAATCAAAAATTAATATATTTAGCCAATTTTACCCCTTGGGTACATTTAACGACTGTGCGTCATGTACTTCAGATCACCAGTATGTATCGTCATTCAAACAAAGACAAAATTAAGCATGTACATTCTTGTTAATGCCCAAAGTGATTTGTAACAGTTGCAGGAAGACTTGACATATCGCGAAAGTCCGTATGTTTAGCATTTTTTCCTGAGTTGCTTGTAACTCCTATAGGTTATTTTGTTTGTTAGTAACCGTTCACAGTATATAGACATCAAGAGGCATTCTAAATTTTTCGGAATCTCTTGCTCAGTTAAATTCCTAAAAAGCTGTTCAAAAAATTGAATGATTTTCTAAAGGAACAGCCTTAAGCCTCTAAATTAAATGCAAAAGAATTACTCATCAACAAGTCGTAAGCATTCTCTCACTCATTTAACTGCTGTCCAATAGAGGCATTAATATACACATACGTTTAATGACATGAGAGAGAGAGAGAGAGAGAGAGAGAGAGAGACGCAATGGCTGAGCAATGATAATAGGCATATGTCTTCTCATGTTCATTGAAAGTTAACTCTTAATGTGGCCAGTCCTAAGCCTGGATAAAGCCGTTTGAGCAGATCTGTGGCAGGAACACTGCAGAACACGCTCCAGGGCGTTTATCGGCGTACCATGCATGACCTTGCTCGATCTTCCTACTTTAATAAAAAGAGGGAGCGGACCTTGGAAGCTCTTAATTTGTATTAAACGGCAATGAGAAGTTTACTACCCTCCCTAGCAAGCAGACCAGAAGTTTCGTTTCCATTAACACCAAAGTCGGAAAGAATCCACTTGCAAGAACATAAGGCCGATTTCGGCCAGAGTGGTCAACTTGGAAACGATATCCTGCCCTATCTTATCCCGAATGCTTGGCCAACCCTTCAAGCACTGAAATTGCGCTCTAACGTAGCCATTCATCGTATACGCCGTTATCCGAAGCAAGGCTCACAGCTTCTCTTATAGCAGTTAATTTTGAACGAAACACTGAATTGTGGTCCGGGTTTCTAAATTGATATGTAGACTCCCCTTCCTTTACTAGTATTCATGAAAATACCACTGCCTGCTCTTCTTCTAAAGTCAGATTTGCTTCCACTTACGTTGTGTAGATGACCAGGGCTCGATAAGACTTTTGAGGTAGGTCTTCCGTCTAAATTCAAAGGTATCTGGCGCAGTGGTAGCAGTGGTGATCAATGCAGTTATAGGATTTATTAGTTGCTGTCGCAGTTTTAAGTTCAGATGCCTTCGCTTTTGAGGTCTTAGTCTAAATTCGAAGGCATCTGTCGTTCAAACTGCGATAAAAACTAAATAGAATCGCACAAAATTGAACACTACTGAGATAGAAACACCGAATTCAGTGTGCTTAGTAAGTTTCTTCTTATGCTAATTAGAAAGACCAAGGGGACTTGTGAGAAAAACTCGGTCACTTCGGGTTTTACAAGCTTCCAGAGAAGGAAACCCTTATATGTGGGTGGACTGTGCAAGAAAAAAAAATTGTTTACCATATCTTTTAATATAGAATTGAAATATTCTATATATAGATATATTTATGAACAATAAGCGTTAACAACTTTGATTTGGTTACTGCATGCTTTCATACATCAGTGTTTTTTTTTAATTTCGTTTTATTCTTTTCTTATAGGAGTGTAGAAGTGGGGTATTTTTCTAAAAACAAAGAACTGCAAATCGCTGCTGCAGTACATAACTCAACAAATACAATAGTAAGTATATTTTTATCGTCACTAAGTTGAAATTGGTCAACTGGCATCACGGCAATGCGGAATATATCGTTCATGGCTACGTTGAAACGTGTAATATAACTCAATACTAAAAGTGTGTAACTGAATTACAAGCAAAGTATTTGGGGTGGGGGGCGGAAAATAACGCCGTTTTTGTGCATGCCAATACTTCGCCTATCCAAAACTAAATTATCTTAATGATACGAAATTCTTTATGAAATTCTGGAGAAGTAATGGATAGGAATCGCCTGCTTCGTTGTGGGGCTTTCCCTGGATCGACAAGGGTCCAGATACCGGGAAGCAAGAACTCTTCTTCAAGGACTATGACTTGGTCTTTGTTCTTTTTGTTTAGTATTATTATTAATTTTTTTTTTTTTTTTTTGGTAACATCTTTGCCACTGGAAATAAATTAAAGGGCAATTCGGCAAGTATGTGGGTTTTTAGAATAACTAGTAGATTAGGCTACAATGTTCTTTTCACATACTTCTTCATGTATCAAGAATATCCACAGAAATCTTGCTGTAAAATGTAACATACGCTAATACCTTATAATCACTTTCAGGACGTTTTTAAATTTCCCCTCCAAAAAATATGGGCCGTCAACTTCCCCATTTTTCACAAATATTTATTGAGGGAAAAAAAAAGTTATATATGAAACTTTTCTTTAAAATACAATTTGTAATTTAAAACTTTTAAAGAAATTATTTGTATTTGATGTAAAAAGACATTCAGTCATGTTCAAGCGTTAAGTTTCAAGCAGAGTTCTACGCATTTTGGTCATATTGACTCTTGAACTTTATTCGAACTGAGGAAGGCCAGACCTTTCGTACCGGCCGAAATTATCATTTTGTTGATAAGTGCAATTTATGCGTGTCGTTTTTATACTAAGCTTCTATTTATTATACAATAGTAAGTTCTCGCATAATATGTTATGACGGATAACAGGAATCTCAGAAATTACGTAAATATTTTTGCTTGTGACAAATTTTTTGTCAAAACTTGTTCACCTGATTGAACTTCTAATGCAATGTTTTAAACATGAAGCTTAAAAATGATGTCGATATCCCTTTATAAAAAGTGAGACGGAATTAGCCCTCAAAATAATGGATGCATTTCGGACTTTTATTTTATGTAGTATATATGTGACTAATGACGATAACATAAAAAAATTATCATACATAGAAAACCTTTTTTTGATTAAAATCGGGGCGGTTGAAAAAATCTACAAAATTTATTTTGGAACGAATATATGTATATTTTTTATAATAGTTAAAATATAAAAAAAAAATGAAAATTAATTCATCAAAATATTTCTGAAAATAGTTGTTTATTTTGAAGAATGTTATTTGAAGAAATGAAAATGTTACTTTGAAGAGTGAAGTCATTGCTTTAAATATTGCAACACAGAAAGTTCACTTTAAAATGCTCTTTCTAATAATTAAAAGTAAAAAAAGAGCGAAATCATTAATTCTTAGAATTAAATTTATAGATCTGTCCTTATAAATAAAAATCTGGAGGGACTCCACACGACTTTCCGAACACTTGCGATTAAGATCATTACAAAGCACTTAAATAAATTTTAATCTATGAATAATTCAAATATATATACCAAATTGAAGCTCAATCGAATGTACCGATTAAACGCTACCGCACTTTCCAGAATTTTTCCCCATAGGCCATAATGTAAAAGAAATCTTTGTCGTATCCCTGTAGAAAAACGATGTCCTATACACATCAAAATCAATACAGGTCTTACGATGGTGGTTTATAACACATATACCCAATTTGAGCTCAATCGAATGTACCGTTTAAACGCCAGCGCACCTTCAATAATTTCACCCCATGGGCCATAATGTAAAAGAAATCTTTGTCGTAGAGCTGTAGAAAAACTATATGTCCTATACACATCAAAATCAATACCGGTCTTACGGTGGTTTATAACATATACCCAATTTGAGCTCAATCGAATGTCCCGTTTAGGAGCTATCGTGTTCACTCACTCTCTCTCTCTCACACACACACATACACTCTTAAAAATAGCATAAATGAATTCAGAAAACATGTAAATACACCAAAATCTCGAAGTCTAATTTTGTCATGATTACAATACTTTCCTTACATGGTACATGTTCGGAAAGTAAAAATGAAATTCTCTTTGTGGGTTTAGACCGTATACAAATCCACAAAATTGGACCTATCAGCCTGAAATTTTGTACAGATGTGTAAAATAATATAGAATATGTGATAGCCCACTTTGAAATTTTGAAAGTCCACCCATTCCCGGAGTTTGAGATTTTTTATGTTTTCCATGCAGAAAGCTTTCCGCAATTGTAAAACCCTATAGTTGAAAAAAGAAATGTGAAATAAGCATCGTGGTTGTCATGTGTGCCGATTTTGTCGAATAAAACGTTTTAAATTCTTAAAGTAAAAATAAAAGAATAATGACTTTTTTTGTTATTTTTTAATTATAATATCCTGTGAACTTGGGAAATCAGAGCAGGAATGAAATGTTTTATACGCAAAACAATAAGGATTGAAGATTTCTGAGACTATGTAAAATTTTTTATTTTGGCGAAAAATAAAATGGCTCATACGCCGATTTTGAGAAAGTGAGTTCTAGCGGTTTGCATAGTTTTAGGCTTGGCGTAATTTACTGAGAGCTTAAGGAAATAGCATTTTCGAAAACAAGTGTATAGGTTTTATTAGAATACAGCGTTAAATTTTAATTATCCCTGCAGAAATAATGCAGTTATTAAGGTATTTCAAGCGATCTATCTTCAGAATTCTCGACAAATTGAGTACATTGATTTAAGTTGGGGGAATTCGCCAAATTTCAGAAAATTGAAATCTTCGCATTTAATACATCGGAGTTAACGATGAATAAAACCCGTTATAGTTGATAATTTTTAAAATGCTGCTACTTTTCAAATACATGCCTGCTTTACTTTTCGGCGATGGAACCATATAAGTGACAGATATTTCCGATTTTCATTGCTGTTAAGTCAATGCTTCGAATGATTCCCTGAAAAAAATCTTTCAAAATGGTGTATGTTGGCATTTTGGCGATGCTTAGATTTGAAACTGGATACTATTTGAGCCTGGTATATATGATAACACTGGTTGCATGTCCGTGCTTGCTAACAGGGAGTACCCGTCACCTCCGATAATGAAGGCCTCCACACCAATTCAAAATGACAGACTCCGAGGTCCATTGCTCTGCGTTCATTTGAATGAGTTTTGAGTGAAATAGTGGTCAACCTTTTCTCTTTGAACAGTAAATAAAATATCCATTCACATGAAACTGCCTTTATCAGAATAGAAAAATTCTTCATAAGAACTTACCACTTTAATTTGAAAAAAAAAACATCCATTTCATGAATTTTTTACATCAAACACGTCTTTTCATGGGTATACATTTAACTTAATAGTAACTTTCTTATGTAGCAGGGAAATTACATTTAGATTAAATTGAATTATTATATATTCGAAAAGTCCTCTAAAGCATATTAAGGGAAAGATGTTTTCATATTAAACACTTTTTTAAATTGAGTAGCAGTTTAAGTAGTCAAAATGCAAACTTCTATTGTATTTCGGTAGAAAAAAATACTCTTTTGTACATAAATACAACTCTCATTTCAAGATTTTTACCAAACTAATAAAAATGTATCTAAAATTAGGTATTTACGTATAATCCCGTCGGTGGTCCGCCAAGACGGAGCGCTACGATAAATGCCAGATACATGAAATTACAGATAGGCTGCTATCCTTATGAGCCTAGAAATCGTTGGAACAACGGAAGTGCTAGAGATTTATTGGCATTTGGAGACAAAATTTCAGATATCTAAGTGCTGTATATCTCTTGAACCATGTAACATAATCGAATAAATTTATATACACCATAAAAAGCTCTTTTTAGTGTATTGTTAGTAATATTTAAAAATATTTTAATGTGCTATTAGCCTGTTCCATTTTAGAAATAAAAGAAATCCCCATTGGAAATACCATCTTAAAAAATTTACATTTGGCTCATAATTATAAATAACTAACACATGAGCAATGTTAAAAGTAAGATTACATACTATTTAAGTACAGGCAAACAATATTTATGAATCATGACAACTAATCATGTCAAGTTTTAACGCATGATTCCATTAAATATTGTAACTATACTATTGAAATTCACATAACTTGGCGACTATTGTCATAATACAGTTACCAATAATGGAAATAACGATATAGAATTTTTATGCGTATTTAAACAGAATTTTGAACATTCGTAGCTTGGTTAATTTTTATTCTTCTACAATGAATTTGGTATTAAAATGTTAGTATGAGTCATCACTCCCATTTCTCCCTGTAGAAATTAGCTCCTGAACGAAGAGCTTATAGTAACTAACAAGACAACACTAGAGACGGAGAGTATATTCACGAGCACGTCAAAACTAGATGTAAACGTGAATAAAACAATGGAGCTTGGGACCACGGAATGCGCCATCGTGCCACTTCCTGTATGCAGTGCGTAGGTCTTGTTTATCAAAGGTAACGAGGTACCCCGCTAGTTATTTATATATACACACACTCCCTAAATGTTTGTTTCACCGAAAGATTAAAAAGGCTCAATGAAAGATCACATTGTTAGCGGGAAGCTCCATCGTTTCAGATTGAATTCGGCTCGTTTGGTTTAAACGTTTAGGTTTGCCACTCAGTGAGTGAAAATTTGCATAGTAGGGAAATATCTTCCATATCATACATTGTAGTTCAAATGCACTTTTTTAAATGTCTGTTTTCATTAGTTTACAATTCTTAAAATAAGACCTTATAATGCTACCAAACCTAATTTTTTTTTTCCTTTCCTTTAAAAAAAAAAAACATAAAAAAAAAGATGCTGGAGATCAGTGGTTTAGAAATTCAGCTAGGAAAAATTAATATATGAAAACTGAAATATATAATTAATGCTTAGCGATAAAAAAATGCTAAACATTATTTAATCTTTTTTCTTCTTTCCGATCGTTTATTCTATTGCACAAACATAATTACTCGTCGGAAAGCGTGCCAAATATGTGCCGTGTGGAATTCTTTCCTGGAATCCGGAATAGTTTCTGAATATTAATTCTGTAGACGGGGATGTTCTAGTGTCGCAAAAATGGTGATCTGGGTTAAAATTTCTAGTAAAAAGTTAAAGAAATTATGAATTTAAAAATTGTTCTTCGTAAGTAATTTGTCGTTTTTTCTGGTGTTATTACTTGATCCTCGCTAACGTTATTCAACAGAATTCATTTTCGGCGTTTTAAACCATGCTGTTTCTAATAAAAATAAAATGGATTCCTATTTATGGATTCTTAAAATTGTTACATTTCGGCACATATAAAGGAAGGATAATCCCGTGTCATTGTTTTTAGTAACCAATAATTTATCGTATGGTAGTAGATATACAATATGGTAAATTTGGCATTCTTTTAAAACAAGTTTAGATTTTTAAGAAATAAGTTCTTTTTTTTCTTTTTAGAATATTACATAAATTTGACTTGCTTGCCGTTGATTTGAATGACAGGAACAACTTAAGTACATGCAGTGACGCATTTAAGGGGGTGCCCAGGTGTCCCCTCCCCTTCCCGAAAATATACAACAATTATTAAAAAACTGCTCTTTTTAAAACTTTATTTTAACTCCAGTAGCAGTAAGATTTAAAATAAATTTACTCTAGAACGTCACAAGCCGTATTGTTGTATAGCTAGGATGCTTTATCTCATTTTGAATGACTAAAAATAATCGAATTTCTCATTTCTCTGAGAGGAAATAAGCCTGTCTCGTCTCTCATTCACCTGGCAATAAGGTCATATATAGTCACGACTTGTTGGAACAGCCCTTGTTGCGGAACATTGCAACTAAGGGACTACAAGGGTTGTTCCACAACTACTTTGGCATTTTTGCCGTCATCGGCAAACCAAAAATATGCCACTCAACCAAGCTATAAAAGTAAAAAAAGGTAAGAAAATCTGAAACACTTTCAGATTTTAAATACGCACTAAAGTGCTATATATTAAACATATCATAATCCATGAGTCTTCCCTATTTTCTTTCTTTATTCCGTTAAGTTGGAAAGTGTATCATTGTTCATGAGTGTGCCGTATTTTTCTCGCTTGTTTCATAAAACACATCTTTGGAATCGAGATCTTTCTTAAAATCGCCCCCTAGAACTGTTTTACAATCTGCACCAAGCATATTCCAACTGTACTACACTGTTTTAAATATTGTTTCGAATGTGCATCATAATCCATGAGTGTGTCGTGTTTGTCTTTCTTGGGTTGATTCCTACTTTAATGCCCCGACTGTCACCAAGGTAGTGATAATTAAACATATGCAGTTGCCACGACGATTTTTTGTATTTATGTGGCAACCTTAATATAGAATTAAAATGGCGATTTGGAACAACCTGTAAGTATACAAGATTCCATTACTTATTTATTATAATTCTGGGTCTTTCTTGTTCCATTAAACACATATTTGGAATTGAAATCTATATTAAAATCGCCTACTAACACTATTTTACTATCTTCCCCAGGCATATCTATATTTCTATCTATATTTTTCTACTTTCAAACCAAATTCGAAGATATCGTCAAGCTTGGTTCAGTTTTGAAGTAATTTTTTGGCAGCAAACTTGGCGATCAATTATCAAAAATGGAAAACCTTGTGCGACTTTCAGGATTTTATAATCTCCCCCCCCCCACACACACACACACCTCTGCGTTATCTGGCAAACGCATTCGAAAAGATCTTCTGTGACAGTTCATGTCTACAAACATGTCTACAAAGTCTGTCTACAAATCATGTCTACAAAGTCGCTTAGACAAAAATCTGGGCTTGAACGAAATAGCACCCTAGAGCTAAAAATCTGGGCTTGAACGAAATAGCACCCTAGAGCTAAAAATCTGGGCGTGAACAAAATAACACCCTAGTGCTTAAAAAAAAACTTTTTAGTAAAGTAGTTACTAGTGTGGGCAGTCACCTACCTGGCTGCTACCTGGACCCAGTACTGCGTGCAGACATCGGAATGTAGCGCAATATTCTTGCACGTTCCCCGTTTTTATGAGGAACTTGAAACTAACGACTCTTATATCACGGCGATCCCAAAACGCATAAAAATGTTGCGAAACAACTTTGCAACTTGTAGCCGAGATACGTGTTCCGCGTCTTTGTGTTTAGGTATGTACAGAGTAAGTATTGCGACTGTTCCGCATAGTGTGTATGAAGCCTTGAATATCTTATGAATACAAATTACCTTTTAGTAATGTCAATTTAATCGCGAAAACTTAACAAAATTATTGTTTATTTCCTCTGCTGCTAGATGTACTTAAATTCTTTTTAATTAGGATATCCGTAACATTGCATCTTGATTTGATTTACTTTAATTTTTGCTTTTGACCCGTATAATCTATTTCTGTCTCAACTCAATTGATACAAACCTTTTTGTATTCATTCAGTAATTGTTGTCGCTTCCTTTTCCTTGCAATCAAAGAAACTAATTTTCTTATTCTGAGTTTAAAAACATTGCAAATCTAGACATTTATAAAATGATTATTGTTCTTTTTCGCTGTTATGAGGTAGATACACTTGACTTGTTTTCCTGGTTAAATCCATTTAACTACTGTATTGTTAAAGTAATTTTCTTTATTCCCTATTTTGCTTATGTAAAATGGGGAATAAAGAAAATTACTAGAAAATAATGCAAAACGATTACAAAGAAAATAATGCAAAACGATTATTTTCATTGTTCTCTTCGAATGAAGTCATTATTTCCAGTAATGTCAGTTTAATTTCACTAGCACTGCACTTATGTTAATGCACTACAAATCAGTTTACTCGAAGCAATGATTCCTGCTCATTCATTATAATTTAAATAAAAAATGGTCTCACTTCCTAAAAGTGTTGTAAAAGGGATCTGGAAGCTGGCCAAGAAACATTCATATGCTCACTTTTTCTTTCAACACCATACCAACCGGTAATTTTTCTCCTATGAACTGAAAATATACCGAGGTTTAAATTGCTGTCATAATTGTGGAAAATAACTTCAGAAACCTATAATATTCTTTCGAAGAGGAAATAACGTTCGGTTGTTTTTACCGCAGTTCCTAGCATTCAAAAATTTATCCATGCAGAATGTAATGGTAAATATCTCAGAATCATAAATTCAAACAACCTTAAGTAAGATCTGGTAAATAAAGTAGATAATCGGTTTTTGTCTTATATGCAAATTCTTACAGTGGATCGATCAACTTGATTTATATACAGGCTATCCCCCCAAAAATATGGTACCTGTTTTAAATATTTATCCATTAGAGATAGGTAAGCAACGTAATTTGAAAAACACGTTCAAGATAAGGTAGGGAAAAAGACTACGTTAATTTAAAAAAAAACCTCCCGCTAATTTAAAAAAATACTTTTTAAATTTGTATACGAACCCCCCCCCCACACACACACACACTCCCCTCCAAAAAATCTGTAAAATGTGCTCCGTACACAAATGAGGTGATGCACAAAATTTCAGCCTTTTTCATCAAACATCTTAGATTTCTTTAAACAAAGATATCGGGGTCTATACATGAATTTCTATGTAAACGTTTATTGCTAGAGTGCAAAATTTTCGTTCATAATTTCCGTACGACCCCTGAACCCGATCATCCAATGATTTTTTTTTTTTTTTTTAATTCGAGAGCCATTGAAAAGTGGTAAATAGAGTAGATGATTTTTGGTCGGTGACCATTCTATCACACCTTGGGTCTGGGTTCGATTCCCGCTTGGGCTTGGGTGTTAACTTGTCCATCCCTTCACAGACGGGCCTCCCACTGGGTGATCCCATAATCAAATGGCCAGTAATTCGGGCTTGAGTGGTGGCGAATCTTGATGAGCAAGTGCCCGCACTTTCGGGGAGGGGTGGGGGGAGTAAAATATTGGTAGCTGAAACAGACAGCTAAATAGAGAAAACGTTAGAAATTTTATACTAGGTATTTTGTATTAAATGCAGAGATTTTGGCAGATAGGCACAAAAAATAAGTAAAATAAAATCGTAAAGGGGAGTTGAAAACAATAGAATTTCTCAGTAAAAAGGCTTTATATTTATTTTTTTACAAAAATGTGAATTTCCGGGAGGGTTTACGCTCTCTTGACCCAACTTTCAGCTACCTCCCTGTAAGATAAATCATTATGTCCTCTGACTATTACCATAATTCTTTTAATATTTCCTTTTCTATCACAAATTGGGCATGTATGTATATCCAGAAAAGGGAACAAAGAATTCTAGCAATATCTGTTTACTGCGTTTGTGTTGGGGAAATATTTGAATTACTATTAATTTCGACTTTTCCAAACAGGTATACATGATGGAAATAAAAAACGGCACAATTGTTGATTCTCTTATGCTCAGAGATAGGCAGGCAGAGTCGATGGACAAATTTCACGCTGGAAAAGATCTTCTAGTTCTCAAGTCGGTAAGCAGTAGACGATTTTCTTAAGTCTTGCTTAATTTCCTCAATAAAAAATAATTTTTTTCATGTCTTTTCAATCTAAATAATACGTACATCATCCGTCAATGTTATTTCCTATTAGAATGAGTATGCTATCAAGTTCTAGCAAGTTCTAACAACGCTGTGAACTGATGCAGGCCAGAAAATTTAAAAATTTCTTATGAACGTTTTTGATTAACACTTCCAATAGTTATACACTTTTTATAATTTCTCTTTGTTTTGTTTGAGCTCTGTCGTAAATATGGATTGCCAGAAGATTTCACAGTACTTTATTGTGTACCTTATTGAAAATGATGTACATAGCTTTTCTTTCCTTCATGAATAGTAACTAGCTGCGTGCCCGTTCTTCGCATGGTAGACACGAAACTTTTTCTTGCATGTGTAATTAGAATTAATTCCAGTAATGTGGAATCTATAAAAAAAGAAATTACTTGACACTTGACGTAAAGTTTGTGTCATGAGTACTAACCTGGCATCATTGCAATATAATGACTCAAAAACTACGTCAGTGTCATTCGCGATAAAAAAAGTGAAAAGCTTAACGGTTTGCAGAGAACTCCCGACTTCCAAAATGTCTTACTTCTACATCATACTGTTTTTAGGTTCAAATTGTAGCATTAAATACCTCAAACACTACATGAAGTAGGCAACCGTTTATTTTAAAGTAGCTGCGCACCCGCTCTTCATACGTGAAGAAGCGAATATTTTACTAAAATCATATCTGCATGTGACAAAACAGTTTCATTTTTTTTAAAGTTCAAGCAACCTCGTCTGTTGAAATTACTGAGGGATATATTAACGCAAATTAGAATTACTTATCGTTTAGTTGTTTGTAAAACAACCGTTGAGAAAGGATAAACAGAACACTTTTAATTTCATGAAATATTTATTAGCTTGGTATATTATGATTTATTCATATTATCCTTACAAATCTACTAATTCTACTTATTACGTATATTAATACTATCTATATCTTCGCTTCTCCCTCTTCAAGGCTCGATTTAAAGAAACAGCTTAGATTATTAGGCACAAATGGGACCTATTCCATGGTGACTCTTTGCAATTTACGCATTAGCATAAACAATCTTTCACATAATGGTTGCCATTAAGGAAACTCTCTACTTGTATTTAATTAATGCATAGTTTTGTTAGATTGGCGTATTTAGTATCGCAAAAGATTTCATCTCACCGTGGTGGAATATATCCAAGTGGTGCCAAATTAAATATCCATGTATCCAATATAGCGATATCTTATATATCCTCCATGGTTCTGTCTCCTGAAAAACATCAAACTGTATAATCTCGAGGTGTTTTTTAAAATCGCTTTAATTGTGACACAAGGACGTTAGAGGTGCAGAGTTTACAAATTTCATGCATTTTTTAATTTTATGCCGTCACTGTTTAATTGCCGTAAAAGATACCCCGGTTGGTTGACGGAGTTAAATTGGATATTTCGCACAGCAGTTTTCAAATGGTATCATATTAAAACTTACAACGATGTCGAAAAATTTTTTTGCTTTATATAGGACCATTGTGGAGGAACATAATCCAACGTTAAAATAAAACTATACTCGCATATGTTAGAAAACCTATAAACATATTTGAATAAGCAACGGATTAAAATGCCACTACTACTAATAATAATAATCGTGAATTTCTTGGTTTATTTCCAGTAGAGTTAAGGTAAGAGGTGAGCCACAGAGAACAGCTGAATCATTGAATCCTAATTTCTCCTCGTTGATCTTCGGAGAATTTTTCGTTACAGAAGATACATCGAGCGTCTTTGTTTTCCGGTTATTTAGTTGATGGTATGAAATCCATTAGAAAATTACCTAGTATTCCATAATACCAGACATGCCGTCTAGGGAAAAAAGAGACACACCTTTAAACTGAAGGGAAAAACACTGTCAGCTAATAAACTACTACAGAACAACAAACTTGAATTCTTTTAGTGTACATTATACGCAACATCAATGTTCTATATTCTAGTAGGTTAAAATTTTTGAAAACTTATCTGCAAAAACACACTTTGTTCTGCAGCGAGTGGTACGACAGCAACAAGCGGTCAACTCTCACTGTATAGTAACATGGGAATCTTTCTTGAGTAGTTCGTGGTATTCCCATGTGACAATAGCACCTAACAGAGCCGAAACTTCGGTATTCCATGTTTCCCGACTATTCCACAATAATACCCTACTATCCTCTATCTATTTTCGTTTAAAATGTTTTTTCAAAGTTTACCGATAACATTATTTTGTAGAAAAGCGACTAAATGCTCATTGTTGAAGAATTAAAAAGTGCATGTCTACTACGAAATGCGAGGGAGGGGGGCGCAGAATGTTAAAAGTTTGGAAATCACTGATTTAAAGTATAGGGTGGGAAAATATAAAAATTTCAGAAAAAGCCAATTATGCATCGTGTCAGTGGCTAGATGGTACAGATACACCAGGCAAAATATCAATAAATGTAGACTGAAATAGTTTTTCCCGTAGGATAACAAGGGACATCGCAGCTTAATCTTTGATGTAACGAAATCCTTATCACAAACAGTGCAGTATTAACTCCTATGATTTATAGCCTGCTTTCATGAATAACTTCCATGCTGAAAGTTCTGTGAAGCGGAAATGCATTTATACTTTTGGAAATAGTTTATGAGACGTATCGATGCTCTCTCATTGATGTTTAAATAGTTACGAGACTAGGCAAAGCGGATGTAACATTCCGGAATCATATTTTCATTCGGAGTTGAGTATTACGTATTTATACTGTTTAAAAGCGATGTTGAAGAAGTTTTAATGATGTCATATAATTTTACAACGAACAATGACATTTTAGCTTTCATTACGAGCAATATTTCCATCTGTTGAGTCCATCACCATGGCAACGTACTTTTAAGCTCCGTCGCTCACTCACTCTTTGCAAATACCGATGCTGTATTCGTTTCATATGCACTTTATTTTGGCGTTTTAAATAGTGTTCTTCACAGGTAGTTACGTTAAATATTAGTGCGGGCTGGATTAGGCTGCATTTCGACTGGATTATATGGAGCCAAAAGATAAGCGAAGAGTCGTTTGATTTCTGATAAATATCTCGCCTGTATGCAATAATTCGATGCATAATACGACAAAACACAAACTAAATTACGCAACAGTTCCTTAAAATAATTCCGTAATGTATTACTTTTCTGAAATAATTCTTTTAACATGACTACCATTTTTAACCCTTTAATACGCGTATTTTTCTAGAAATATCTATATTTAGTAGAGCCATTCAGAAAAGTATTAGAGTATGAGAGAAATTTCCTATATCAATTTTGTGAGTAACCGATTAATTTTTGAAAAAAAAAAAGCATGCAGCTGATAAGTATTAGATGTTGTTACTGTATACTATATAATTTACTTTATGAAAAGAACAACACCTTGTAATGAAACTGACTTAGGAAAATTAACTTGCATTCGAATACTTTTTGAAAGGCTGTAGGGATATACAAATACATCTTTGCATAAGTGCAAAACTGCGCACTAAAAGGTCTAAGTTCCACTTATCCAATATTAAATGCTATTTATATGCTGCGACTTTTACTGTCTTTTACATTTTCAAACTTTAAAAAAAAGTAAAATAAATCAGATTTTAATGATTGGCAGCATCTGTGTTATGAATTGTGATTTGCTCCTTGAAAAGGCTTGTTGAGTCCACGTAATTTTGAATATAATTTTTGGCGCAATTAAATGTATTCATTTCATCATTGATAATCTTCTGTGAAATCCGGTCGGTCATATTCAAATTCTTACCGAAGCTTTTAATATCAGGTTGTAACGAAAGTTTTCCGCCAGATTTGCTTGAGTCAGCTCACGTGATACCCAGCTTTTGACCTTATATGTCAAGTTTATGCGATGCTTAACGCGACTAATGGACATGGCACTAAAGTCTAACTCTTTTAGCTAGCTCTCGAGTGGATGAATATTTTATCTTCTTCCACGAATTCTCGTAGGCGGGCCTCATCAGCATCAGTAGGCCGGCCAGAGCGCTCTGCTTCTTAAATGTCCTAGTCCTCGTTTTTGAACTTTCGGTTCTTCACAGTATCATATGATACAACAGTAGTACCTTAAGCTGTACACATGATTCGGTGTCATTCTGTAGCTGACTTTTTGTAACAGAACTGAATGATGGTTCAATCTGGTAGCGTGATAGATCCATTTCAGACACCTTATACTTAAACATAGCGATATTATTTTACGGATTTCACAACACAGTGGTCTAAAACAAGTCTTTTTCTTTAAAATAACAGAAATCGTTTCGCAAAATATTATCAAAGACACCAACGCGAACTGCTTGTGCAGGCAATACTTGCAGTGGCGGAAAACTTTCGTTACAACCTAATACTATTAGCAATGTTTAGTTCACACAAATCTTGCATTTTAACCATTATTCGTGTTAATACAATGAAGTCTTACCACTCCACTGTTGAATAAACGTGAAGATTAATAGCGTATTAACATTTTAAGAGATCGCTAGTTTCATGCTTTTTTTAACCCTTTAACGCACAGTGTTCCCGCTCTGGGAACACCAAACTCTGACGTTTTGACTGTTGCCAGTCACTAAGAATAGATTGGATTTCTACAAAAATAGTTGCGGGTGACATAGCTCCACGAGAATCCTTTACTTTTTAGCACGTCATTTCCCGTAAAAAAATGGTCACGATTATTTTTAACAGCACTGACATCTGCTGAAAAATGGAAGAATGCGAGAACAGCTGGATAAATTGCCCAATGCTGGCTGTGCGGCACAGCCAGCTGTCGTCAAAAAAGGGTCTCTAGATCTGTGGCACGCGATGAACGTTTCGGTCGTCCGCAATCTTGCTGGTAGTTAAGTCGAGCGATTGCAACGGCTGCCCTTTTTTCAGCATTGGGAAAGGGTTGCGCCTCAAAGGGTTAAAAGATATTTTATGAAGCATATCGATACCGAATATCTCAGATACTTAAATAGTTACGAGACAAGGCAAAGTGGATATTATGTTCCGGAAAAAATACTTTCCCTCCGAAAAACCTTGTTACAGAATACTTCTAACGATGTCGTATATTTTTTTATGGCGAACAATGACGTTTTGGATCGCACTATGAACAATAGCATCTTTTTTGCTTTTTCAGCCAATTTTATTTGTATGACAAGGTCGTTTTGAGCTCCTGTCATTTTGCGAATACTTATGCGTTCCTTTCGGATAACTCTTGTTTTGAAAATGTAACTCATAAGTACTAACTTCTAATTTGTGATGCTCATACGTAATAATTGGTATGTTACGGCACATTCCCCTTCTAAACTTATCCTTTCTTGGTAGATTAGGATTCATATTTCGATTACATTATGTACAGTCATATATGCTGGGATTTCGGATTTTAAATCGCTCAGTTTAATTACTCTGTAGTTTAAATTGCCTTCGGACTAGAGCTGAAGAAAACCGCATGTATTCGGTACTAAGATACGGATAATCACTCAGACTCGAAGTAACGAATTGTTACTTTTCGGTTGATATCGTTACTACTCGATCCGAAGATGTTTCGGATCGAGCAGCTTCGAACTTCGAATACAGACTGCCAGGCGAGGCGTTATTTGTTACTGGGGTTACTGGATATCGGATCGCGGTTTCAAGGGGGGAAATGACTTTCGAGTTTGCATTTCGGATCGACCAGGTTCGAACTTCGAACGGGAGAAAATGAATTTCGGTATTTGAGTAATAGTATGTTCCTTTCCGTTACTAGATACCGGAAGTATTATGGATTCTCGCTGTTGGGAGGGAAAAATCAGTTTCGGTATTTGAGGAGTAGTATGTTCTGGTTGCAATTCGTTTGTGCCGCGCCGAATGGAATCGTTTTGATGAGGTTTGGAAGAATCCGTATGTTTCGTTACAGTTATAGAGATGGAATAGTATCTGCTGCTCTATTGATATGGGTCGTACAATGGGGGGATACGATCCGGTGTATAGTATGTTATTATGCGCAGTTGAACTCTTTTTTTGCGGGGGGGGGGGGGGGATGTTCTTATAATTGTAGAGGAGCAATACATATAAGAGAAGCATGTTAGTAAGGGGTGCTAATTTCGGGCTTTCTAACATTTTAGTACTAAATAGTGGTGCAATCAGAATTCTTTCTTTCAGGGTGGTTCCGAAGCAGGATTGCGAACTTAACTTTTTCTTTTTTTTTAGCTAGAATCGAATATGAGTAATAAATAACAAATTATTTAAATACACCTTTTAAAAAAATATTTTTTATAAAGTAAACGAATTCACACATTTTTATTATTTAAAATATTATTTGGAACTAAAAAAAATATTAGGCATGGAAACCTAAACACATTTTTTAAGTAATTGTTTAAAAAATATATAAAAAATTGTGAGCGACCCGGGATTTCTATGCCCACTCCTGCGTAAGCCACTGGTATTAAAATAATTCAATGAAGTTCAGTATGTTTCTAAACTGTCGGCGTTTAGGGGGCCATCTGCCCTATTTTATGGTACATTTTATTCCATGAACTCATGGAATACGCATAGCCCGGTGCAACCATTCTTTCTGTATGAAAGGAGTGATAATTTTTGTTTAAAGAATGCTCTCATATATGCACCCACAGAAGGGGCTAACCCCTTTCATCCCAAAAGTGCAGAAATAGAACTGGAAATATCTTAAAAATAGGTAATTCTCATTGAATAAAACAATTTTAATTTAAAATATGGTAATTTTTAATTTACTTCGAAAAATGGTCCAGCAAAAGAAGTTTTTGATATGAAATAAGAACTCACAAATAATAAAGATATTATGCTTTTAGAGACGCAAAGTAGTTGATATCATACTGAGATCCCCTGCCCTGTGAATTTTATATATGTGGCCCAATCCCTGGATCTCAGTATTCGAGAACCCGCTCCCAGAAAAAACACGAGTCACAAGCTTTCCTTTACACTTTTTATGATAAGAATGAACAGGTTAAACCAGCGTTCAGAATTAAAAAAAGGGGGGTTTAGAAAAAAAAAGAATGGCATATGTCTTTGGAAGATTTCTATGTGCACTCAGTAATTCGGATAATTTAGCATTGTATAAAACCATAAATGTGTATAAAAACAATCTGTAAATCAGAGAAAATAAGCTCTAAATACAACTTTGTACAACTTCGCTAAAAAAAATTCTTTTTGGTTATGGGTTTATGTATGGGCGGCATATACCCATAACAACACTGTCCCGGATGTGTTGTTATGGGGCACTATATAACACCCTATTACCGATTCTATTAGTAGTAACGAAAGTAACGAGTAACGAATACTTAGTAACGAATAGCGAACATCTAAGTAACAAATACATACGGATACTCATTTTGTCGTTACTTTTACAGCACTACTTCGGACAGGCTAAAACGGAAATTGATAATTCTGTTTATGTATTTAATTACATATGCCTTTTTGCTCTAACGTTTTCCAAAAGAAGCTTATTTATGTTATATTTTTTTATGCAACAGCTCGACCACATACAACACGCCGCACTAGATAACATTATACTCAGTTCTGGTAAACTTGTTTCAGTTTCACCATTTATAACTCAATGTCATAGCTGCCAACCATTCCTATTTAATCGTATTTGTTCGGAATTTGAAGCTTTGTTACGGTAATACTATTTTTGGGTATATTGTTCCGATTTTTCATCACTGCCAACGCAATTTCAAACTTTTTGCATCCTTTAGATAAATGAGTATTTTCCCTTTTATAAGTACTTCTTTATCCAAATGCTTATTACGATTTATTTTTACGAATTTATAGATTTTTAAAAGCATCTGAAAGTTTTTTAGCAAGCTACATAAGAAACCTTCACACTAATTCTGCGACTTAAAGAGAGAATGGATTTGCATTAGAACGATTTTCCATGACAGAATCAGAAAAGAATATTTGAAATACTTAAGTAAATTTACTAAAAAAAGAAAAAAAACTCCCTGGAATACTGGAACAAAAACCTTAGAAAAAGATTGAAAATAGTTTCTGCTAAATGAGTAAATTCACTAGCCAATTGTTATTTCCACTCACCGCCAACCCAAGTAAAACTTAAATTTACTAACGCTTTATAGATGCATGGATTACGATACATATTTCAATTTCCCATGTTTCCAAGAACTACTTTCTTAAACTCAGTTTTATTAGTTTCCTCAGTTACGTTTCCTTCTGTATATATTAGTACTCGCGCAGAAGACTTCTCCTTACTGCAAATTTAGGGAATCTAATTAACTTGGGTAACGATGAGACGTTTACGAAAGAAATATTTTTAGCTTCTCTCTCTCAACTAATTGCTGCCACACCGAGAGCAAATGTATGTAGGCGAAATCGATATACGATTTCAATTTTACGTGTATGTGGGAAAGTTACACTTCATTTGAACCATAAGCTTACGATTTTGAGTTCAAAGTTACTTCTCGTAAAGAAAATATTTGCTGCATCTCCATTTTCATAAGGTTAGAGAAGATTAAATTTATGTCTTTAACCCTTTATCGCGCAGTGTTCCTGCTCTGAGAACGCCACACTCTGAAGTTTTGATTGTTGCCAGTCACGAAGAATAGATTGGATTTCTATAAAAATAGTTGCGGGTGACATAGCTCCACGAGAGTCCTTTACTTTTTAGCACGTCATTTCCCGTAAAAAAATTTGTCACTATTATTTTTAACAGCATTGACATCTGCTAAAAAATGGAAGAATGCGAGAACAGTTGGATAGATTGCCCAATGCTGAAAAATGGCAGCCGTTGCCATCGCCCCTCACTGCAGTTCGACAGTTTGAAGAGTGCGGCCCCACAGATTCATTGTAACATTCATCTCGTGTACACAGTGTTCTGATCAGCTTTGGCTACGAACTCCGGTCCTTCTACTCTAAGTTACGACTATCTGCAAACTAGGTAATCTCGCTTTAACCCTTTAACGCGCAGTGTTCCCGCTCTGGGAACACCAAACTCTGACGTTTTGACTGTTGCCAGTCACGAAGAATAGATTGGATTTCTATAAAAATAGTTGCGGGTGACATACTCCACGAGAATCCTTTACTTTTCAGCACGTCATTTCCCGTAAAAAAAAATTGCCACGGTTATTTTTAACAGCACTGACATCTGCTGAAAGATGGAAGAATGCGAGAGCAGCTGCATAGATTGCCCAATGCTGAAAAAAGGGCAGCCGTTGCCATCGCTCGACTTAACGACCAGCAAGATGGCGGACGATCGAAACGTTCATCGCGTGCCACAGATTTAGAGACCCTTTTTGACGCACAGCCTGTTGCGTCATAAAGGGTCTCTAGATCTGTGGCACGCGATGAACGTTCCGATCGTCCGCCATCTTGCTAGTAGTTAAGTCGAGCGATGGCAATGGTTGCCCTTTTATCAGCATTGGGAAAGGGTTGTGCTTCAAACAGGGCCGTAGCCAGAAATTTTTCATGGGGGGGTTACGACTATTGCAACTCACATATATGCATACACGTGTGTGATAAAGGAGTGAAGAATATACATTTTGTATGGCAAAAATTTCCTCATGGGGGGGGGGTTATGACCCCCCTAAGCCCCCTCTTGGCTACGCCCCTGGCCTCAAAGGGTTAACGTGAATAGAACAGCATTTATTTACTTATTTATTTGGCATATTTCTTGGGGTCATCTGACATGCTATACATTGTGCTTTTGTTCATTAGCATTGTTTTCTCTCTTTCAGTGTGAAACGATTTGGTAAATTTTTTTTACATTATGGAGATTAATTTGGTCTGGAATGTGATATTTGTACCTTCTGCAGTTTTAAGCAAGAAAACGTTTTCCTGCTGAATGGTTGGAAAATAGAATAGTTGGAAATATGGTTGGAAAATAGTTGAAATACCAAAAACGGAAATTTAATAATATAAAACCCTTTTAATATGAAAAGTTTATAGAAACTACAATTAAATAGTTATAACCCAAATCTTCTAAAAATGTACCTGGCGTTCCAAAAAGATAGTAGCCCGCTATAATTCGTTATCTATTAGAGATAAGTGGGAAATGTAAATTGAAAAAGTGTTTAAAATAAGGTGGGGAAAATGATTGTTAAGAAAAAATTCCTCTCGTTAGTTTTCAAAAACTTGCACTATTAAATTTGTACACGACCTTCGAATGGGGCACATTTTACTAATTCGAAAAACATTACGAATTAGTAAAATGTGCCCCATTCCCTAACGAGGGGGCCTGTACAAAATTTCCTCCCTTCATCATAAACTATCTCTGAGATACCTTTAAGGATGGTCAGATGCTTTACATAAATTTGAATGTAAACATTTATTGCTAGAGTCCAGAAAAATATTTTCTTTCGTATTCGTGTCCTAAAACGCGATCATCCGACGTGATTTTTTTTTCCGGAGCCTTCGGTGTTTAAGTCGGCATATATTTATCGTCATATCCTTGACACTTTTTATGATATAATTCTGAAATTTTGTACATCATCTCATAAGTTTATGTGGCACACGTTTTAAAAATTGGGAATTTTTTCGTATGGGGTCGTGTACAAATTCATGAAGTAACTTTTTGAAAATTAATGAGAGGAATATTTTCTTAACTTTGTCTTTTTTCCTACCTTATTTTGAACATTTTTTTCAATTTACATTGCTCGCTCATCTCTAATAGATAAAGAATAAAAGCGTGTTACCGTCTTTGCGAGACACTCTGTATATTTTTCCGTTTAAAGCAAAGAAAATTTCAAACTATTTCAAACCTTCTTTATCTTCAATCACTACCAACACCTTGCACAACTCCAGATATCAGCAAACCTTATTTAACGCGATTTGCTTTGGAAACCATAATTTCGTAAACTGACGATAGGTACCTAACAGGCTTTTAATATTTACAATAGGGTGTTATTTTTGGCACTTTAACCTTTCATATCATGAATTTTTTTACTTAAAAAATTATTTGGTCTTGGAACAGACCTGGATATTAGGAAAAATAAAGAAAAAAAATGGTATCATATCAGAGTTGCGTTTCTACACATGATAGAAAAGTCGAATCGAGAAAATTAAAAATAGATAAATTTAAAACTATTTTGCTGGGAATTCACACATGGTGCAGTAAAAGGTTAACTCTACGACGCGTGGTGGTAGAGCTGTAAAACCACCTTATTTCAGAGCTTTCTTTCACTGCTGGTCGCAAAAAAGTATGGTTCAATGGTCCCAACGCTGAAAAAATGCAGCCGTTGCCATCGATCTATTTCGATCGGAGAAATTTTCTAACACATCCGGCTGTGCGGAAGCGCAGCCAGCTGTGTCAGAAAACTTCTTTAGCTGTGTGGCGCCAGATGAGTTATTTGATGTTGTTGATACTTAAATAGATGGATGGCAACTGCTACACTTTTTCAGTGTTGGGCAGTCTATCCACGTGGTCTTCTATATTGATATGAAAATGCTTGCGCTTCAGAAAGTTAAATGTATACATACCGAAAGCAGTACTTTTTCTGTCGGCGATAAAGGAGTTAATGCTTCAAATTTCTTCCAGCTCTTCTTGAACTCCACATCGCAGTCGGTGTACAACTTCTCGGATCCCATACCGACGGAAAAAACCAATTTCGTCCTCATCGATTACAGCAGTGGCAGTTTCGCAGTGGAAGAAATTGCGACAACAGGCGTTGTCGTGGGTAAGTGGAGGAACCTAGCAGAGCAATGCACTCTACTGCTTTTCCGTTTTTTTTTTAAATCTTCCTCAGGGTAGCCTTTATTTTTTAAACCTCCAAGAAAGAAGAAGAAATAAAAACAACTTTAGTTTCTTTTTTCCACACTTTCCCATTAAAGATGTAAAATATTTGATTTTGGTTCGTTTTTCTCTCCGTGCTTTAACCGTTTGAGGCGCAACCCTTTCCCAATGCTGAAAAAAAGGGCAGCCGTTGCCATCGCTCGACTTAACTACCAGCAAGATGGCGGACGATCGAAACGTTCATCGCGTGCCACACATCTAGAGACCCTTTTTTGACGACAGCTGTCTGTGCCGCACAGCCAGCTGTCGTCAAACATTCGTCAAAGTAATCTCCATTATTTCCCAGCATCCACCGCCAACGGTCAGGCAGCGCACGGATGACAGCAGCATAAAAGGATTAATCTTTTCATACGATGAAGTTATCAATGGATTTTCAAATTTGTCCACTATGGGAAAGTGTACAGAAGACAAGGTTATTGTTCATAGACGAAAATAAATGATAGTCCGAAGGGGCTGTGTCGGGGCTACACGCCGGGTGCTCCAAAACTTCCCAACCTAACTTTACTAACGCATTCTTGACCGGTTTTGCAACATGAGACCTACCATTGTCGGGAGGGGCATGAAGGGTGTACTGTATTACAAAATATTGAAGCCCGATGAAACTGTAATTGATTAATGCTATAAACAGCAATTGTTGTGACTGAAGCAGGAAATCCATCATAAACGTCCATTTACTGGCAAAGGTTTGCGGCCAGTCAATTTGCTTCATGACAAAGCAAAACCTGATGTTGCGAAAGCCTGTCAAAAACACATTAGTAAAGTTTGGCTGGGAAGATTTAGAACATCTGATGTACAGCCCTGACATAGTCCCTTCGGACTATTATCTATTTCGGTCGATGAGCAATGCTTTGTCTTCTGTACACTTCCCCACAATGGACGAAGTACGAAAGTCAATTGTTCTCTTAAGTAAAAAGTCACGCATTGAAACAAATTTTCACTTCAGTAACTTTTACAGGCAAGGAGTTGTTTAAGAAATTCAAATAAAAAATGGCGTATCTTGCAGAAAACTTACAAAATTTTTTAATTAATTTCTAGGTAATTAGTTATCGTAGAACCTTGAAAATTGAGATTTGGAGTTATCCTATTCTATAAATCATTTACACAAAATTTAGGGGAAATCTGAAATGGCGTGGTGAACATTTTCCAATCTTGTGTTTGATTTGACGTGGAATGACCCTTATGTTAAGTATTTCACCAAATATGATTTTATGAAATGTTACTATTTTCCTTATTGAAAAAGATCTGCATAGCATGTGAAGATATTTTGTTTGTTTGTATTTCCAACAGGAACAACCAATGTATTTTAATGAATTGAGCTCTATCCGTGAGACAATCTTTGTTTAAAGTTTTCTCGTCGAAATGAGTGTACGTAACATTTTCGATAGGAGCAAACAACAACAAGCAAAAAAAAAAAAAAGTTTTAGATTCTAAGGATAGTGATTTTGGGAAATATGGCTGATTATCTACTCGAGACGAGGGATCTAGGCCGCGGAGGGGTGCTCTCCTTGGGGGTTTATTTACGGGGTCCTAACACATATTTACACGAAGTTTCGGAGAAAAACCACGGAAAACTCCGAACGGCTAGGTCGAAGGGCGCGACCTGGGTTTGAACCAAGCACCTACCATCTCCCAGTTGCGAGACTCGGTGCTTAGACGCAATCCCGAGCGCTATGCGCTCGACCACTGGTCGGTCGGATAGGGATTAAAATCTGTATTTTGGGCTTTGAATGACCTACCCTCGTATAAATATTACGTATATAAGTAAGTCACAAATGCATATGGCAGCGGTTCCCAATCGGTAAGGACCCCCCCCTCCCCCCTTGGGAAGCACACAAGCACACAAGCATTTGCAGGGTGGGGTGGGGTCATAAAACAAGACAGACATAGAACAGACATAGACAGATATAGAACAAGTGATTGATAATGCATGTTTCAAAAATTCACTTATTTATTCTTATTTTAACTCCAAAATACATGAATTTTCGCTTAAAATGTATATTCAAACTTATTCGATAACATTATCTGTCGTAGAATGTTTCTGTGTTGGTAAGACAAAGCTACGCGTGGGCTATCTGCCTCGGATGGGGGGGGTGCCTTGGTCGAAGGACTTTCTAAGGGGTTCTAACGCATATTCACGTTAAATGTGGAGAAAACGAAACTCCGAACCGTTAGATCAACAAATTAGTTTTAGTGTTTTTGGTTTTTAATTTCTTTTAGAATGCCAACTTCAGGTATTGAGTTTCGACAAATTTCCTTCATAGAACACCCATAGCATTTACGGGATATTTTATACCCATTTTCATTGTAAGGGACGCGAAATCTCATTCTAGCAGATTACAGAGTTTTGTTCTTAGGCTGTCCCTGAATGTTAAAAGGTTGGAAACTGCTGATATTTAGCATAATGTAAAAATAACAAATGTATCCAAAGAATGGCGAAAGATACCAGAACCATAACAGCCATAATAAGCCCACTCGTAGCAATATGCCTCTCCTCTTTCGACGCAAAACTTATGCCTCTTTCCCATTTATATTGAAAATTCCTTGAAAAACTGCTCTCGTATATGATCATCGAATTTTCTCCAGTAAAATTTAACACTTCGACGCGCGGTGGTTGCGCCGTAAAACCCCCTTATTTCGGCGCTTTCAGTGCTAGTCGCAAAAGAAATAGGGTTAAATGGTCCCAGTGCTGAAAAAGTGCAGCCGTTGGACACAGCTGGGTGAGCGGCTGCACAACCAGCTATTTCAGAAAACTTCTTTAACTCTGTGGCCCCAGGTGGACGATTCGATCGACGCCATATGTTGTTGGTAGTTAAATGGATCTATGGCAACTGCTGCACTTTTTCAGCGTTGTGCAGTCTATACAGTTGGTTATTCATGTGAAAATGCTTTCGCTTCAAAGTGTTTAAAGTGCAATTTCTCTCTTTTTCAGGCTCGACATTGAGCACACAGACTAACGGAGAAGCTGACTTGTTGGTCGTTAAATCGGAAAACGGTTTCACGTCATACCTGAAATATGTTCTTCATGACGCAGCTCAAGACAACGCCATCTGCATGGGATCTCGCCATCGGCATCATTACTCTTTAGAAGCATGAAGAATGTGATTTTTAAAAAAAGTTTCACATTTTACTGTTTTGTAGACGTTTTCGAGAAAGCATTTGTTGATGTGTATGTTAGAGTCACTTGTTATTTTTTAAGATCACTTGTTTTGATGAACAAAAAATGTACAGGGATAGGAGGAAGCTGTTTTCAACAGTAATTTCATGAACTTTTATGTTATTACTGAGATTTTCGAAAACGTCCCGAGTTCAGAGCTTTTATAATGTTTAGATTTTAATCGTTGTTGTTTTGTAATAATAAACTGTTTTGTACATTTTTCTTGTGATATTTTAGTACAAGCCTGTAATTTATAGAATACCACATGATTAATTTTAAAAATACCATGAAAGATTCACTTTTGCATTCGGTATACTTTTAATTGCCTGATCAATGATCATCTGACAATGGATAATGGATTTGAAGTCCACTAATGCTATCCATAATGATATTCATGGACTTGATCATTACGAGCAATGCATGTAACCTGTGTTCATACATCACCGTTATTTCATTAACATATGTGAAGATGATGATGTTAATATTATAAACGAGGTAATGCTAAATTAGTCTGGCGCTAGAGCCCAAACAGCTGAAGAGGTCGTGAATGTAAAATAATCACAAATGGAGGCTGCTCATTAAGGCTGCATTTGCAATAATAAATCTGTTTTATCCATACGAATGAATTTTTTAAAAAAAGTTCAGGTGGTTTCTCCTGTTTAAACTGACTCGGGGTACTATATTAAAGCAGGATTACTTATCGTTTAGTTACTTGTAAGGCGCCCATCGAAAAATAAATATAACGTCAAAAGTAGTAAACACACAGGAAGCCAGATATCAAAACGGACCTGTCTGCCTGGAAGATTAGAGTAGATTATTTTTGAACCTAAATCCCTGATTTCGTTTCGTATTTTTTCTATATGCTTTAGAGGACTTTTCCAATATATAATAACTCAATTTAATCTAAATGTAATTTCCCTGCTACATAAGAATACTATTGAGTTAAATAAATCCCCATGAAAAGACGTTTAATTGGATGTAATAAATTTATGAAATAGATTTTTTTTTTAATTAAAGTGGTAAGTTCTTATGAAAAATTTTTCTATTCTGATAAAGGCAGTTTCACGTGAATGGATATTTTATTTACTGTTCAAAAAGAAAAGGCTGACCACTATTTCACTCAAAATTCATTCAAATGAACGCAGAGCAGTGGACCTCGGATTCGGCAATTTTGAATTGGTGTGGAGGCCTTCATTATCGGAGGTGACGGCTGAGACCGGTTCAGAAAGGAATTATTTCTGTTCGCACGTGCGATTGATTAAAGACTGTGCTGTAGTAACTGCAAAACAGTGCGTTAGCTATAAGCTTATTTAATAGGGGTGGGAAGAGAGTAAAATTCACGTTTTAAATTCACAAAATCTAGTAGTGTACATAATATTTTTCAATATTTAATTTGTTAAGTTTATTTTTTTAGTTTTTTCTCTGGGGGCTCATGTGCTCAAACGGAGGAGCCGCCACTGCCTGAGAGTAAAGTTAACAATTTAGAAAAAAAGCGTAATAAAATCTTGGATAATACGTATGTATAACCAATTATATTTCTAAAATTGTAACCGAAGTTATGTTGGAAGTAAACAAAAGACGAATCGCGATATTTGAAAATCGCGTAAATCCGGGTTCGCATAAGTCGAGATATAGCTATATCAGTAGGTTTGTTGCAGTAAAATTATTAAAGCACAATATGCCGTGTTAATAAATATAAGTATTTCTTACATTCATCATTTTTCAAATGGCGCCTTGACTATACGATAAATAACCCTGTGACATATCCCGCGAAAATTTCAACAGAAGTCTACCTGAACTTTTTTTTCGGGAAGAGCAAGAAGTGTTTTAAAGCATTTCAATATATGAATAATCATTTTAAATTGCATATCTATTTCAAGCAAATCTATTAGTAACTTTTATACGAGGGACACTATTTATATTTTGAGCCTAGTAATGAGAAAATTAATCGGTTATTGGAAATATTAATCGGCTATTGGAAATTACTTTGTTTTTCAAAATATTCTCCATCATGATCTAAACATTTTTGCATGTGTTCGAACTATCGAAACACTTGTCAAAGCATTTTTTCCAATCCACATGAGATATCCTCCAAAACATGTTTTTTTAATACATCGAAGGCTTCTCCTACCGGCAAAAATCGTTGTCCACGCAATTTATTTTTAACGTTCGGGAACAAGAAGTCATTGGGTGCCAAATCAGGACTGTACGGCGGACGACCCATTAACTCGATTTTTTTGAGTGTTGAAATATTCAGTTGAGATGTGTGAGAGCTCGCATTGTCATGATGAAGAATGATCCGGCGGTGCTTGTTTGTTTTCCGTATTTCACCAAAAACTTCGGCCCAGCAAATAGTTGTGTACCACGCAGAATTGACCGATTTACGTTTTCTAAAGGCACTATTGCCACTTGACCAGTTTTTCCGAAAAGCAGGCAACCATTTGTTTCAAAGTCCTTATAGCACGGGCAACTTTTGTTCGATTTGGTTCATCTTGAAGCATCCATACAATCGACTGTTGTTTACTTTCCGGCTCGTACGAATGTAGATCCACGATTCGTCACCTGTTACAATGCTATATACATCTTTTGGAGCACCGTTATTAAATTTCTTGAACATTTGTTTGCACAAATTGACAGTCTTTTTCGGAGTTTTTGAAATTACGTGGGATCTAACGAGAACAGTTTTCACATCTAAATGATTATGCAATATTTTATATGGGCTAGTCGTACTAATGCCTAAAGTTGAATCTCGCGATATGTCACATGACGATCTTGCATTCAGGCCCGGACTCGGCTGGTCGGCGATCGCCGAGGGCCCCAGGCCCACGGGGGCCCCGGTGAGGCAATTAAAAGTGGATATATAACTTTATAATAAGAGTAATTTGATTATTTATTTTCAAGCAATCTTACGAAGTGACGCAGCGGAGGATCCCAGAAACCCCGCGACGCAAGGGGGGGGGGGGCCCCAAATCTCTAAAATAGTTAAATGTGATTTTTAGGCGCGTAAGCCTAATTTTCAAATATTACGTATTCTAATATTCTATTTCCTCTAAATTCCTCAGTAAGAGGCAGGGCCTGATTTCCGGGAGGGCATTCGGGGCAAGCGACCGGGCCCCCAAATTGTTCTTTAAAAATTTGTAAATTTTGAAAATTTCGTAAAAGAGGGCCCCCAATGAAGCTTTTGCCCAGGGCTCCCAAATCGACAAATCGGCTCCTGAAGAAGCCCCTTTTAAATCTCCAGCCGAGGGCCCCCAAGAGAGCCAGAGTCCGGGCCTGCTTGCATTATCAGTTTTTCCACAGCAACAATGTTTTCTGGCGCAGCAGCTGATTTTGGACAGATTTCACAACTTTCGTCGGTGAGCGAATGGCGGCCACGATTAAATTCGTTTACCAGCTTTTCACAGTGGCAAAGGATAAAGCTTCATCACTAAAGATCGAAATAAGTTGATCAATGAATCCACCCTTGTATTGATAATCTACGTCGGAAGTCGTAATAAATCATCGCGCGAAAATTTTCACGGGTTAATTCCATATTTTGACTTGAGACAAAACTTTCAAGCAGTGTTGCCAACTTCACCTTAGAAAAAGTGGCTAGAATCAAAGCGAAAAGTGGCTAGAAATGTTTAAAAGTTATTTCGAGATGAGAAAAAAAATTACTTATAACCGACTCCAATAACAAAATAAACTTTTGTTTTTGCCTTGTTTTTGTAGAATGTCTGTCCTTAAAAAAATTAATTGGGGACGTCAAGTGAAACTGATCTATTGTTGTCGGCATCCAGACAGTCTCTTCGAAGTTTTATTTCACTACTGCATACCGTATACGTTTTGAAAATAAGCCACAAAGGTGAATTTTTACACCCTCAAGTTCGCGCATGCGCATTATAAAATATAAATAATATTTAATAATGCAAATGGAAAACTACAGATACGAGCGAGTGGAACGGACAGTATGATAAACGACGATTAAAAACGGCTCGAAATGGCCAGAACATTCTTTAAGACAAAAAGAAAAGGACTAAAATAGCTGCTAGTAATTTTTTTGAAACTTTGTGGCTAGTTAGGTTCTTAAAGTGGCCAGATCTAGCCACAAAGTGTCTAAGTTGGCAGCCCTGTTTTCAAGTCGCTACAAACAACACAAATCTCGCTTAAATGACAAAAGTTACGAAGAAAATTATGATAAAAACAGTCGAACTTCGAAACTTTATCGTCTGCCATTACTTAGTGTTGCCAAGGATCGAAATATATAAATAGTACCCAACGTGTAATCTAAACTAGGGACATAGTTATTTTACTGAGACAATCAAAAGAACATGTATAAATGTAGGGCCTTAGGGCAGTGATTGCAATAAATATTTTATCTATTTGCTCTAACCTGGTCGCTTTCAACGTAGTTCGCCAGTCTCCCATGTATACCTCTAGCTGTTATGGAATTATTTATGAAGATTCTTGAAATGAAAAATAAAATGTTGCTTTCGTGTGGAATTTTAACAAATAAATAGGATACGCGGAAAAGTTACAAGTCGACATTCGGTGAAAAGTAGCAATGCATTTGATACTGCCTTTTATCACGCAAAATAAGTATTTTGAGTGTTGCTTCTCAAATCCGCATTTGCACTGTCAGAAATCGATAACGGCGGAGATGTCAGAGACCAGAACAAAGGTATATTTTCTCTTCGGGGAAGAAAAAATGCAATTTAAATAAGTAGTACGTATATGTGTGTGTAATAGAGAATAAATAGGTGGTGAGAAAAATGAAGCAAAGACCCCTAACAGTAAAGGGGAGAAAAAAGTACGTATTTGGTTGTTAGCCTATAGCGTTGGGCATGAATAAATGAAACTATTCTAATTAATCGATTATTAAATCCACTCAAAACAATCGATTTCGAAAAATCCATCCGAACGCTCAGCACATGGCATTCGAATAGTACACGGTATTCGAATATTCGAATAGTGAAACGATGAACCGCGAATACAATGCGAATAGTGAAATCGCGATTAACCACGAATGCTATTCGAATTGTGGAATCGCGATTAACCGTGAATGCCATTCGAATGTTCGAATAGTAAAATCGCGAACATTCACTGTTCGATTGTTGATACTATCCGAAATCGATTAATCGATTATGAAAATTATTCTGATGGCACATCATTAGGTTATCTCCTTGTACTACATCTTACAGTGGAAATAACAAATGTCCTCTGTTTTCAGTGTGGCGATTCTACAATTTTGATGATTATCCTTGAATTACCATTTGGATAATAATTCATTTTTGACATTAAATATGAAATTAGCGAAATCCTTAGAAATTTGATGCAGCAATGAATCAGTATTTTATAACCGCCTATGTATTAATTATTTAACATTCCCAATTTTTAATAATTAATTTTGCATTAAGCATCGTTAAGTATGCAGTATTTACAATGTCATACAGAGCCGAATGGTATTATGTAGACCAGAGCCATTGATAAGACGTTTTTTAGGGGGGGGGGCGATGTCTATAAACTGCCAAGTGAGATATCGGTTTTTACCAACTTATTTTAATTTTTTATCAACTATTTACCAACTTCTTACTTTTGCCAACTATGTTTCTCTAATTTTGCCAAGTGTACCAGAAATAGAATGTAAATTCGATTCGATAGTTTTCGTTAATTTCTTTTGCCAAGTTTTCCAACTAGGTATCTAATTTTGCCAAGTTGAACAGAATTTGTGAGTGTTTGGGGGGGGGGGGAGGCTCGCCCTTCCTTTAGCAAGGGCCTTGTTTAGAACACTGGTTTTAGTAACGTAGTCGCCAAAATTGTCGCCAACACTATCTTTACGCTGTAAAGTGAGAAAAATGCACGATAACTTCGCTCCCCATTGAAAAAAACTATTAAGAACCTCGACGAAATCCACCCCTACCGTACTTTCTTTTAAAATACTTTCCAAACATTTTGTATGTGTGCAGGTGTAGTATCGTACCCTTGATAAAGTAGCTCCCATGACAGACAACAAAACTGCTCTCTTTTAGTAACGTAGTATTTACTTAAATTTTTGTAGAATTACCATTTATATTAGGGAGATTTTGCGATACTTTTCTTCGTACGTTGAAGCTAACGCTATCACCTATACGGAGTATTTTGACCAACCACGTTTCGGATTTTATACGTGCGCATTTTTTTTAGTTGGCGAATGCAAAAGAAAAATAAATCATTTGGAAAGAAAGAGAAATAACAAAAATATTATGGCAACCCTCTGCGTTTAGGAGCAAAGAAAATAAATGAATAATAAATTTGAGGGAAAAAATTTTAACAGCTAATCTTACGACCCATTTCTAAAGCCGATGTACAGATCCGACGTCTTTACGCCACTATGGGGAGTAAGAGGTCACTCTTTTCTCGAATTTTACGGCTTTTTAATGACCATTCGGAATCTACAGACTAAAGATTACTGTGCTAAACCGCAACCCCCCCCCTCACGCAATGGAGAGACAGCGTCTCGGTCAGTTTTCTGTTCTCCATTGAAATACACAAAAAACGTCAGTTATGTGCATTGGCCTTGATGTGTTTATTCCTTTTATTTTATTATTTTATGGAACTCACATAGCCATTGATTTATTTACACCCCCTTAACGTCCTCCCATCAACTGCTGCCTAAATTTCATCTATAGATATTAATGAAATGTATCTGCATAATCTAAACAAAGTAACCTCTCCCCAGGCCCGGACGGCTCCTTTGGCGGCCCTCGGCTAAAGATTGAAAAGGGGCCCCTTACTGATCAATTTAAATGGAATAGAATATTAGAATATGAAATATTTGGAAAATAGTTTTACGTGCCTAAAAACCACATTTAACTATTTCAGAGATTTTAGGGCCCCCGACTCTTCGGGGGCCCCCTCGAACCGTGGGGTTCCTAGGGTCCTACGCTGCGCCACTGCGTAAAGACGTAAGATTACTGGGAAATAAATAACCCAATTACTCTGATATGTATATCTAATTACTCTAAATATAAAGTAGTATATCCATTTTGAGGCCGTCTCTCCGGGCCTGCCTCCTCCTTTTAAAAAATGCCATCAGTTAGCTTGTGAGTTCTATAAAAAATTTTAACCGCGGCTCCTTACACAAAAACTTTTGACAACCCTGAACTAAAATATGGGCGAGTACCTGTAGCTTACTTCTGAATTTTTTTATTACAGACAGAATTTTTTATTACAGACTCAAAAGAAAACAAATTGTACCTTTTGTGTATCCTTTTATCAAATGACTATACTTTGCACAAAAAACTTAACAAGCCAGCATTCTCCGAAAAAACACGCTGCACATATCTTATTGCCTTGTATCACGCGAAATAAGTATTTTGAGTGTTGGTCTTAAATCTGCAGCACCACCGTCTCGAAATCGATAAGGACGGAGATATCTGCGGCCAAGAATAAAGAAAAATTTTTACTAGGAAACTTATATTAGCTAGAGGAAAAAAATATATGTTTGTTACGAATATTCTACGTGGCATGGGACATAATAAAATTGGTTAAAATACTGAATTGTAAACAATACTTCTCCCCAAAAGTCGAGAAGCTCAAATCTTTGGAAGAATATGGATAAGTCAATACTTTTTGTTGGGAGAGTAATAATAGAAGAGTGGTGGGTATTGTGGAATACCCCATTTGCATTTCTAATTATAAATTTACAGGCTATTGAATAAAATTCCCGAAATCATCATAAGCACATACTAGAAATAATCTTCTAATATATAAAATTCTCCTGTCACAGTGTTAGTCACCTAACTCCTCCGAAACCACTCGACCAATTTTAATGAAATTTTCTATGTATATTCATTAAGTCTGAGAATAGGTTTTTAACTATGTCTCATACCCCTAAGTCATAAGGGCGGTCCATCCCAAAATGTTTAGCCCCAGAGTGCTATTCATTTCAATCAGGATTTCTGTGTAGACATTAGCGTGTCGAGTCCCTTTTCAAATGTGTTTGCCAGATAATGTGGAGAAGGGGGGGGGGCGTTAATAAAATGTTGAAAGTCGCACAAGGTTTGCAATTTTTGATAATTGATCGCTAAATGTGGTGCCAAAACGTGACAATTTATTATAAATATATTTCGCGTATAGTTAGAAAACGCCTGGCGTATATTGTAAAAGAGTTTTATTAGGCGATTTTAATATAGATTTCTATTCCGATGAAGTGCTCTGTGGAACAAGAAAGGAAAACACGGTACACTCGTGGATTATGATGCCCATTCCAAACAGCATTTAAAATGTCTTTGCGGTATAGTTGGAATGTGCCTACAGGAAGAATATGCCTGGCGAAGATTGTAAAACAGTTTCAGTAGGCGATTTTAAGATAGATTTCGATTCCAAAGATGTGTTTTATGGTACAAGAAAGAGTTGATTCCTATTTTAACGCCCCCACTCTCGCCAACCTAAAAAATCCCCGTACTTTGGCGAGCTTTGCAGTCATGGGTCTCTGGGAATTATGCACAAGTTTCAACGGTACTTACGTATTATCCCGGCGGTCCGCCAAGACAAGCAATTTTTCACCAAGATAAATGCCGGGCACATGAAATTGTTGATGGTTTGGAATACGATTGGCAACGTATTTAAAATCTACGAAAAAGTAGTTTGGCGGAAGTGACCGCCGAGATAATACGTAAGTACCATTTCAACGCATCCAAAAGAACTAGGTGATAACTAAAATAAACAAACTAGCGATAAACGCGCCAGTTAAGGAATTTGAAGACATTTAATTATTAAACTACATTAAATAAGACATTAATTGGTAATCCAAAATAAATAAAAATGTAACGGCAACTTACATGTTGTTCCAAATCGCCATTTTAATTCTAAATTACGATTTCTACATAAATGCAAAAAATCGTCATGGTAACTGCATATGTTTAATCATCGCCTCCTTGGCGAGAGTCGAGGCGTTAAAGTAGGAAACAATATATAAAACGGTGAAGTATAGTTGTGATATACTTGGCGAAGATTGTAAAATAGTTTTAGTAGGCGATTTTAAGATAAATTTCGATTCCAAAGATGGGTTTTAAATAAGAAAGAAAAATACAGCACAGTCATGAATAATGATAACACTTTCCAACTTAATGAAATAAGGACGAAAAATAGGGACGACGCATAAATTATGATACGATTTTAATATATAGCACTGTAGTGCATATTTAAAATCTGAAAGTGTTTCAGATTTTCATCCTTTTTTTTTGGGGGGGGGGGCAAAATCTTTTATGGAATGACTATCAATAAGTCTCAAGGCCAAACTATGTCTGTTTGTGGATTAGATTTGAGCACACCATGTTTTTCACACGGACAGTTATACGTGGCATGCTCTCGAGTGGGCAAACCATACAGTGGGCATCAAGTTTGTTTGTGTTATCTAAAGATGGGATAACAAAAAATATTGCATACTCTATTGCGTTAAGGGATTGATATTATTTTTTAGTAAAATTATTGTAATTAGCGATATATATAAATTTAAAGAATAAATTACAATGAATTAAAAATATAAATGTTTGGTATTGTGTTATTTTTATATTCCAGCATCGTTCACAGCGCTCCATGCCTCTTCCACTCATATACCACATCCTCACAAACTTACAATAAGTTAGTCATTTCTTTCTACTAAAATAATCCTAGGAATAATTTATATGGCAAAACAACGTTTGCCGGGTCAGCTAGTTGTAATATAATGCCGTTTGTAAAGAGAAATACTATTCATTTTGTTTATAGGGAAAGAATTACTTTTTTAAAGTTTCCAGTGGAAGTTGATATGAAATAGTCGAGTAGCATGCAATAGGATAGTTTAAACCGTTAAAAATCTAATTATACTTCATAAAACATAGTTATTTTTAACTATAAAACCATATTTTTAACATTATGTTCAAGTGATCTCTGCTTCGAGTTTATTTACAAGTCACAGATATGATCTTCCTTCTCTGTTCCGGTACAGTCAAGGTGAGATCACATATTGAATCCAAATTTCTCCTCGTTGATCGTTTGACGTTGACAATCCTCGTTAAAAATTCTCCTCTACAGAAGATACAAAGTATCAATGTCTTTGCTTTCCAGTTGTTCAGTTGATGGCACGAAATCCATTACAACATTATCTCGTATTCCATAATTCCCGACACTCCATCCAAACACTCCAAAAGAACTCCATCCAAAATGAACCTTTAAACTGATGGGCCAAATACTGTCAACTAAAAAAAAAAACCACCACAGTACTATAAATTACAGTTCTTTTAGTGCATACGTTTTCAATGTTCAGGTAACGAGTTATACTAGTAGGTTAAAATGTCTGAAAACGTATCTGCAAAAACTTTTGAAAAAGACAAAACGCATTTTGTTCTGTAGCGACTGATACGACAACAAGTGGTTAAAGTAATTAAAAAACTTTGTAAAAAACACACATAAGAAGTAATAGGTAAGTAATAGGTAAAATCCTCTTACCTATTACTTCTTATGTGTGTTTTTTACAAAGTTTTTTAATTACTTTATCGTTTAACACCAGTATTTTGAGTGATTTTTCAACAAGTGGTTAACTTTCAATTTTCAATGGATTTTAACATGGGAATCTTTCTTGAGTAGTTCATGGTATTCCCACTCGACAACAGCACATAACAAAGCCGAAAACTCGGTATCCTCTATTACCCGGCTATTCCAAATATCCTTCTCTCCTCTAGCAACAATAATAAACCTATTACTTTTTTTAAAAAATTCTATTAAATATATATAAATCTTTTTTTAATGCAAGGACGGACACTTGCCGTGTAAGCATTCGTCTCTACGAATGCCCGAAGTGTTGCGAAGCTTCGCAATGGGAGGCACCCGGTAAGCGGAAAACACAACTGTTTATGAAGGAACGGACAAATTTACAACCACGTCTAAGTCGAGAGTCGAACCTTGCCAAGCATTTTCATACAGGCCGTGCGAATGAGGAGTGGTGAACTAAGCACCATATACTCTGAGCCAGCTTCAGGAAAATGAAAAATTCGAGATGCAAATATCGCTGCCGTCGCATCTTTCTGACGACAGAAGCGAACGGGCATTTGTGTAAATACAAAAAGTTTGTTCTGTAATCGATACTTTCGGTATGATTCGTGTTTCTTGTTAATCCGTTCAAACAAAGCTGAAATATTGTGTATGATTTTGCTCTGTCCCAGACAGCTGAGCAAATTTGCATCAAACTTCCAGTAAGCTTGATTTATCAAGTCAATAAACTTGAATTAAGCTTGAAAATTTCAAGCGTGTAAGCTTAATGCAAGCTTGAATCAAGTGTTCAAGTCAGGGACGTAGCCAGGAGGGGGGGGATATCGGGATATATCCCCCACGAAATTTTTGGATTAGTGATGAACTTCCGCCTATTTATACACATATAAGTTCATATCCCTCCCCCCGAAAAAATTTCCTGGCTACGCGCCTGGTTCAAGTTTACACTTCCCCAACTTGCATTAAGCTTGACCTAGCAAGCTTGAATGAAGCTTGACATAGCAAGCTTAATTCAAACTTAAAAATTTTCCTGAATACATGGGGCGCCGGTCAGCGAACCCGCCCCATATATTTTATTTTTCCACGCATTTTTCCCTCTACGCTTTCAACCTCAAGTCATTTTAATCTGTTTCCGTCTAGCGTCCGCGATCGATCTGGGGACCCCAGTCGTGGGAAGCCAGCGTCCTAACCACCATGCCAGTTTTGACTCGCGATGACATGACTAAAGTTTGAAGTGACTGTTATGGTTGTCACGTCGTTTATTAGCGAGATTGATTAGTATCGGGTGATGCCGATCTGCTACTTTTATTTTTCCATGAGATGAATCAAAATTAAAATAATGTTATGTGTGATTTATAGACTCTACTAATAGGGAAATAAGCATAATATAAACTTAAAAGCAGCACACGTTTTAAAACTTTCAATAGCGCAACCCTCATGTTGGCCAAAATCGGGACACACGACTGATTTTGAAATCAATTTTGCAGTATATTTGTATTTATTTTGAGGAATTTCAATATTTGGAAATATAGAATCTTTTTTTTTAATTCTATGGTCAAGAACATTTATGGCTGATGAAAGATTATTTGTTATGTGGCTTTCCAAATCAAGCAGTAATCAAGTTGTATTCAAGCTTGACAGCTCAAATGACTTAAATTCAGCGGGAAAATATTTGCTGACTCATTTTTTTGTAATCGCCAAGCTTGCTGCAAGCTTAAAATGAATTGAACTGTCAAGCTTGTATTAATACGTGATACTCAAATTCAAAGAAATGTCAAGCTTGATTTTAAGCTTATGTGCTATCTGGGGTCTGTTTACGTTCATCCGTGCTCTAACTTCCATAAATATTCATTGATTACTGTAAAATTTATATAATTTTACTCCTATGCACTGTATCATGTACCCGTTCCCAGCATTTCGGAACAGATTCTTAAAAAAAAAAAAAAAAAAAAACGGTGTGTGGCTGTGTCGTAGATTTCGCCGAATGTTTTACGTGAATTACCGCTTCGCTTTGTCATAGGGTGTTTTACGGGTATCACTGGATTAAACAAAACAACGGAAAAAACACTCAAATAACTGGTGTCAAACGATAAAGTAAATAAAAAACTTTGTAAAAAACACACATAAGATGTTATAGGTAAGAAGATACGTACGTTTCGGCCAAAAACTGTTTTGGCCTTCAGTCCAAGCCCTTCGTCACAAGGAACACTTTAAAATCTTTTGGGCGGCCCTGTAGATAAGCTATTCCGTCGATTGGGACCGAAATGGCGGGTGCACAACTAGATGTGACAACAATCCTGAATAATTAATCGAATCTTTTGGCCGGTCCTGTAGATAAATTATTCAGTTGATTGGGACAAAAACTGTATTAACATCCAGTGTCATCCACTACAAGTTTTAAAAAATATATTTGAACTTGAATGGATGAATAAAAATGTATTTTATTAACGATTGAAAATTTGTACAAGATATATATTGGGAGAGTGTGACCTAGTAATAGGAATTAAAGAAGAAAAAGGGGTGAAAGATAAAATGACATAGTCAATTAATATCGTTTTAATATGGCAATAATGAAACTAAAAAATTAGCTGGGTTCGGGGGTGTCTCCGCCTGACGAGGCTCGAAGACCGTATATATTTATTTTTTCACTTGCCGACCGAGTTGTATGGTGGATAAAGCACCGTACTGCGGTTTCGGGTTCAACTCCCGGCGGCCGGGGATCGATCCCCGACTGGGGCGTGGCTGTCATTGTGTCCGTCCCTTCATAGGTTGCTAAAGCTGGCCGCCCACTGGGTGCGCCCATAATAAAATGGCCACACTTTCGGACAGTTGTATGGGACAATGCCTAATTGGCAAGCTCCGGCCCGTAGAAAAAAAAAATCACTCAAAACGCCACCTAGTGGAGAGACATTTCTTAACTATTTTTTAAAATTCCTTGAGTGCATCCCATGGATAGTGTGTGTACCAAATTTGGTTACAATCCCTTCACCTGCTTTATCCGTAGAGCCTTATTTATAGGGGAGTCTAATTATAATTACCCTGTATATTTAGGACAAGCACTAAAATATTATTATTATTATTATTTTTTTTTAATAGCACAAATAAAATAAATCGGCTTTGTGCGCTTGGTTTCAAGCACGCGGTTCCAAAATAAACGTTATCCACTAAAAAAATATTTCAATTAGTTAACTTAGAAAAGATTCATGCCTTCCTTTAATTAATGGCAGCCGGAATAAGAAACCGATCCACTACGTCTCATCGCCTCAACCACACAGCGGGAACTCCCGTGGGAAACAATCAGCAGCATCCTGCATGCCAGTGAGAAAGTTATGTCAGCAACAGAAACAAAAAAGTCTTAGTGATCTTTGTCACGCAAAGGTTTACCTAAAAGTTAAGTTTTATCTTAAAGTCTTTATTCTGTGATAAGGTATGAGAATTTTATCCATTTTGCAATTAATTTTTAAATAAAGTTGTAATGTTTTCGCTTTTCAATTTTTTTTTTTTTTTTTTTAGCTTAGCACTAGGGTGCTATTTCGCTCAGTACGAGAATTTTGTGTACACTATTTTGTCTACGCGATTTTGTCGACAATTTTTATATTGATGCTTTTATACGTTGTCTTTTACTTTTGCTGTCTATGTATTACCCTGTGTACCAAGTTGCATTTTTTCGTAGGAATTCTTCAAAATGTTCTGAATATCAGATATACTTTTCTAGAATGTCAGTTTTCTTATGTATGTGAGAAAAATACACATTATTTCATGTCAAAAATTAGATTCAAAATTTAAATAGTGCAACTTACGTAACACAACACATTCTGGAGCCTCTGAGGTGAAGTGAAGCCCCTTATCTCTCGTGCATAGTAAATGGGAATCGTACAGTAAAAGAAAAGGAAAGAAGAAATGTACTGAAAAGTTTTTATTATAATCCTAAGTTTTCCTGACATAATCATAGGTCCTTTTCGATTGCTACGTAACAGTCCAATAAACTTCTCATAGTCCTGGACAACGCTGTTGGAGTGAAAAAGCTAAATTTTCAAAATTCTTAAATATCTCAAAACTATTGATTTTTTAGCAAATTGGGCTTCCCCGATTATATACCCCCAAAATATAATCCCCAACCCCTTTAATTTTTTTAATTTCAAAACTTTCAAATGGCTTTTGTAATTTTAGATTGTCTGTTATATTATTTCTGTCTGATTGCCAATTTGAAAAGTTTGTTCTAGCCCTTTGAGGCGCAACCCTTTCCCAGTGCTGAAAAAAGAGCAGCCGTTGCCATCTCTCGACTTAACTACCGGCAAGCTGGTGGACGATCGAAACGTTCATTGCGTGCCACAGATCTAGAGACCCTTTTTTGACGACAGCTAGCTGTGCGGCACAGCGAGCTGCGACAAAAAAGGGTCTCTAGATCTGTGCCACGCGATAACGTTTCGATCGTCCAGCATCTTGCTGGTAGTTAAGTGGAGCGATGGCAACGGCTACCTTTTTTTCAGCATTGGGCAATGTGTCCAGCGGTTCTCGCATTCTTCCCTTTTCAGCAGATGTCAGTGCTGTTAAAAATAATCGTGACCATTTTTTGACGGGAAATGACGCGCTAAAAAGTAAAGGATTCTCGTGGAGCTATGTCAACCGCTACTATTTTTATAGAAATCAAATCTATTTTTCGTGACTGGCAACAGTAAAACCTCAGAGTTTGGTTGTTCCCAGAGCGGGAACACTGCGCGTTAAAGGGCTAGACTTATACCGCGACCCTAAAGACAGAGCAAGTATAAGAAAAACTTATAAAAGGAAAGGGGACAAGAAAATAAAAGAAGAACAACCTTGCTTGGCTACGGGCAAAAAAATTGAGTGCAGGAGAGGAAACATTGCTAGACTTTTCTCTTAATGGAACTCAAGTGCAATTCAATAATTTATTAAATCTGAACATTACGAAAAAGAGAAAAATTTCAAACTTAGTACTATTTCCCTTTATGTAGTGCTTCAAAAAGTTCTTAGCACATTATAGCTTATAAAACAAATATTTTTTCAGATCAATGTTAAACTAAGATAAATGTGGTCATGTGGATAAATGCAGTTATAAAATGAATAGGTATAGATCTATATAAAATGAAGCTACAAAGACTGTTGTTCGAGAAAAAAATACTGCTACATGGTTTTGGAACACAAATTAAGATAAACTAATTGCGCTAGGGACTCGAAATCATTCAAGTTGATTCTTCATAAGATTCACTATACACAGTGATAAACGATAAACGGTGCCTTTTGTGCAGGCCCGGACTGGCCAGGCTGTCCGACTGTCTGCAGACGGGTGGGCCCCCGCCCTCGGCGGGCCCTTCCTGCTGAGGGTGGACCCCCAAACAGAAAAAAGAAAGAAAAAAAAAAAAAAAAAGTGCTATACTGATAGCACTTGAATGAAGTTTGACACATAAAAAATTTTTTGCAGCTGCAATTGCGCCCCAGAAGGCTTCAAAACACTTCATTTTAAATGTAATTCTCGAAATTTTTTGAGTGAGGGTTCCCGAATGATTAATTAATATGAATGACGCATATTAATTAATACATCAATATTTTATTAATGCATTATGAGGCATAATTAATTAATAATAACACCATACCTCCCCCCATACCCCGAAAGTTAACACATCCTATTATTTATCGGTTGAACAATACCCCCCCCCTTCTCTTGAGACGGGTGGGCCCCTCCCTCCCAGTCCGGGCCTGCTTTTGTGAGACTTTCTTAAAAATAGAATGGTGCAGGAAAATTTTTTACTGAGTAACCCATTTGACAAAATTTTCGATTTTTAAGAAAGTTTCGTAGCTGATACAGATTTGTCCTTTATTACAGAACAAAGTTCAACTTGTGAATAAACAGTCTAAAAATTTTCGAATTCATAATATAATTGGTGTATTTGTATTTATGAATCAAATTCAAAAGATTTTTCGAACTTCTGTTTTAACATCTAAACAGCATGCAAAGGTGTTGGTGAAACTCACATACATATACAATCAAAAGCTAGAATGTCTACCTACGTTCTATAAATTTTTTTACCAATCAATCCAAATTTAATAAAAGCATTTTTGTGGGGGGGAAAAAATCTAAATGAAAATGAATAAAACAATCCTGTGTTTTTCTGTTAAACTTCTAATAAAATGTTCTTGAAATTTTCTTCGCAAATAATCTTGTAAATTTTGGCATGTTACATATTTCTGTATAACTAAGTTTAGAAATGAGAGTATTTTTCAGAATTACTATATATATATATATATACCATTTCATTTATACCATTTGTTCTGTATAATACACGAAACTTAAAAAAAAAAAAAAAAAAAAAATTACTGGTCTACTCCAATTTCGTTATCGAGGTCCCACCCTGCTTCCTCCCATTAGTTCCAAAAACACATTTTGATGCTTGGTAGGCGGAGATGATACATACGGTAACACCCTTTTCGGATACTCTTGATATTTCCAAACGTGCATACCTGAAATTTATGTTTCTTTTAAAGTTTTAATTAATATGCAAATTAGACTATAAATGTTCACAAAGGTAGCTTATTGCTAAAGAGTACCTATTATCCCTACAGTTTTCCTTCATTTTTGAGTGTATGTTTTAAAAAAGAATTAGAAAACGGAATATTAGATTGCGTCCCCTCCCCCATATGAAGTTGTCTAAAGCCTGGATATCTATTCAATAGCTTTTTAAAAGAGTGCAGAAGAGCCAACGAGAAAAAAATGCAGTTACTGTTAGTCTTTGAGAAAATACTCATAGTGAATATTGCCAGCACATTAGTCCATCTCCGATGATTTTATTTAGTTCAGCGTGATTGTTGTTTTAGTGTAAAATAATACTATGACGAAGATTTTTATAATGTTTTCATTAAAATTAAAAAAGATTTAGTTCAAGATTTTTAAAAAATCTCATTATTTTCTAAATTAAAAATCTGTTTGCATTTCTGAATATTTTATATAACACCTGGGCGTAGTCAGAATGTATCCCCACCCTCAATGCAGTTTTCCTGTTTCAGTTTTGCATTTAGTTTCAAAAAACAAACAAAATGAAGGAATAAAAGGAAAAGCAGTCAGAATGTTATAAAAAGTCCAACTACTTTCATCCTTTCATTCTTTCATCCTTTCAACCTTTCATAATTTACTGTGAAATAATCTCAATATCCCATTAACCAAACACCAAATTTTTAAATAGTTCAGTATGAAAACTATCTAATCGTAGGTAACAACAGCCATATTTTAAATCTTCACTATTAACCTTCAATTAGTAGTTATATTTCAATGCACTCGTAATTTCACAATTTATCTAATTTACAATTTACAGAAATATTAGAATTAGAGGTAAAATATACCATCTATTATAGCCTGTTTGGGCTACGCCTCCAATAGCTAAAAATATTTCCCCTGTAAAAGAAAATGGATTATAAATTACAACTTAAAATAAATAAATAAATAACTGAGTTTAAATAATTAATTTCCAAAACAAAATGTTTATAAAATTCACAAAGCAATTCAATGGCTGGATTTACAAATATATTAGAATAAGGGAATATTAGAATAAAAATAGAATATGTACAGTCTTCCGCATACCATCTTTTGGATACGCCTTCGATAGCTAAAAACAATCCAACTTGAATACACTGGATGGATTATAAATTACAACCTAAGGATGGATTATAAATAAAAACTGAATTTAAAAAATCAATTCCCTGAACAAACCATTTGTTAAAATAACAAAGAAATCCATCAGCTTTTCTAGATATACAGATATTGGAATTGGGATGGGCATAGAATCTTGTACATTCCTTTTTGGCTACGCCTTCAAAGCCTTAAAAAAAAAAAAAAATCGTTTCGAAAGAAAATGGAATTAAATTACAATAAAAAAAGAGAGAATTTCCAAAACAAAATATTTATGTTAATCACAAAAGTAATTCAACAATTTATCTAGATTTACAGAAATTATTCTCGCAAATAATTTTATAATTTTTCTCGTTTTACAAAATGATGTTTTGAGATGGGCGTATATCTATCGCGCGCGCGTTGGCTACTTCTTCAATAGTTAAAAAGATTTCTCTTGGGGGAAAAATAGGGATTATAAAATATAACTTAGAAAAACTGAGTTTAAATAATTAATTTATAAAACAAAGTGTTTATGAAAATCACAAAGTGATAGAACAGTTTATCCAGATTTACTGAAATATTTGAATTAGGGCCGGCCGTACACTCTTGTATTCCCTCCTTTGGCTACTCCTTCAGAAGTTCAAATTCAAACTTGTTCGAAAATAGATTATAAAGTCCAAAATTTAATAAAATCCGAATTTGAATAATTGATATTCCAAAACAAAGTATTTCTGAAATCGTAAAGTAACTCTCTGTCAGAAAGTGCACCTTAACATGGTACGTGGCAAACTGCTTTTTCTCACACTGCTTGATAAACTGTCTGTCAGTACTTTTTTTTTTGCTCTTGAAAGGTACAAAATCTATTGAAAGTAATTCGAGAGCACTTTGCGTAACTTAGAGTAGAATGTTTTGCTGTCTTAATAGTAATATAAAAGCGAATTTTGCAATTCTATAAAAAAAGCACGAAAATTTTTCCCACCACTTTTATCTTACAGCGACTTGCAAATTATAATTTTACCCAACTTCTCAGCGCATACTTACCTGGCACTGGGGTCAGCCTTGATCAGGAAGGAGGCTCCCCCGAGCAGAGGCCCTTCATTGCACTTCGAGGGGTTGACGTTCGCCACATCCGCAAATTGCGGTTGCTTGGGGTGCATAATTTTTGGTAGCTGGGACTGCGTTCGCGCTGTCCCTACATCTTAGAAGTAGAAAACACAGGAGCAAGAAAGTTAATTGAACTAAGTGAATGCTTCTGCGACGGTTCCAATCTGCTTTCCTCCGATTTCCAATTCTCAATGATTTATTTAACCGGTAAATTTGCATAACATTGATTGATTACAGTGTGATCTGTCTTCAGTTGTTCCATTCAGTCACGAAAGAAGCACGGATTTCTTTGAAATATTGATTAAAAAAAACAGATCCTGAGCTGGCGGGAGGAATCTTTTCCCGCCCAACGCATAGCGTTGCCAGGCGTCCGGATAAAGCCGGAGGCTTTTTGATTGCGTGTCCGGCTTTTTTTTTGGTGACTTTGGCTGATTAGTAATAAAGTACTTAAACTGATTTGGCACTCGATGTTATTTATATTTCATTAGAATTTAACAAGATTCATGGTAATAATCATAAAAGCTTGATTTTACATACAATTTTTTGTCGTACCAATTAATACTGAGACAAAATCCTCAATATTGTAGGCTGTCCTGCCAAACTGGCTAGTCTGTCCGGCTATTTGGTTTGGCGACCTGGCAACCCTACCCACGCATTATTTTTATTATTCTTGGAATAAGTAGTTTTACTGATATCTCGAAATTTTTCTTTTTAGGGCACTGTTACCTTAACAGCAGAGGGGGGGGGGGTGCACATGTTTTAAACACATTTAAACTAAATGTCGTAGTAACTGTAATTTAATCAATCCTGAAAACTATCATTTAAATTAGATAATTATCGTTATTTTTATTTATTTATGACTATCCGAGTGCGCCGTATGAAGAACGGCAATATATGTATTTGACATTGAGGGGGTTATCAAAAATATCATGTAAAAATAATGCTATTAATTAACTTTTTTCATTTGAATAGATTAATATTAAGTATAAATTACTTAAGTATAAATTACAAAGTAAAAAGTGATTAAAAAAACCGTATTTATTTAATGACATTCAAATTTTTGAATTAACCTGAATATTATAATTTATAAATGGATTCAGACCGTTTTATCTACAGCCACGTGCAAGCCCTGGTTACCGAATAGGCCCATGAGGCCTTGGCCTATATTTTAAAAAAAATCTGGGGCCTCAAAACTGCAATACTTGTTATTTATACTTGTAGAATGGAATAGGAGGTGGGAGGGGGCCTCAAAATGATAGCAAACCTATGGTATTAGAGAGTGTTAATCAGGCCCTGGCCACGTGTTAGACCAGACCTTAATATTTCAATCTTCTGTCATGCTCACTGTCACTAGATACAAGTCACATGTGATTGTTTAGGACTAAAATAGAGAATTTAGTTTCTTATATTCCATTATAAAACACTACTTTTTTTCATTTATTAATATTTACATGGCTTACATAGTATATATTACTTTATAAGATACTTTTAATGGGTATCCGTGAAAAAGAAAAAATATGCTTGGTAATTTATTTCCGTTCCGAACTCCAGTTTGAAGAACTTAAATTATGGGTGAAATAGTTGGATGATCTAAACACAGCGAGCCAGATGGGGTGGCCAAGCATAATGCAACATGGAATCCATGACAAACAAATACAGTTCCTACACAGACAGCTGACACGAACAGCGACAATGACGAAAGACATTTTGGGATGGCCACTCCTTAAACCCCCATTTTTCCTTTTTTGAAAAAACTTCCACAGGTATGACGAATGTCCCCCTTCCTTTTTCGCATCTTGTCCGTCACAAGATGTCATTTTTTGGACTGTCATATCCTGTTGGAAGAATAAGTTGGTCCACTACACGGCCACAGCTCCTCCTCCTTATTTGTCAAGGCGCACAGTAGGGAGAAAGCTAACCATTTTTATTACACAAACACTTACACCCCCCCCTAACTGCTTAAGATTAGAGGTTACAAAGCATCTCGAAATTATGGAGTTAGGGTTACACCATTCAAACAAATAGGTACCTCAAACACACGAGCATGATTACCCAAAAGAAAACCCAGAAAAGCGAACTTAGTTAAAAGAGAAGTGCCATACAATTTGCATTAAAGAAGCCATAAACACAAAGTAAATAATAATACAAATCAGAGAACTGATATGAGAAGGTAAAATTGAAGCCGAAGCAAAATGTTTGAAATGATTTAAATAAATTGAGAAGGTAGAAGTGAAGCCAAAGCCAAACATTTGAAGTTATTTAACATAAATTGTATCCAGTATTTTATAATGTAGTCTGAATATTTTTACCTTTTATTGTATTTTCTGTGATGTTTTTTGGGCCCATGTGTTTATTAAAATGTATAGTATGTAAGCTGTTATGGTATATACCACCAAATGTGTTCTTTTTATAGCGTTATACAAGAAATAATTTTAGTGATAGTTTGTGTGTGATGACTTTGAAAAAACTCTGACATTTTTGGAACTTTAACAACAGCATCTGCACAAATTGGCTGTTGTCTTTGAAGTCCATTGTTGTGGAAGAACTTTAAAATCTTTGTGAACATATATTATTATTTTTCAGCTACCTTATTTTTTTGTACTTACAATAATTAGTCCAGGTAATTTCTAATGTATATTTAATTTTGTTTGAAATTTATTACATCGTGACACATGACCTAAAGTTCTTTTTCTCCAAAAAAAAAAAAAAAAAAAAAAAAAAAAATAAGGCTTTTTCCAAATTTTTCTCGCTCTTCTGAGTGAGTCTGCCCTCCAATGCAGGCATTGGTGGTCAGCCTCTTCTCGGACGGGGGGGATATTCTGCAACATTACAAGTCAAAAGCCTATGAAAATCCCATATTTCTGGAACTACGCAGTTTAATCCAGTTGGAACAAAGAAATCCGCGTTGAAAAACTGCAATTAATACACGGTCACTTGCAATTCCTTTGTAACTTTGTAGACGGTCCCCGCAGCCAGCCACATAGGCGTCTTAAAAGTCATAACAAACCCTGGGAAAACCGCTGCCCAGTTTTAGCTTTTGGCCAATGGTTGCAACGCGTTTGGGGTCATGTGTCATGACGTCCAAAGCTTTTATAAGGACCTGCGACAGATCAGGAGCAGATTTCCCCGTGATGCAACTGCTAAGATAAGATGTACCCAGTCGTCAAATAAAATCATGTAATCGTACTTGGAGTCCGTCTTATTTCTTCCATCCTTGGCCCGACTACGACTACAAACAGCGGGCGGCCGGGGTCGGCTCTAAGCCAGAGTCTTTTCCCAGTCGCACCGCATCGCCTGTTCTGCCCGTCAACGCCTCGCCTAGTACTCCACGCCGAGAATGCGCCAAGAATGCCTCTCCCTCTGGTTCACGACTACACAGCACTCCCGCAATAGCGGCTCAGAGTCCCGAGCCATCCAGGAGACCTCAACAGCCATGCCTCACCCTCGCCTTACCACCGGTTCCACGACACAACTCCCGTAACGCCTAATGTTACATGTACATATATAAAAGTCGGTTTTTCTCTTCGATTTTATTATGTAGTCCACAAAATCCGAGCTGGTGTCGGTCCCGATCATCTCGGATTATCAAGATTCGACCATAGTTCAACACTTTTTCCGAAATGATTGTTAACAGATACATGAACGTGTCTGACCTCTCATTGCTATGTGATCCTGAACCCTGTTGGTTTCTTCTACCCTTCACATTTTTGACCTAGAGTTCTGAAACATTCTGTATATCCTATCCCTGTACATCCTACTCAGGCTTGAGGAAGCAGGGAAAATGTTCCTATTGTAAAGTATAAATACAGAAAAAATCTTTGAAACAATTTTTTTCTGTATCCAGAGTCGTGCTGAAGAGAATGCAATTGTACAGAGCTGCAAAAAATAAGTTTTTTTTGTTCTCTTTTTTTTTTCCTAAGTGTTTCATTTTTGTACCTTTAAGCTTTCTGATCAACCAGAACATATCTTAATCAAAAGAAGCCTGTTTGGCCTGGCCTCAGAATCTATATATCTGTAGTTAAAGATACGGAATTGGATTGTTTTTAACTTTTTTTTCTCACAATTTTAATGATCTACAATTTAAAACTTTTAAATTCATTTCTGTGTATATTGAGCTATTTAAGCTGTTTAATAATGGATAAACTCCTTTCTGAAGAAAGTGATATAGCTCCAAAATATTAATTTTTTGTATACTATTACTATGCGTGGGTTTCTGAAAATCATCGTCGGTTCAAAGTAAAAACCGAAGTAAACACCTTTTCTTAGACGCAAACATTTTTCAGCTTCTACAAAGATTTTTTTCAAGAAGAAGAAGTTGTGAAATAGAAGAAAAAATAGCTTAAGCTGCTATTTATTTATTTATTTATTCTCAAAAAAGGTGTTTACATACAATTGTAAAGTTGGTTTTTCTCTGTTAAAAACTCTAGTCTCTGCCTGCTTTTATTAACTATTAAAAAAAATTAACAGGCAATATTTAACGACTATAAAATGGTTAAATGTTTGAAAATGTTTAGAATCAGTGGGGTTTTCCCTGGCCCATCAAAATGCCCTTTTTTTTTAACTACAAAATGTACCGCGAAATCAGCTTGAATCTCTTCCTCTTGCGTTTGTACTGCCGCTAACGGCAGTGGCGGACCGAGCAGAACTGGCGCCCGGGGCAACATACCTTTTTGACGCCCTCCATCCTATTTTTTGTCAAGTTTTCTTTGTCTCAGAGACGATTTGACGGTTACGTCTTATTTGCGACCGTGGTGAAAAACGTCGCACTTCCGACCACTTTAATTTGAGCGTAGCACTTGCGACCGCTTTTGTTCAAATGTGCAGGGTGGCTTGGGATGAGTGAGAAACTGTCACTGGGGTGGGTGGGGGGTCAGTACAATTAAAGAAAGCGTTGTGCACAAAAAAATTCCCGTTCCAGTTGAAACTTTAGAAAAAAATTTACCTAACCCATTTCTTTATCTCCAGATCTGAGTGAAAAATAATTTAAAAATAATGGTTTTTGTGCTTTTTTTATTTTTATGTTTTTAAAGGGGTTTTTTGTGATTTTTTTCACTGTTATTTATTTTTTAACAAAAACAGAATCGCACCTCAACACCCAGCGGTCGCAAATGCAACGGACTCATCCTATCAATCATGCAATGCCCCTGCTTTTAAACGGAAGCGGTCGCAAGTGCGACGATTTTCACCCCTGTCGCAAATCGACCGGTCGCAAATAAGACGACACCCGATTGGTTGCCCCTGTGCAAGCAGCGCCCGGGGCAGGGGCCCCGGTCTTCCCACCCCTAGATCCGGCACTGGCTAACGGAGGTAAATCCTCAAATGCCATTACGCTAAAGAATTCCGTTTCCACTAGCTTCGTTAGCTTCTGTAAAGTTGCATGTTTCCTCCAATAGTTATTAGCAATTTCGCGCATGCGTGTTAAAACCTCTATTTTACAGTTTGCCGTCTTCCTTTTAAATATGTCCCCATTTATTATTTTAAATAAAGTAGTCTCAAATTTGGACTTCCAATTTAAGGAATTTTTCAGAAATAGAAAAGAAAGTTATTGGATGCTGATGGTAAGAAAAATTTAGTTACCGAATTAGAGCTCTTCTTCGTCAAATGAAGCTGATGGATGTCCTGAATTTGAGTATCAGGTTAGTGAAAATAACAAGAAAGACTCAGATTTTAAACGTAGAATACCAGCATGGAGAACACACTTTCATCATGTACTCCACAAGGGAAACATGTTCTTTTGTTGGATATCAAGTTCCGATGGAAAAGGGAAGTAGCCGATTAGCGGTAGTAAACCACACAGCCAGGTTCACGTTATGCTAAATCTGGAGGACAAACACAGCTTTCAACTGCTTGTACTACAGGTAGCAAATATTGCATATATTGATGTGTATTGAAATCAGAGGCGATAGACATGTTCCATGTTATAAGTAACACGCTGAAAGTCAAATGCAAGCAGAGAGGAACATTGTAACAACTGTTTCCTTATTGCATCAAGGGTCTGATTACTGCACAGACCAACTAGCCCTCGGCCTATCCCCCCCCCCAAAAAAAAGGATAAAAATAGTGTAAGTTCTATTCCTAAAAAAATGAGACGAAACCCTAAAAAAAAAAAAAAAAAAAAAGATATGCACGTTTAAACACATGCAGCTGTATAAAAGTGCTTGTTTACACTGTATTCAGGGATAGAGCAAGCTTTTTTGTGCATTTTACCCCGTGGAGCATTCACCAACGTAATCTCAGTTGTTCCATTGAGTTTAGTGTTTTCCGAAAAACCCTAGCATAGAGTTTCGACTGTGTTAACTGTCACTTTTTTTTTCATAAATAAAACGTTGGGGTTTTTTGTGCATGTAAAAAATAAAGCAAAATGAACATAAAGTATTAAAATATCTAAATAACTTTCATTTAAAAAAATCCCTTCAAACTATTTCATTTGCTTTCAAAGAAAAAAAACGTAAATAAGTGACATTGCGCAGTATTTAAGAAGATTATTTTAAAGCTCTTCATTTTCAAGTACTAATTTTATTTGAAAAATTGAAAATACTATTAACCTACGACATTAAATTTAAGTACCATGATTAAGAAATACTACTCATTTTTTAAGCACAAAATCCTTAATATATGTTCCTCCATCATAAGAAATGCTCTGCATGAAGCAAGAAAATCGGAATAATTCTACTTGAAGTACAAAAGATCTTAACCTTGGTAACTATAGCAACCGATACCCAACTATCGAAACTGACTCGACTTGTGACGTCATTAAGCCCGTACGTTACCATCAGCGATTGGTTTAATTAAATGAGATAAAACGACTTCGCCGGCAGCTCTTAAACTTTTTTCCAGGATCCTCTAAAAGGCCTTAAATTAGATTGGGGCCTGCAACCGAAGAAAGATTTATTCGAAATATTTCATAAAATTTAATTACAGGCATTAAAAGTACACGGCCGAATTTTGAAAATCAAGAAATAAATGGAGTATGAAAACTGTTTTGCTAAGCGAAATAAATAACGACTAGACATTATTAGTGTAGATCTTTTTCAGCGAACTTTTTTTTAGTTTTATAGATGCACTTTAAGGCACTTGCATTTGCATAAAACTGGCATTGGGAGTTTTAACTAGTTACTAGACTGTGACCGTCATAGCTTGTAAGAGAAAAATGGCTATGCTTGATATTTTACCTTCAAACTTGGCGTAATATTTTTAGACTATTACAAATGAGAACCATAAGAGATTATTTTTTACTCCGCTCAAATCTTGAGCAAGAAAATTTAAACTAATTAACAAACTGGATCAATCTACTTCAGTGTTTTGGTATCATAAGACTCATGCATTTATGCTGAAAATGAGCATTGCACATATTATTAGAATTAATGTACTTCAATTTTTTTTATTCATACCTACATTAATTACCCATCAATTTACTCTGTATTGATAAATTTAGGGAAATTTTATTATTATTATATTAAATAATATATATATATATATTGAGAATACGGTGTAGCATACGAAATCTCGACGCCAAAAGCAACCACAGTATTCTTCATTAAAATAAATAAAAACTTTGTGAAAAAAACACACATAAAAGGTTACTTCAAGGCGTAACGATCGTTTCGACCGAAAATTCGTTCGGTCTTCTTCAGACAAACCCTTCGGTCAAACAGAGCAGAGGGAACTCTGCTCTGTTTGACCTGCACGCAACGTGCTGTCTGTGGTCCTCGCTCTGACGAAGGCTGAAGACCGAACGAATTTTCGGTCGAAACGATCGTTACCCTTGAAGTAACCTTTTATGTGTGTTTTTTTCACAAAGTTTTTATTTATTTTATCTTATAACACCAGTTTTTTGAGTGTTTATTTTTATTCTTCATTGTTCAACTTTAGTTGCAAAAGTGAAATTGTTAACCCATTCGTGCCTGGATATTTTTGCGACTTTCTTCGATTTTTGCTAACACCAGGAGTAATTGATAAATTTCTGATGTTAACTTTTTGAACAAGGGATGATTTCATTTAAAATCATTATGTATAAAAATTGAAATGTCAACATCCTACTTGGCCATATTAAAATATTTTGTGGAATTGAGGTTCAGTACTCGCGAATAAAGGCTAGGAAAAAGAAATAACGTTTTCGACTGATAGCGAAAATGTTGTCCCGAAAAAGGGACGCTAGGCATAAATGGGTTAAAAACAAATTTTAGATTCAAAGTAACAAAAGAAAATCTAAATGATTACATGAATTCAGCCCAAGTTAGGCTTCAGGGATCACGTTTTCACAAGTTCAATATCTATTTTGAACAATTTATAGACCTATCTAAGAAGTCCAATGATCCCCTCCGAAATTTTAACCTGAAGCCGTATATCATATGCCTCAGAGGGCTCATCGAACTGAGAAAAAGCATACAGTGACGAGTTTCACATTTGAAGCATTCTTTTTCCACAGTTCCAATTTTGAATGAATAGAAGCATAAACAACCTACAGTTTTAATAAATACTGCACTGTTATTAATTTTGAGCAATGACAATTATATTAGAATCTACCTGTAAGGGTATCGTTTCTGCCTAAATATATTCAAGGCAGTGAAGAAAGCTTTACAGGCAACAAAAAATTTATTCTCCACTTTACAGTGATTAAAGTAAAGGCACACAATTACTTTTTTTATAGTTTGTGTATTACATACATTTATAACTGAAATATTATTAATCGTGATCTACATAATTGTAGATCGCCAAAAATATTGTTCTAAATTGACTCTTTTCCAGTTAAAAGTTGAGCACCACTGCTTTCACACGTCAAAAAAGTTAGTCATGTGCGAATCAGGTCAATATTATTAATTTAAAAAAAAAGCATTCCGTTATAAGCAAAATGTTCCCTAAGGTAAACCGCGATTCGATTTATTTCCTACCCTAGTAGCACAACTAGTTCAAATTACGTTGGAAATACGTTTTCCGACGTTAAAAAACGCGTTTTAAACGTCTTTTGGACTAATTGTGCTACTAGGGTAGGGCTGAGGACCGAGGATATGAACTGGGTTCCCGCTAGCAGTTATGTTTCTGGGTAAGAGGCCTCAATTTACTCTAAAAAGGGCCTTTTTATGAGCTTATTGCTTCAGGGCTTCAAGATTTTTCGTTACGCTATTGTCTAAATTCTCCACTATAAACTTTTTTTCTCTGGCTATGCCACTGATCAGACTACAGAAGACAGACAGACAACCCAATCAAAACATTTTTAATATTTCAGAAAATAAAGCCATAAAGCATATTAAACTAACATATTCCCTACAAGCAATAATTCCCAGTTTTTGCTCGGCCAATCACCGGCATTCATGACAACTCATCGCTCACCGAAATTCAGTACTCGGTCAAGACACGAAATTCGATCTGAAAACGATGATTGGAATGTGCGCGGCAAACACTGATCGGTCCGGTACCCATAAAACGATGCTTGGGACGATACCTGATCGATACCCGATCTGCGTTATCGGCCTATATGCCTAAATTTGATCAAAATACACTAAACTGAAAAGAAATATTGGCCCGCATAACGGCCGAACGGCATTCAGCCTATGAAAATTGGCGCATGCGCTCAGTCGAGCGATGGCAACATGCGAGTATCTATCGGCAGGCGCTACATTTGTGACATATAAGAGTAGGAGCTGAAAAAAACTGAGGAAGTTTTTTTGATGGTGATTAGCCTATATTGGTACGTATAACTATCACTTGTAACAAATTGTTGACGTTATTTTAATATAGTGTTAGTCTTATATAAGTAAGGTAAAAGTTCAAATCTCTGTAATTATTTTTTTCTCTTGATAGTGTTAAGTAACACTAATGGAATCAAACTACTTTTTATTAGTATATATTTCCTATCTTTTCACAGCGTACAGTGTGTAATTATACTAATTCATACAGTTAATTGTTTCTTGGTTTTAAAATACAGGGATAAATTCTTCATTGGAACTAATAAAAAAAATTATATTTCCGGCCAAAATAAGCTTATTTATATCCGTTTACCATAACAAAAAGTAAGAAAATTTGAAACACTTTCAGATTTTAAATACGCTCTAAAGTGCTATATATTAAAAGCGTATCATAAATTTATGCGTCGTCCATATCTTTCTTCCTTATTCTATTAAGTTGGAAAATGTATCATTATTCATGAGTGTGCCGTATTTTTCTTCCTTGTTCCATCTTTGGAATAGAAATCTATCTTAAAATGGCCTACTAAAACTATATTTTACAATCTTTACCAAGTATATTCAACTATACTTCACGTTTTAAATATTGTTTCGAATGTGCATCATAATCCATGATTGTGCCGTGTTTGTCTTTCTTGGGCATCTTTAATTCCTACTTTAATTTCTTGACGAGAATCCCCTGACTCTCTCCAAGGTGGCGATAATTAAACATATGCAGTTATCAGTTTGACGATAATTAAACATATGCAGACGATATTTTGCATTTATGTGGCAACTGTAATTTAGATAAATTGGTGATTTGGAATAACATGCAAGTACAGCATTCCATTTATTTATTTTGGGTTGCCAATTAATGTAGTTTTAATAATTAAGTGTCTTCAAATTCTTTAACTGGTGCGTTTGTTGCTAATTTGTTCACTTAATTTTTCATCTAGATCTTTTGGGAGCATTGAAACTTGTGCATAACTCCTAGAGACCCATGACTACAAAGTTCACCAAAGTGCGGCGATTTTTAGGTTGGCGAGAGTGGGCGCGTTAAATAGGAATCAACTCTTTCTTGTGCCATAAAACACATCTTTGGAATAGAAATCCAAATTAGAATCGCGTACTAAAACTGCTTTAAACCTTCGCCAAGCATATTAACTACACTTCACCATTTTAAATACTGTTCGGAATAGGCATCATAATCCATGAGTGTGCTGTGTTCGCCTTTCTTGTTAAATAAAACGCATCATAGGAACCGAAATCTATCTTAAAATCATCTACTAAATGTGTTTTACAACCTTCGCCAAACATATTCCAACTATCCTCTACCATTTTAAATATTGTTTGGAATGGGCATCATAATCCATGAGTACGCCATGTTTTCCTTCCTTTTTCCACAAAACACTTCTTTGGAATTGAAATCTACAGTATTCCCATTAAAGTCCTTTATCACCCTCTTAATTTCGGAATGGCTGCTGCTATTTTTTCAAACGAGGTGTCTATGGATAGTAAATTGGATATAGGATAACGAGATAGGGGAAAAAAGTGATTTGCAAAGATGTAGAGCGTTATCGATTTAGTACAAAAAGACACCTCATTGACATGGATGTGAAAAACCGAACGGTTAAAATGTGCATTTGTATTTTCGCGATTTCCTACACTGTGACATCACGAAATTTGAACAGACGAAGAAAATATTATCTTTCGGGCTAAACACGACGCCGCAATGTAACACAGTGGTATCGCTTGCGATTCCTAGACCAAAGGACTCTGGTTCAAGCCCGAGAATCACGGAATTCGGGAACCAAATAATTGGGTATGGTGGTTTCGAAGAATGGCCTCCACGTTCGCCTGATCTGACTCCACTGGACTTTTTTTCTGTGGGGATACCTAGAACAGCAGGTATAAGCGACCCCTCCACAAACATTGCAGTACCTTCAACGACGCATTACGGACGCTTGTTCCAACGTGCTACCGTCTATGCCCCAACGCGTGCAATGTGAAATTCAATCGAGGATCCAAATGTGCATTGCAGCTGACGGTGCGAAGTTTTAACATCTTCTCTTCTCTACTTATTATAAAAGAAGGTGTCTGTGTGTGTGTCTGTCGGCAGCGTTACGGAGAAACGGCTACACCTAGAAACACCAAATTTGGTACTCGGGAAGATGTAAATATGTAGTTGTGCACCTCGAAGCGATTTTTTCAAAATTCGACCTAGATTTTTTTTTATTTTATGTTTTATGCGATTTTTAGCATTTTTTCTCACCTAATTCGTAATGACGGCGGAAATTACGCTCGCAGCAAAACGGCATTTGTATCATCGGATAGAGGAGAAACTTTTCTTTTAAAAACAGTTTGTTCTGATTTACCGATTTTTAGGAATTTTTTTACTTAGCATTTGCTTCGGCGAATTGTTTCGTAAAATAATTTTAAAACTGTCGCATCTTGAATTCTATCCGTCATAACTTTTTGATATTTTGACAAATCGTGAAACATTCTTTTCTCCCTCTTTTAAAATAAAAACGAAAAAATTATGTAAATTAGATGATTTTTTATGAATTTTAATGCAGCCTAATGTTTAGAATTTAATAGCATCAACACGATCTTACGCCATTCATTACATTGCGATCATGGCACGAGAATTTATCTTCGGTTGTTGCCACAGAAAGGATTAGAAAAAAGGGTTTTCTCAACCAATCGAGTTTTTAAATGGGATATCGGAATTTCAATTCGCAAGTGAGGATCTATTTCAATTCGCAAGTGAGGATCTATGACGTCAAATGCTTTAAGATACGTAAAAATTACGCCATAATTTTAACTCATTTATTCCAGCTCTATTTTCAACACAGGGAGACGATATGTTGATTAAAATTTACTGTAGAAGTAAGCTAAGAAATTCACGATTATTATTATTAGAAGTGGTATTTTAATCCGGTGCTTATTTAAAAATTGAAATGTCTTCATGGTGCTGAAAATGTTCATTTTAAAAATTACGAAGTTCGTTTCAAAGCGCGATATATTAAAATTTTTCTATTTACTATTTTTATTTTTGACATTTAATTATGGCGCAGACGTTGCCTAACATATGCATGCAGGCTGCGAGTATAGTTTTATTTTAACGTTGAATTACGTTCCTCCATAAAGGTCCTACATAACGCAAAGTTTTAATGATACCGTTTGAAAACTACTATGCGAAATATCGAAATTAACTCCCTCAACCAACTGGGGTATCCTTTACGGCAGTCAAACAGTGACGTCATAAATTTAAAAAATGCGTGAAATTTGTAAACTCTGCAACTCTGCGCCATGTCACAATTAAAGCGGGAATAAGTAGCTCCTCGAGATTACACAGTTTGATGTTTTTCAGGAGACAGGACTATGGAGGATATAAAAGATATCGCTATATTAGATACATGGATATATAAAATGGCCTCCCTTGGATATTTTCTCCCCACGATAAGATGAAATGGTTTGCGGCGCTAAATACGCCAATCTTATAAAACTATGTATAAATTAAATATATATGGAGAGTTTCCTTAATGGCAACCATTATGTGAAAAGATTATTATTTATGCTAATGCGTAAATTGCAAAGAATCGCCATAGAATCAAAAGATTCCATTGGGGCCAAATAATCTAAGCTGTTTCTTTTAAGGGAGCCTTGAAGAGGGAGAAGCGAAGATAGATAGTATTAATGTACGTAATAGGTAGTATCTAGAGCTGAAGCAAACCGCATGTATTCGGTACTAAGATACGGATAATCACTCAGACTCGAAGTAACGAATTGTTACTTTTAGGTTGATATCGTTACTCATTACTCGATCCGAAGCTGTTTCGGATCGAGCAGCTTCGAACTTCGAATACAGACTTCCAGGCGAGGCGAACTAGGGGGGTAACGGGTTCCAGTAATCGAGTACTAATATCTTCTGTTTGTTACTGGATATCGGATCGCGGTTTCAAGGGGGAAAATGACTTTCGAGTGTGCATTTCGGATCGACCAGGTTCGAACTTCGAATACAAGACTGCCGGAGGGAGAAAATGAATTTCGGTATTTGAGTAATAGTATGTTCCGTTCCGTTACTAGATACCGGAAGTATTATGGATTCTCGCTGTTTGAAGGGAAAAATCAGTTTCGGTATTTGAGGAGTAGTATGTTCTGGTTGCAATTCGTTTGTGCCGAGCCGAATGGTATCGTTTTGATAAGGTTTGGAAGAATCCGTATGTTTCGTTACAGTTATGGAGATGGATATACTATCTGCTGCTCTATTGATATGGGTCGTACAATGGGGGGATAGGATCCGGTGTATAGTGCGTTCTTATGCGCAGTTGAACTTTTTTTTGCAGGGGGGGAAGGGGGTGTTCTTATAATTGTAGAGGAGCAATACATATAAGAGAAGCATGTTAGTAAGGGGTGCTAATTTCGGGCTTACTAACATTTTAGTACTAAATAGTGGTGCAATCAGAATTCTTTCTTTCAGGGTGGTTCCGAAGCAGGATTGCGAACTTAACTTTTTCTTTTTTTTAGCTAGAATCGAAATATGAGTAATAAATAACAAATTATTTAAATACACCTTTAAAAAAATATTTTTTTATAAAGTAAACGAATTCACACATTTTTATTATTTAAAATATTATTTGGAACTAAAAAAAATATTTAGCATGGAAACCTAAACACATTTTTTAAGTAATTGTTTAAAAAATATATAAAAAATTGGGAGCTACCCGGGATTTCTATGCCCACTCCTGCGTAAGCCACTGGTATTAAAATAATTCAATAAAGTTCAGTATGTTTCTAAAATGTCGGCGTTTAGGGGGCCATCTGCCCTATTTTATGGTACATTTTATTCCATGAACTCATGGAATACGCATAGTCCGGTGCAACCATTCTTTCTGTATGAAAGGAGTGATAATTTTTGTTTAAAGAATGCTCTCATATATGCACCCACAGAAGGGGCTAACCCCTTTCATCCCAAAAGTGCAGAAATAGAACTGGAAATATCTTAAAAATAGATAATTCTCACTGAATTAAACAATTTTAATTTAAAATATGGTAATTTTTAATTTACTTCGAAAAATCGTCCAGCAAAAGAAGTTTTTGATATGAAATATGAACTCACAAATAATAAAGATATTATGCTTGTAGAGACGCAAAGTAGTTGATATCATACTGAGATCCCCTGCCCTGTGAATTTAATATATATGGCCCAATCCCTGGATCTCAGTATTCGAGAACCCGCTCCCAGAAAAAAACACGAGTCACAAGCTTTCCTTTACACTTTTTATGATAAGAGTGAACAGGTTAAACCAGCGTTCAGAATTTAAAAAAGGGGGGGTTGAGAAAAAAAAGAATGGCATATGTCTTTGGAAGATTTCTATGTGTACTCAGTAATTCGGATAATTTAGCATTGTATAAAACCATAAATGTGTATAAAAACAATCTGTAAATCAGAGAAAATAAGCTGTAAATACAACTTTGTACAACTTCGCTAAAAAAAATTCTTTTGGGTTAGGTTTTGTTATGGGTTTATGTATGGGCGGCATATACCCATAACAACACTGTCCCGGATGTGTTGTTATGGGGCACATATAACACCCTATTACCCATTCTATTAGTAGTAACGAAAGTAACGAGTAACGAATACTTAGTAACGAATAGCGAACATCTAAGTAACAAATACATACGGATACTCATTTTGTCGTTACTTTTACAGCACTAGTAGTATCATTAGATTCGTAAGGATAATATGAATAAATCATAATATACCACGTTAATAAATATTTCATGAAATTAAAAGTGTTTCTCCTTTTTCAACGTTTGTCTTACAACCAACTAAACGAAAAGTAATTCTAATTTGCGTTAATATATCCCGCAGTAATTTCAACAGAGGAGATTACTTGAACTTTTTTAAAAATGAAATTCTGTTTTGTCACATGCAGATATGATTTTAGTAGTAAAATATTCGCTTATTCCCGTATGAAGAGCGGGTGCGCAGTTATCTTAAAAACATCTCTTGAAAATAGCATAAATGAATTCAGAAGACCTCAAAACGTGTAAATACACCAAAATCTCGAAGTCGAATTTTTTCATGATTACAATACTTTCCTTATATGGTACATGTTCGGAAAGAAAGAAATGGTTGTCCATTCCATGTAGTGTCTTAGGTATTTATTGCTACAACTTGAGCCTAAAAAACAGTATGATGTAGAAATAAGACATTTTGAAAGCCAGGAGTTCTCTGCAAACCATTAAGCTTTCCACTTTTTTGATAGTGAATGACACTGACGTAGTTTTTTGAGTCATTATACTGCAATGATGCCAGGTTAATACTCGTGACGCAAACTTTACATCAAGAGTCAAATAATTTTGCTCTTTTTCTTTAAATTCCACATCACGAATAAATTCGAATTACACATGTAAGGAAAATTTTCTTTTCCTACCGTGCGAAGAACGGGCACGCAGCTAGTACTATATAAAATCTATTTCCTATTATCCTCCGAAATCTATTTGGGTTTTTTTTTTTTTTTTTCTTGTTGCACACTCATTTTGATAGTGTTTAGAATTGAAAGACATCATTCCAGAATGAATCTGGGAGAGTGGGCAATTGTTTCGGTAATGCATTTTGTGAATTTCAGCTCTTTGATTTTGAAACGAGTGACTAGTCTTAAATAAAGGTATATTGTTATAAATAATTGTTTTCTTCTTTATTCGTTTTTTCACCTTTGCAGGATAGGGAATCATGAAAATACAAATGCACGTTTTAACCATTCTGTTTTTCACATCCATGTCAATGAGGTATCTTTTCGTATTAAATCGATAACGCTCTACAACTTTGTAATCACTCCCTCCCCCCCCCCCATCTCCTACCGTTTTCGAGATACGAAAGCTAACTCCGCAGTTTTCCACCAGGTGGGGCTGTGAGCGGTCTCATTCGGTAGCGTATATCCAATTACCTAGACACCACGTTTATAAAAATAGCAGCAGCCGTTCCAAAATTAAAATGCAACATGCGTACGTACAGACATTACCCCAATACTAGTTAAAACTAATCGATCATATAACATACGTATGTACTTTTATACATACGTACATACACCATCACAAAATTAATCAAAATAGATCGAAAATGCAATGTACGTACTCACAAGCATGCGTGCGTACAGTAGGGTGTATCGAAAAAAACTTTTTATCGAAATTCGTTTGTCCTTAGTGCTATTTCTTGGCCAAATTGGCTCAATAAGAAGTGTACCAAATTTCAACTCGATCGGTTAATATCTTCAGGTGCCGCTTTTGACTTAAAGTTTGGAAAAAAATGAAAAAAAGCAACTTTTTGGAAAAAAAAATTTAAAATATAAATTTTTCAAAAATTTCTTGTCCCTGGGAATAAAGTTTACCTAAATTGACTCAATAATAAGTGAAAAAAAATTCAGCTCGATCGATCAATATGTTCAGTTGCCGTCATGAGCTTAAAAATTGAAAAAAATTGGAAAAAATCGGGAATTTCGCTGGCACTCTGTAGAGGCATTTCATTTCTTTAACACAAATATTTTGCATGTACATCAAGTCTCAATAACGTAAATAACACAAGACGTATGTTTTGCAGATCTTTCTCTATTTTTGAAATTTTTTTAATTTTTAATTTTTTTTATAAATAGCCCAGAACTCACCACGTGGAGGTAGCTGCATTTCGAGTTCCGCTCACCCTCCCGACCATTCATATTTCGATTTTATGTGTTCTCTCTAAACAAATTTTTGATTGCCATTTAGGAGTAGTTTTGTACTCTGCCTCAGAGGAAAACTTTGGAATATGCCTGCGAGTTTTTAATGTTGCTAATATAAACTTGTGGCGCTCCTTTTTGGCACACACGGACGCTGCCGTATCCGTTACAACTTTCACATATCTTTCGACTGCTTGTGTACATGTAATATCATCTGAAAACATGTAATATCATCTTTCGGATAAGAGGCTGATTTTATGTTATCCTGCATTTCTTTAAGGCTTAAATGTTGTGTAAGTGGCGGTTCAGTTAACTTGCATTTGCACCAGTCAATCATGTCGACGTAGTTGCCAGCATCTACATTAATATCCGGCACAATGAATTCCTGAATGGCATTAGAAGATGAAGATGTTCTAACTTTTAGAATTCGCTTCCAACCAAGTACCCTTCCCAGCAAACACACACAGGTTCTCTGAACGTCTATTAACGTTCATAAGACGTTTTCTGAACGTTAATAGACGTTCAGGGAACCTGTGTGTGTTTGCTGGGTTGTGTCTGTGTTTTTATCAGAAATCATTTAGAGACGATTTTCAAGGTGGGCAAGCCATGAATTTCTCTGTAAGTCAGGATCAATTATTTTCCTGTATTTGATATCCATGCAGCGGGAATCAGACAAAAGTTTCCACAAATGTCGACCGCCTTCAACGCACGATGGATTTTTCTTGATATTAAACCAAATAGGAGCATACACATTCATAATGTATTGGACGAATGCTTGAAGTGTTTCTGTAGGATCACTTGTAGCAATGTATAGACGTAATATTCTATTTTCAGCTGTTAACCATCTTGCGTGATGTAACTTACCAGGATGCTTTTCTGCCAGCCTAGCATCACAATCACCGGTCGAAACTGCTTTACAGATACATAGAAGATAGCTTTGATTGGATGATAGATTGTCGTTCACTATATCTTCAGTCCAAGTCACTGGCACAGGCTGAAATCGTTGTACTGGCATATCCTCGCAGGTTTTTAATGCCATTTCAATTGCTCCTGCGAACGTAGAAGGTCCTGTGTTTTTTCCGTCAATTTCGTTAGTGATGTGCCGCAAGGGAAGTTTGTGTGCATGAGACAAACAAATCTTTAAAGTGGCTTTTTAAGATAGATCTCTAGCTGGGCCATTGCTCCGTTCTTTCGTCCTGTATTGATTGCCGTACCATCACAGCCTATTACTACGACTTCTGAAATATCAATTTTTTCAGCTAAAAGAAAATCTCGGATAACTTCGGCAATGCTGTTTCCTCTTCCACATTTGGGAGTCAGATGACTCACGTATGTTGATCCTAGTTCAACTACAACAACAACATGCTCTTCCTTCACAAGAGTACAATAACAGTTATCGTTCTTTTTCTGAATTATCAATGTTTCATCTTGTTTTCTGTCAAAATAAAGTCCTTTCACCTTACGGGACCCGAGTCCTGATGCAGCCTCCTTTACGACGGTTTTGCCTGACTTTCTTTTCTCTCTAACAGCTTTATTTGGGTCAATTAATTTCTCTTTGTTATCAGCTGTAACAAGACCTACGTCTTCTAAAAGAGATGAAGCTAAAAGAGCTGCTTTCCGATTAGAAATGTGAGTCCTGTAAACTGCACTGGCAAAGTTAGCAAGCTTAATTTTTTCTTTCAATTTTTCTAGTTTTTCAGAAGGATTGAACTCTTTGTCTGAATCTATCTCGGTTTCACTTTCACTTTCATTTATAAGCACTTCAGATGGAGAAATTGAACAGTCTTATTTACATTCATTATGTATCTCTTCTCTTTACGATAAATCTGTTTCTCTCGACGTTCAGTCTCCATTACGTCTAAGCTTCCAATAAACATTCTTCTTTCCGGTAACAGATCCACAGCTCAGATTCTATACTAAAGTAGGCTGTTTTTTACATCCACGAGATACTTTCTTTATAAGAACGCGGTGATGCAGTTTTTAAGATATGTTGCTATGCATTTATAAAGTTATTCTAGTAATATATAATTCAATGTTCATATTATATTATAATTATTAGTATTATTACTAAACGTAATTTACGTCATTCACACATGATGCAACAGCAAAATTTCATGGTCAAGAGTAAAAGACGTTTCTTTAATTTTTACAGAAACTCACCTTTTTTTCGACTTTTTTTTCAAACTTTAAGCTCATTTCCGCAACTGAACATATTAATCAATCGAGCTGAAAATTTTTTGACCTATTTTTGAGTCAATTAAGGTAAACTTTCTTCCCAGGAACAAGAAATTTTCGAAAAAATTATATTTTAAATTTTTTTTTTCAAAAAGTTGCTTTTTTTCATTTTTTTTTTCAAACTTTAAATCAAGCGGCACCTGGAGATATTAACCGATCGAGTTGAAATTTGGTACACTTCTTATTGAGCCAATTTGGCCAAAAAATAGCACTAAGGACAAACGAATTTCGAAAAAAAGGTTTTTTTTAATACACCCTAGCATACAGACGTTTTCACACCGTTAGTCAAAGAGGATCAAGCATACAATTTACGCACAAACGTCCCACAAAACTAGTCAGAATGGATCGAATATGCAGCGTACCAACATTAGATTGCATGTCACCATAAAACTTGTGAAAATTGATGGAGTATGCGACGTACCTACATGCATGCATATGCATCAAGCAGTAAAAGTGTATTTCTTCTATACTGTATTGCAGTGGTTCTCAACCTCCTAAAGTCGTGCCCCCTAACAAAGGCTAACTTACGGTGGCACCCATGGGCGCCGGCAGCATAGGGCAAGGGGGGTAATGCCCCCCCTGGATTTTTGTACGCAGTGTTTTCCCTTGCTTTTTTGCTCTTACCAGCATGGTAACTATACTATAAGTAGTCTTTGCCCCCCCGAGTAGTCTTTGTCCACCTCTGGAGTAGTCTTTGCCCTCCTAGGAAATATTCTGCCGGCGCCCGTGGGGGCGGCCCCCCCCTCACATTTTTCAGCATACATTCAGTTGTTTAATTTTTAATGGGTCTGTTATATGAACGTTTATAACAGTTTACCTTTCAGTTAAAAGATTTAACAATGAACATTTAGTCGAATTTTCTACAAAATTATGTTATCAGTCAAGTTTGAATGAACATTTTAAGCGAAAATGGATATATTTTTGACTAAAAATGCGAATAAACAAGATGATTTTTTTAAAAACATGTATCACTAGTTGCTCTTTGTTTTTTCTCGCGCCCCACCCCTGCAAATGCTCTGCGCCCCCCTTGGAGGTCGCGCCCCACAGGTTGAGAAACGCTGCTATATTGCATTATTGTATAAGAAAAAATAGATTACAAATATATTTGAAATATGAAAGAAATCTAAAAACATCTGAATGTTATCACTCTAATTGCACCGTAGGGACGGAAAGGGTTAAATGCATGTCAACACCACATAAGAACTTACCGGGAAGTGATACTTACCCTGGTGTTTTGCCAACCTCACACATAAAGTGAACGGGCCAGTCCCTTAAATCCGCGTCCGGTCCAACCCATGGAGCCTCATCGGTTAGAGCTACTTCGGACGTTTTCACGTCCGAGGGTACATTAACTTCGTGTATCGGAGCACTTGCTCAGTGAACGGCCCGATTCCCTCTCATCGGCTCAAGGCTACGTGGACGGTGTAGGCCCGAGCAAAATTGCTTGAAGGGTTTACTCATAAAAACAAAGCTAAAATTATGTATATTTTTTACTTTGCAACGCTAAAAAAATGAATAGTGTAAGGTGGGATAAGTAAGTCAGATTGATAAGCGGGGCATAGATAAGTAAGTGCTTGAATAAGAGGCAAAAATTACTTTTTCTATCGATTAAGGGCAGGGTGATTCGGCACTAAAGAAAAAGAGCAGCAGGCATCAGCATTGAAAAAAAGGGCAGGCAGGACACGACGCCCTTTACCCTTTAACGCGCAGTGTTTCCGCTGTGGGAACACCAAACTCTGACGTTTTGACTGTTGCCAATCACGAAGAATAGATTTGATTTCTATAAAAATAGTTGCGGGTGACATAGCTTCACGAGAATCCTTTACTTTTGAGCACGTCAATTCCCGTAAAAAAATGGTCACGATTATTTTTAACGGCACTGACATCTGCTGAAAAATGCAAGAATGTGAGAACAGCTGGATAGATTGCGCAATGCTGAGAAAAGAGCACGCACAGCCAGCTGCGTCAAAAAAAGGGTCTCTAGATCTGTGGCACGCGATGAACGTTTCGATCGTCTGCCATCTTGCTGGTAGTTAAGTCGAGGGATGGCAGCGGCTGCCCTTTTTTCAGCATTGGGAAAGGGTTGCGCCTCAAAGGGTTAAAAAACGCCCAACATGAACAGTATAGAGTAATAGGATAAACCATCGAGAGCAGCTCACCTTTTTGGTTTTAAGCACTTTTTGCTCTTGGCGCCCTCACATCAGGGTCTCGCGCCAGCAGAGCAGCAACTTATTATTTTTCACAAATTTTAACAGAGTTTTACATTGATATTTTACACAGCGACTTAATATTCAATAGTATACAAGAATGCAACATAAACACTGACACTATATCATAACTTAGAATAAAGAATAAACCTACCCCTCCTCTATCTTGTTAACATTTTTTCATGAGAATAAATTCTATTACGGTCTATAACTGTTCGATCGATAGGTAATTTTTAGGGTATAGCTCTTTTTTTTTTTCTTTTTGTTAAATTATCGCGGTCTCATTTGTAACGTTTTTTAAAATATTAGCATGTTTATCTTCGAAGACGGGTGGATAATAAGATGCGTTTAACAGCATTAGTTACAATTAACGGCCTTTAAATTATAGTGAGGAAAAATTGCTAGTAATGCGATAATCTTTAGATAAGTTTAACGACTTTCTTGAGTGGAAGTGTACCCTGCCTTAATCGTGTTTTGAAAAGCTTAATTGCTGTGTTGAAGTGGAGAAATTGAAACTGGAATTTGTGATAATTTTCTCGATTGTTTCTTAAAAAGCACTTTTACGAGTTTTTAACTTTTATAAGGGATTTCGGTTTGCAAATAAAGCATCAAAGTTATTATGAGAATTTAAGGATAAGTGTAAACATTTTCTTAAAATGCTGAAAAATTAAGGAGATGTAAGTAGCTAGACTTACTTTAGCTCCTTCCTTATAAAATTCTTAGTTCTCCTTCAGTTATGTAAATCAAATGACATAGGGTCATTCCATGGTGACTGACGTTACAATTTTACTACATTTGTAACCTTTGAAATTCACCAGTGGCTTGAAATATATATATTTATTTATTTAAAATTGATCAAGGGTATCATAAATAAGTACTATACTGTTATCCAAAAAATCTTTTTTTCTTTTTTTTTAAATAAAGGGAAATCAAAAAACGTGACTGATGTTACACAGGTGTAACATTTGCCACATCAAACCTGTTACCTTAGTCATAGCAGAAACGACTTCTATTTTACTAAAATTAAACTGTTGTGTTACTTATGATTTTATAATATATAATTGTAAAGCTAAACAAAGATAAATTTATTTTTAAGTTTTGGGTCATTAACAAGTGTAGGATAAAGGGAGCTGGTGTACGTAAAATTTGTCGTGGCTTCAATATTATCCATTTTGAAACGATACGTTTGGGGACCTTAATAAAGGTGCTTGTCTCTCATCTTTGATTCAAAATTAGGATATCCCGAGATAAGATAGTCGTTATTTCACATGTTCTAATAAAATTCCGCTCAGCTTCACTTATCGGCGTTCTAAATCGAGGATCAGTCTCCGCTGCGTGGTTTGTCAATGGGATTTTAAATAACAAATTTTTCTAGAAAAAAGTTTTACTAAAGATACACAGTGAAAAAAAAAAAATGCACTTACCCATACACTGTAATTTGCAAATTTAGCACGTTGTTCTAAACGTAAATTATTTTATACTCATATTTAATTTATTTGAGAACTACATCGAGGCAATAATAAAATTTATCGGTGGAGTATTGGACAAATCCCACCGATAAATTTTGATAAAATCCATTCAAACTTTTGCACCTGCTCTAATTCATATAAATTCTAGTTATTTTGAATTTGTGTTTCTTTAACTATAACAGTATCTTTGCTTTCAAGAACATATCTAGAGGGAAATCCCTGACGTTTTTATTGGAAGTCTCTTGGGGGAGATGTTGATCTCGATTACAAAAAAAAAAAAAAAAAAAAGTTTCTGAAACACATGACCTGAATTGCCACTTTACAACATATCGATTGACAGTGAACTGCGCCTTTAACCTGAATCTTTAAAAATGTCTTTTATGGCCAATCTATGGATAATATAGAGATTTTTTTTAAAGTTACGTTGAATGATTTTTCTAATTACGTTACGGAATTTGTTATGGAAAAAAAAATTATTTTCGATGAAGTAGTCAATTTCTAGAAATGTCATCCAGAATTAAATGTAAGAGATGTAGCATTTCATTGTTCTGTACCGTAAAATAAATATCGGCATTAAATGCAAAATTCCTACAATCCATTCATTTTCCCGGGGGGGGGGGGAGAAAAAATGAAAGTTTAGGAAATGATTCATAATAATGCTTATATTCTGTAACAATGCAGTTTTAATTGTAGGCGATTAATGATGACTTTCATAGTTATTTATTAACCCTTTGAGGCGCAACCCTTTCCCAATGCTTAAAAAAAGGCAGCCGTTGCCATCGCTCGACTTAACTACCAGCAAGATGGCGGATGATCGAAACGTAAAAATAAGAATTCGCTGAAACCAAAATACCATACAAAGAACTTAAAAACAAAAAAAGAAACCCAAAAGATACTAAACCTCATTTATATAAATGCCTTTTCGGCATTTGGAGAGATTATAGAAGTATATAATACTCTTTAACTGTTTACAAAATATTAGTAATTGTTGATTTGGCAGTAATGTTTTAAGAAACGTATAAGAGAACTGAAATACAATTCAATGAAAGAGTGTTTCACATTTAGATTATTAATGGAGATATATGAACTTAGACACGACATTTGAACAAACGTTTTTTTATCGCTTACTGGAAAATAAATGTTACATTGAATCAAGCGCGTAGCCAGGAAAAATTTTCGGGGGGGGGGCGTATGCGCCGAAATTTTCGGGGGGGGGGGGATATGAACTTATATCTGCATAAATAGACGGAATTTCATCACTAATCCAAAAATTTGGGGGGGGATATATCCCGATATCCCCCCCATGGCTACGCCCCTGCATTGAATAGTAAAGTCCTAAAACTGTTTTCTAGAAACGGAAGATGAAAAAAAATGTGAGGATTTAATGTATGGTTGTTAATTACTGCTTAAAAAGCTGTATTTCTAAAAATATTTTCCAAAAATGAAGTAAACATAGGGAGTAGAGTATGACATTCTGTGATGATTAATGGTGATTTCCATTAAAATTATATATTCACAACCGTTTAGTAGAAAGCAAATTCCGTTTCATAAGTAAATTCCTAAGAACTAATTATTTCCGACTATATTGGATATAAAAATACACTAGAATTAAATATCTTTGCTGAAATTAATTTCTCGACTGATATATGTTCATTTTTTGAAATAAACTTTCAAGGTTTTAAACTAAAGGTTTGCAATTATATTCAATAATTAGCTGAAGTAACCGTACTTCCCACGGGAATAGGGATTGTAAAAGCAAATAATAGGAAAATTAAAAGTAAATATCTATATACGTAGGTTGCTATTTATATTTCTGGCCTTGGCAACAGAAAGCGTGGCTAGGCGATCGCAGACGATTTAATTCGAAAATTTGATATTTGTAAACATAAATTCTTCAGAACGATTTGCCATTTCAGCTTGATTTGAGTTGTTTACAGGAAATTTAAAATTTCATCTCGTTAAAAGAAAATGGAGTTGACTCGTGAACATTTTCGATGCAATTATTTTCCATAACTTTCGACGTGGATTGTCAAGACAAGACTGATTCGATGAACTTAAATCTTTATACAGCGATGAAACACCATCTGACAGCACCGTAAAAAGCTGATATAACGAAATTAATAGTGGTCGGTGTTCGATCCAGAACGAGTTCCGTGCAGGTCGTCCAAAATCGGTTTTGTGCCAGAAAATGTCGATTCTGTGCGAGAACTGATTAAGCAAGATCGTCATGTGACATACAGTGAGATTGAGATGTCTTTGGACATTAGTATGACAAGCATCAATAAGATATTGCATGAACATTTGACCGTAAAAAAGATTTGTTCGCGTTGGATCCTGGATAATCTGAAAAACGCTCAAAAGAAGGTTCCTGTCGATTGGTGCAAGGAAATGCTGACAAAATACAATCAAGGTGCATCAAAGGCTCTGTATAACATCTACGCAGGTGACGAATCATGGATCTATGCGTGTGAGCCGGAAACAAAACAGCAATCGACTGTTTGGGTCTTCCAAGACGAGCAAAATCCAACAAAAATTGTTCAAACAAGAAGTACATCGAAACAAATGGTTGCCTGTTTCTTCGTAATTACCGGTCACGTGGCGACAGTGGCGTTAGAGCAACGCAGGACGTACGGAATGGTACACGACTCTTTGTTTACCAGAAGTCGCCGGAGGAATTCGTAAAAAAGCAGAAGAAGAGACGCATAATTCTTCATCATGACAATGTGAGCTCTAACACATCGGCTCAAACAAAGGATTTTCTGAAATGCCAAAACATCGAATTGATGGGTCATCCGCTGTGCAGCCTTGATTTGGCACCCAATGACTTTTTTTTATTCCCATACATCAAAAATAAATTACGTTCACAACGATTTTCATCACCCGAAGAAGCGGTTGATGCATTCAGAACACATGTTTTGCAGTTGCCTCAATCGGGATGGTTCAAACGCTTACAAAAGTGCACTGATCTTCATGGAGAATATTTTGAAAAACAATAAAGCCAATTTCGATCCTAAATATTTGTTGTTTCATTATTAGGCCAGAAATATAAATAGCACAACCCTCGTAATAATAAAAATGAATGTTTGTAAATCTATAACTGGGCGATCGCCAGACAAATCTACAGCACGCAAAGCTCTGAAAATTTAAACATATAAGCCCATGAGTGGGTTAATGTGCACCTGAGGCTAAGAATTTCAAAATTTTAATTATTTTTAATTATTGATTAAAAACCGATTTAGGCTGCTATGCTTTGCTAGTTTCGCCCGCATAAAATGATTTATGCTTTTGAAATAAAGCAGCAGAAATTCTATATGAATCGCATACATTTGAAAAACATGAAATGTCAAGGAAATTACGTCAGTTTTACGTCAAATTAAAAAGCATAAGAAAGAATTACTTCTAAATGTGTATCTTAAAGTTCACACAAATTTTGAAATCCTAATATTATAAATGTGCATATTGTGTGCTGGGCTGTTTGTTACTCAATCATGCAAAAATGGCTGAACGGATTTGGATAAAATTTGGAATGAAAATAGCTTATACCCTGGATTAATATATAGGTAATCTTTCATGCATGTAGCATAAGATAAGAGTGCTTTTACAGAGACTCTCAAAATAATTTTAATACATTGCGCTCTATGAGTATCTCTGTAACTCCTGGACCGATTCTAAACCTTTTTTCACTGATAATACGATGCACTATTCCTGAGTATTATAGTCTATCTATATATATATATATATAATATATATATATATATATATATATATATATATATATATATAACAAATAGTTCTTTTACAGAGGCACTCATGAGAATTACATTACGCGTTTGGGTATCTCTGTAACTACTGGCCCGATCTTAAAACTTTTTTCACTGATAGAAAGCTAAATTATTCTTGAGTATTATAGGCTACCTTTCATGCATATAGTATAATTAGTTCTTTTACAGGGACACTCAAAATTCTAATGTATAACGCTATATGGACTTCTCTGCATCTACTGAACCAATTTTAAAGATTTTTTTTACTGCTAGAAAGCTGAGTAACATAGGTTAAAATTCATGCATCCTAACTAATATTTAAATGCGAAAGTGAGTTTGTTTGTTTGTTTGTTTGCCTATGACGCTTTCACGCCTAAACCGCTGAATCGATTAGGATGCATTTTGGTTTGGATATAGAGGGGACCCTGGAGATGGTTATAGGCTAATTAGAATTTTAGATTTTTAATTACTTTTTTAATTATTAATTAAAAACCGTTTTTACGTTGCCATGCTTGGCGAGTTTCGCCCGTATCAAATGATTCATGTTTTGAGCTAGCAAGAATGCTATTACTTCAATAAATAAGCGCGTGCATCTGAAAAACATTAAATACCACGGAAATTGAGCCAGTTTTATGCCAAATCTATCTATCTGTAATAATAAAAATGAATGTTCTTCAGACAAATCTACAGAAAGCAGAGCTTTGAAAATTTGAGCATGACTGAGCCCATAACTTCGGCAAAGTGCACCTGAGGATCAGAATTTTGAAATTTTAACTACTTTTCTAACTATTAATTAAAAGCCGTTTTATCGCCCGCACAAAATGATTTATGCTTTTGAAATAAAGCAGAAATTCTATTTGCAAAATCACATGCATTGAAAAACATGGAAATTATGTTGATTTTACGCCAAATTAAAAAGCATAAGTAAAGAAAAAGGTACTTACGTATTATCCCGGCGGTCCGCCAAGACAAGCGATTTTTTGCCGAAATAAATGCCGGGCACATGAAATTATTAATGTTTTTGAATACGATTGGCAACAGTTTGGCAACTCATTTGACGAAAAAACAGTTTGGCGGGAATGACCGCCGGGATTATACGTAAGTACCAAGAAAAGTCCAGATGTGTTTCTTAAAGTTCATAAATTTCCAAATCCTACCAATAATATAAATGTGTACGTTTGTGTGTTTGGATGTTTTTGACTGAATCACACAAAAATGGTTGAACGGATTTAAAAAATATTGTAATGAAAATAGCTTATGCCCTGGATTAACATACAGGCAGCCTTTCAAGCATATAGCATAAATAATTCTTTTACAAAGACACTCAAAATAATTCTAATGCCTTACGCTCTGTGAAAATTTTGTAGCTACTAAACCGATTCTACAACTTTTTTCACTGATTGAAAGTTACATTATTCCTGAGTATCATCGTTTGTTTGTTTTTGGATTAAGACCGATTGACTGCACTAGGGTCCTAGGCCTATATGGGAAATTCCTCTGTGGGGGGACTTTCTAAGGGATCCTAGCCCGTATTTACGCGAGGTTTTTTAGAAAACCACGGGAAACTGGGTGCGGCTAGGTCGACAGGCGCGACCGGGGTTTGAACCTGGCACCTCCCCCCTTGCAGTTTTGAGAGCAGAACTTCTTAGACACTGGTGGCATCCTAAGCGTTACAGGCTACCTTTAATGCATATATCACAGATAGTTCTTTTAAAGGGATGCTAATAAGAATTACATTACGCTCTATGTGCATCTCTGTAAGTACTGAACCATTCCTAAACTTTTTTTACTGATAGTAAGCTACACTATTCTTGAGTATTATAGGCTAAAATTCATGCATGTAGCGTAAATAGTTCCTTTACAGGAACACTCAAAATAATTCTAATACATTACGCTCTCTGGGTATCTCTAACTACAGAACCGATTCTCAACTTCCAATTTTCTCGAACCCGATATCTGTAACTACAGAACCGATTCTCAAAGTTTTTTACTAATAGAAAGCTGATCTATTCCTGATTAACATAGACTAAAATTCATGCATATAGCATAAATATTTCTTTTACAAAACAGTTCGCAAATACTGTCATAATTGTCTCTATTCGCCAAATGCTTGAAAAAAAATCTAAATTTAGTAACTCTGCATATTCTCTTTTTTTTTAATGAAGTGTACTACCATGCATTATACTTCATTTGAAACAAGTAAAACGCAAATAATATTTAAATGCAGTTTCTTTTGTCGCAACAATATTTGTTATTCACACATGCTACATTTCTCTCGGGACCTAATTCTAAAGCCGACGCGGACGAAGTCGCGGGTAGCAGCTAGTATAGAATAAATAGTCCTTTTACAAGAACACTCAACATAGTCTGCAAGTATTGTAGTAACTGTCTCCATTCACCAAATGCGTAGAAATAAAAAAGATCTAAATTTAGTAACTCTACATATACCATTTATTTATTATACTTCATTTAAAATAAATAATATTTGAACACAGTCATTATCGTCTACAGCTCAAGTGCCATCCAACTATTTATTTTTTGTTATTCACACATGCTTCATTTTTCTCTGGACTTAATTCTAAAGCCGACGCGGCCGAAGCCGTGGGTAGAATTTAGTATAAATATATAAATAATTTATACATTTATCTTTTTTCAGCAAACTTTTCATCCCGTAAATAATTTTAATCCCGTATCTAAAGACATATTTCATTGTTTGCAAAGTTATTTTGCTCGTGACGCAATTTTATCGGTCAAAAGATGCTAATTTACTAATGCACTTTTAAATGCATACCGTATAAATGACATCAAAGAATAATTATTGGTAATAACAAATGTTGGTCACGTATATTGATTACGTAATACTAATGCCATTGCGTAATACCAATACAGGAAAGCAAACATTACTAGTCTCATTAATTAAATCTCACCAAATGTCGCCAGGCTTGGCAACTTTTTCGAGAAATATCGCCAAACTTTATGCCAAAAATAGATCCCCGAAACTGAAATCATCTAAGCGATATCACCAATATTTGGCGAGAAACCGCAAACTCCTGCGTTAATCCTGTAGTAAACATAAAGGTCCCTATCTCCCGTTCTAGTTAATCAATTTACATTCAACGAAATGCAACAGTTAATTATTTGACGCTTAGAATACGAATTTTAACCCGAATTTCACGACAGAATTTCGCAACAATGACAACTAGGCAACAAATCTCGACTAAAGCAAGAGCATACGGGGTAACTGCTCCGGTCATTGATTGAATGGGGGACTGAATTTGCTCCTGAGGTAAATATGCCCAAGAGTGCCCGGGCATCATGTTGGGTTAGTCAGACGTTGTATGGCAAGAACTGATTTTGAACCATACCTGTCGGATTTTTTAAAGAAAAGAGTTTGCAAGAATGCAAATTTTCATCATATTAATATTGCCAATTTAGAAGATATTAGATAAAAAAAAGTAAATCTTTTATGTTAATCTAATATCTACCTAAATTTTTATTTTAATTTCATTCATTTGCGTTAAAAATGGTAAGAGAACACATATAATTCAATTACATGTGATCATTTTCGGTTACCTGACGCAGGCGACATCCTGTGGAAGAAATGTACATTATAGTTTTTTGTGAGGTATACAGACTACCGTAAAATACCACAAAAGCGCCTTTCTCGATTAAAAGGGCCCTCGCTTTTCACAAGAATTTCATTTGTTTTTAAAATGTCGAATAAACGCCCCTCCTCATTACTCTATTTTCTGTTCCGCAAGTCCTGAATGCAGTGGCGGCTCCTCCATTTGAGCACATGAGCACGTGAACCCCCAAAAGAAAAACTAAAGAATAAACACATTAACAAATTAAATTTAAAACAAATATTAAGCACACTTCTAGATTTATGAGAATTTAAAACGTGAGTTATACTCTCTCCCTCCTCCCACCACTATTATTAAATAGGCTTATTATAGCTAACGCACTGCAGTGTAGGTTACTATAGCGCAGTCTTTAATCAATCGCACGTGCGAACGAAATATTTCCACCCTCAACCGCTCTCTGGGATCAGAAGCCGTGACAGCTAGCGAGAAGTACGGCACTGATGAAATCATTCCGTTCGCACAAATTCATTGTGCACATAGGGCCAGTTTTTGCGGTATCGCTTCCGGATTTTGCCTTGGTTTGTTACGTTCGGTTAGTTAATTAATTTTTATTTCATTTTCTTAATATTTTCTTTATTTCTATCATTTTTCACTGCAGTATTTTTTTACAAACTAGTGTCAATAATTAAGATGGGCGTAAAAGACGTGCTTCGGAGCTAAAGCAATGGCATTTTTCAATAGTATCCTTTGAAAAAAAATTGAAATAAAATTAATCAAGGCAGCACCTTTGCTAAAACTTATCTTGGTGACGAAATATAAGACCCAAGATGACTTGTTTTCTTTCAGTTGCGTGCATTGTTTTCCTTTAACTGCTAGAAAAGCATATCTATTTTAATTTGTAAGGTGCATCTATCTGCATATTTAATTTTCGAAATTTGTTTTGTGAACCTCCTTTTAAATAACCCACGAGCCGCCACTGCCTGAATGCACTTGTGTCAGTTTTCATAGCGCTTTAAAACAGACAATTCTAAAATTCACGCTCACTTTCATTACGTAATAAACTTCAAACGCCAGCCGCGAAGGGAAGAGACCGCAGACCGGCCGAGGCCTACATTTTCAGGGAAAGGAAAGAGATCAGCTTGCAAACGCATACAGCTTCGGCTCAGAAGCATCGGACTATCGGATTAGGAGAAAGTGTTTTACGTTGTTTTTTCTTTTATAAGAATCACCTTTGCAATTATAAACAGTAATTTGACTTATATTAAATGGGACACTATGATTATTCGATAATGAAAATCGTGAGATTCCTAAATAGCAGTATTTATGGACAGGAGGAGGGGAGGATCTGAATTTTTCTGGGTAGTAATGTCGGTTACCGACAGTTTACTTATTTTATTTTTTATCATTGCAACTTAAAAATATATAGAATGTGTTTGTTTTAAGATTATTTTCATGAACTTAAGTTTAGCAAGGAAAATACTGGTCAAGTTCTATACTTTAGGTTATTTTTACCGTTTATTCGCTTCCTTCCCAAATACATCTTGATTTCCCTTGAGGGAGCGTCTTTGCGGTATTTTACGGTACGTTATACAAGGCAGGTTAATATTTAATGCGCAATTCCCCTGGAATATTTTTCTTTCTTTCTTAATTTTTATATATAGATCGCAATTCACACTGTTCTTCCAAACCACAATCAAAACGTCTCCACTTTTTTTCTTTTCTTACTTACAAAAACAATTGTGCTCCTAAAAAAGAATGGAGGGAAGAAACGAATAGAAATCGGACAGGAAAACGGCAAAATTACTTCAGGAAAACGAAAAAAGGTAAAAAGGAATTCGGCGGTCGAAAGTTCCAGAGAATTTTGTTTTTACTAGCCTGGCAATAGAAGCTTTCTATTTTGTAAGCTACTTTTAAATCGATAATCGATAGTTTTATGATCAGATTTTTTTTTGTCTGTGTGTATGTTAATAAAAATTGAAGGCAGTGGCGTACGAAGGGGGAGGGGGGTTGGTGGTCAACCCCCCCCCCAACACACACACTTGCCAATTTTTTTTAACAAAAGTCCATATATTTTTCATTTTTTTATGAAAGGTCATGACTTTTAACGTAAAGATTATGTCAGTAACACTCTCTTGAAGGAAGTTCACGTACGCTACTGTCTGAAGGTTGTGTAGATCCGTTTAAACAAACTCTGGAAACGCAAGACAAATTTTACGTATTGGTTTATAATGGATAGATCTGCTGAAACTTAAATTATTCAATATAAAATGTAAACTTTAAAATTTCATAAAGTTGGGTAGGGGGGAAGCAAAGGAGCAATTCCTAAAACAAAATCAGCAAAACTGTCTTACACTGGAAATTTTTTTTTAGGAAATGCCAGGACAGAATCTGAAATATAAGCAGCACACATAAATTTTAAGACATTTGATACATTACTTGCACCTTTTTTTTTTAATACTGAATCTGATTCCAGGGATCGAAATCCTTCGTATGTATTAAGAACGTCACTTTCACTCCCACTAACGAAATAATAAGATATCTTAAAAGTAAAGGAAATGACGCCATTGTTTCCTCGTCTTTCATAGGTCCGAAGATTCTATAAGAAAACCAGTGTTGTGAAACGTTAATATACTACAGGAGGCTTAAAAAATTATAGAAGGGGGAAAGATCACACTCTCTAGCAAAGTGTCGGGGCCCCCACCATAGGCTAGTGGATGAGATACTGAAGATGGTAGATGACTCAAATGGAAAGGTCCAGGGTTCTGGCCTCTAGTGCGGCTGTCAATCTAACAGTCTCAAGTTTTGATCGGTTTTCTCCAGATGTGTAACGTGAATACGCGTTAGAGTCTGTTAAAAAGTCCTCCAGCCAAGGAATTTCTCTCGTAAGAAGATGCCTCTCGTGTAGGCTTGCCATAACACAAAGCTCCTCCACGTATCGACCGCCATGTTGCTGGTAGTTAAATCCAGCGATTTGAGTGGCTGCACCTTTTCTTAGTAGAGCAGTATATTCAGTTGTTCTTCTAAATTGATGTGAAAATGGTTGCGTTTCAAAAGGTTAAGTGGGTGAGAAATTGAATATGTTGGAATATTTCAAAACCCAAATAATTTTTCCATAACAACATTTCAAAATATACTCAGCATTACACTATAATGCATCGATGTTAAAGCGATAACTGAAAATAAAACAACTGCTACAGAAGTTTCTGCTTGGTATATTAAATAATAATAATAATAATAATTAACAAGCAACTGCTTTCTTTCTTTTTCGGCGGCGACTAAAACTAAACTGTATTTTTCAAAGACACACAATTTGTTTTGTTGTGCGCAAAATTTGACGCTTAATTAGCTATGAGTATATATTTTTAACTTGAATAATCTTTCGTTAACAACCAGAAAATATTACAAAACTCTCCGCACATGTTAAAGATTAAAATTGTTTGGAACAAAGTATATCACAGCACTACCAAAAAAAAAAAATATATATATATATATATATATATATATATATATATATATACTGTTTCTAATTTAACTGGTAGAGAGCTTATCTCTAGGAAGATGAATTTTAAATTTTCAAGATTAATTTAATTTGCATTAATAGGTTGAGCTTTACACCGGCGTTGTACAGCCTATCAAAGGTTTGAATCCAACCGCCTATTATGGTTAGGATTGTTTTCTTTTTTAATAGCGTAGAAAGTGGGAAATATAAAAAACAAAATTTGTGTTTGGTTGAAAAGGAAGAAAAAAAAATCTAGTAATAAATTAGTGTTGAAGATCGGATTGTTTAATTTTTTACTTTCTTTACTATTTTTTCCCTTTACGAAACCCGCAGACTAGAATTAACCCCCCGTTTTTGGAAAGCTTCTCTAAATTTCTTTTAGATACATAATTAAAGGGGTCGAAATTAACAGTGGTCCGCTGGTCCGAGACCATTAAAATATATAACGGACCAGTAGAATACAAAATTTGTTGGTCCGTCGGATCAATAACTTTTTATTTGCATTTTTCTCTTGCAAAAGTTCCTTATTTAGTTCCACAATGCATGCCATCTAATTTTACCAATACGTGTCGTAATTTGATCTATTTAATAGTTTAGAATAGGTATTTACATTGTTTTTATTTCAGCTCCTAACGAAAATCATTATATATAGTGCTCATATTAATTTCTTTACTAGATTCTTTTGCTTTGTAAGTTCATTCTAAGTCTTTAGGACGTATATGTAGCTCTAAGCGACACATTCAGTAACGCGAGCTGTTCTCTTCTAGAAAATGAATAAATAAATTGATCCCCTTGAAAAAATGAAGTAAAAAGGGATTGGACTAATGGCAAATTCATTAGATCGGGTACCCCTTTATTCCTACGCGTGCTAAAACTGGGTGTTTTTTTTTTTTTTTAAACTCACAAATACCTTCCAATCTTTATACTTTCTTTAGTTTAATTTGTGTACATACTGGGTGATTCTTAATTCATCATCAGAATTTAGTCGGGAGGTAGGGAATAGGAAGAAGAAGGCAATTTCACATAGAAAAGCATGGGCGCAAACGAGCACATCATGATGTGGGGATGCTTTATGTCAACAACTCCCATTCGCCCGCTGTAGGATAGCTCTGTTAAAATAAACTTCACTAGCAACAGGGGTTCCGTACGTCATGTTTTTCATCCACCCCATACAAAGAAGTCGATTGGAGATAAATCCTGTGACTGTGGTGGCCAACAAATCGGTCCACTGCGACCAATCCGTGCTCCAAATTTTCTTGCCAGGTATCCACTCGCATCATTTTCCCGAAATGTTGAAGAAGTCGATTAGACTTCTTTGTATGGGGTTGATGAAAAACATGACGTACCGAACCCCTGTTGCAAGTGAAGTTTATTTTAACAGAGCAATCGTACAGTGCGTGTGAATAGGAGTTGTTGACATAAAGTGCCCCCTACATCATGATTTTTTCTTTTGCGCCCATGGTTTCCTATGTGAAATTGTCTTCTTTTCCTATTCCCTACCTCCCTACTAAATATTGATGATGAATTAAGAATCACCCTGTGTATGTTACTTAAATTGCTTGAATACAAAGCTAAAAATTTTACAAAATTTTGTAATAATAAATGCCATTATCTGCGCTTGCGGCCGTCTTGGAATGGAACCCCCTCCGGCTGGGGTCCCGTAGTATCTTCCCCTTTCTGCCACCCTATTTTTACGCCACTAGGTTCTTGGACATGGACAACCCTGATTTACAAAGTGAAATCATACCGTAAAAGCAATATGAAAGACAGACTAAAAGACGGATTTTTCAAGCGTAGCAGTAAAGCAAGATGTACAATCCGAGGAGAAAAGTAGCTCGTGAGCACAATTCTAGTGACTTAGTAGAAATCAAGAGAACCTAATTCGAACCCCACTTTAAATTAAGAGCCATGTTCTTCGACCCTTACAGAATAACGATACACTTACTCGATATTAATTATGATATTAAATTATGCTTCCTGATCTGCAGAGGTGGTTAATGGTCATCCCCCACGATATTGCCTGTAGTCGAGTTGTATACGTATACAACTTTCTTTTATTCCCCCCCCCCCCCACCCACCAGCCACTTTTTTTTAAACTTTTAATTTCGTGTAAGTATTCTTAACCTTGATCTTGACTATGACATGAATGAGAATGTGTCAAGGTTAGTAAGTCATTTCCTGATTGCAAAGCACGGCATTGATTGTACAGCACTGCATCCCTACTGTGGTATTATACTATACATCGTTAACGCCAGGCAAATTCATCGGATGTCTCCCCCCCCCAACTTCAGTGACGTAGCGAGTAGAACTAGTGCCCCATCCTCCTATTTTTTGTCAATTTTAATTTTTTTTTTAATCGTGAGGACGATTTCACTCCCCTCTGCGAGCGCATGATAGATCCCCTTGCCCCCCCACAACTACAACACCACTGCCCATCTTTATAACTACGCGTTCTAATACTGTGTGATATATTTTCTCACAAACACCTTCAAATTTTAATAGATTTTTTTTAGTTATTGTCCTTTAATTTGCGTAATGTGCTTCAGTGGGTAACTTAAATTAATTATAAATACAAAGCTAAGAATCTTACTAATTTTTGTAGTAATAAATGTTAGGATACTCCTCTGCTTACGGCCCTGGCATCTTGCCCGCCCAACCGCCCTATTGTTACGCCACTGATTATTTACGATGTCGTAAAGGAAGAGCACAAATGTGCAAATGTGGACCCCACTTGTACATTCTTTTTTTTTTAATTGGACATTCCCTGATTAGTTACATAATCAGATAAAACTTTGCCGTTTCTTAGAAACGCCCATTTTACTTCAGGTACTGGACCAGCCTAAGAACAAAACGCTGTATATGCAAGAATGAGATTTCGCGTCCCTTACAATGAAAGAGGGTGAAAAATACCCCACACAAATGCTATGTGTGCTCTATGAATGAAATTTGTCCGTACTCAATACCTGAAGTCGGCATTTTAAAGAGATGAAAAACCAAAAACTAAAAGTAACTCATCGAACTAACGGTCCGGTGTTTTGGGGCGGTTTTCTCCACGTATAACGTGAATTCGCGTTAGAGCTCCTTAAAAAGTCCTTCACCCAAGGAACTCCCTCCTTGGCAAAAACCCTATATACGTTTGCCTTAATACAATACAATAGTTTGGTTTTAATCCAGTATTGTATTTCATCCATCTTACATTAAAAAAAATTCCACAGCAGCATAGATGAAAACAGTTTGAATTTCTTGGATGTCCGTGCATATTTATAGCAGTGAGAGTTGTAACGCAAAGGCAAACAAAAAACATTTTTCAACTTTGTCCCAATTGCATAAAATTTTTCAAAAAAGATTTCTTTTTAAAGTAAAAGAAAAATCATGAAATAAAAGAAAAATCGTAAGTCATATTTTTATCTTAAACAGCGATTTCACATAATTTATGTTTGTATTCAGCAGCCGCCATATCTCTTTAACAATTGCGACAATTTATCTCGTTTATTTCTAAGAGAGATCATCTTTTTTCTAAGGTGGGCTTTACAGAGAACAGTGAACTCTTGTTCTACCTGCCTAAGTACAGGAACTACATAAAGGATAGTACAATAAAGTTGAAAAAAGTTTGTCTTAGAATCGTTCGCTCATTTGTCCGTAATCAAATGTTGTAAATTTAAGTACGCATCAGTTGTCAAGAAATTTATATTTTTACTAGCTGAAGTACCCGTCCTCGACGGGATAGTGAATGCAAATTTCCAAAAAAGCAAGATCTTTCGTCAGCATTGTATGAGTACACAGAATGGATGTAGTATGTTGCCAAAGTAAAGAAAGCGAAGTTATAATTTTTATGTATTGTTAAAATATTACAGGTTAGAGAGTAACTAAGTAATATCATTTCATTCGCATTAGTCGTAATTATGTGATGCGCGAACGAATATTGACGCATATTGAAATAATTTTCGCAAAATCTAAAAATTCAATCAACATTTTTGAAAAAATGGAAGCCTAGAATTTAAGTTGAGTGACAACCTATCCTGTCAACCAAATTCGTTTCATTCCCTGCAATCTTTATTTCGTGATGCTGGAACAAATTTTCAGCATTTTAAAACGATTTTCGCAAAATCTCAAAATGTAATCAAAATATTTTAAAAATTCAACGCCTATAAATTAAGATTAGCAACTACCTATCATATCACTAAATTTCGTATCATTCGTATTAGTCGTTATTACGTGATGTTTGAAGAAATATAAACGCATTTTGAGAGAATTTTCACAAAATCTCAAAATCTAATAAAAATGTTTAAAAAATTGGACTCCTATAGTTTATGTTGAGCAACCATCTATCGTGTGACCAAATTTCATATCATTCGCTTTAGTCGTTATTACGTAATGCGGGAACAAAGATTCACTCAGTTTTAAACGATTTTCACAAAATCTCGAAATCTGATCGATTTTTTTTAATTAGATGCTTATAGTTTAAGTTGAGTGACCACCTATCATGACACCCAATTTCATATCATTCGCTTCAGTCGTTTTTGCGTGATGCTTGAGCACAAATTTACGCAGTTTGAAACGATTTTCGCAAAATCGGAAAATCCAATCAAGATTTTTTTTAAATTCGACGCCTATGTTTTAAGTTGAGTGACCACCTATCATGACACCCAATTTCATATCATTCGCTACAGTCGTTTTTACGTGATGCTTGAACACAAATTTACGCAGTTTGAAACGATTTTCTCAAAATCTCAAAATCCAATGAGGATTTTTTAAAAATTGGACGCCTATGTTTTAAGTTGAGGGACCACCTATCATGACACCCAATTTCATATCATTCGCTTTAGTCGTTTTTACGTGATGCTTGAACACAAATTTACGCAGTTTGAAAGGATTTTCGCAAAATCTCAAACTCCAATCAAGATTTTTTTAAAATTGGACGCCTATGTTTTAAGTTGAGTGAATACCTATCATGACACCCAATTTCATATCATTCGCTTCAGTCGTTTTTGCGTGATGCTTGAACACAAATTTACGCAGTTTGAAACGATTTTCGCAAAATCGGAAAATCTAATCAAGATTTTTTAAAAATTCGACGCCTATGTTTTAAGTTGAGTGACCACCTATCATGACACAAAATTTCATATCATTCGCTTGAGTCGTTTTTACGTGATGCTTAAACAAAGAAAGCGTCACGGACAGAATGACAGAATGACAGAAGGACAGAATGACAGAATGACAGACAGACAAACTTTTTTTTGAGGGTCGCATCGGAATCCCGGGTGCTTGAAACGGATAGAAATTGTAAAATTTTTGAATTCCAAGAAATGTACAGACAAAAGTCTAATTTTATTTATATAGATATGCTTTAAACGGGATGTCCCAAAAAAGTGGAAACTTGCTTTAATTAATTATCTATTAGAAATAGGTTGACAACGTAAATGAAAAAATGTTCAAAACTAGGAATTAAAAATCTCCTCTGTTTATTTTCAAAAAGTTACACCTTTTTAAATTTTGTATACGACCGCCGTACAAAAAAATTCCCAGTCAATAAAATGTGCCCCATGCACAGGCCCGTCAAGAGACAAACTCGAGCCCGGGGGGTGGATATCTGCCACCTCCCCCCCCCCCTCAAAAAAAAAAAAATAATAAAAGAGCGTACATGACGTCAGCAATCCGGTTTCATTTAGGACCTCGTCTCGTCTTTACTTATTCCAGTCGGTATCGGTTTTCGCGAATTCTATTTCTGTCTATATAGAATTTTTTTTTTTTTTAAGTTTAGCCCGGGCCCCCAGAAAACACGGGCCCAGGGGGATTCCCCCGCTTCCTACCCTCCCCCTCTCGACAGGACTGTCCATGCATTAATTAGGTGATGTACAAAATTTCAGCTTTTCATCATAAAAGTGTCACAGATATGAATATAAGTACTTGCTGACTTAAACCATTTTTCAATGGCTGTGAAATGGAAAAAAAAAAAAAAAACGTCAGATGATCGCGTTCCTTTGGTCGTGCAGAAATTGCAAAAGAAAATCGTTTCTTGCATTCTAGCATTAAACGTACACATTCAAATTCATGTATAGCGCCTGTGATTATCTTTTTTTAAATATATCTCTGAGACATTTTATGATTAAGGAATTCTGAAACTTCGTGCATCCCCTCATTAGTGCATGGGGCCCATTTTACTTATCGGGATTCCTTTTGTAACGGGTTGTATACAAATTTCAAAAGTGTAACTCTTTGAAAATTACAAATATTTTCTTAGCATAAACTTTTCCTCACCTTATTTTGGAACATTTTATTTTTTCAATTTGCGTTGCCTACTTATCTCTAATAAATGAAGAATCAAAGCGTGTTACCATCTTTTTAGGTCACCCTGTAGAGTGCGCCCTCTAAATTTGTTTGTCATCCCGTTAAATTCGAAACGGCGAGAGCTGTAGTTATAAAAGGGAGATCTGGGTATAGTAAAGTAGCAATGCGCTACACAATAAAACCTCTTACGGAGTCGTATAGCGGCTAAATTCGGAGTTAACAGTTTTACTTCAAAAACGGTACGAAAAAAAGTCAGTTACAAAGTCGTTCAGCATCATTAATTTAGTAAGAAAAGACACCTCTCATTCTCACATCATGCTAGGCATAAAACGCACGTTTTTTTTTTTTTTTTTTTTTTTTTTTTTTTAAATCGAATTTTCTAAAACTGCACTTGCCGGACACTAGGCTCTTTTATCCTTCGTGCTCAAAGTGTTTTCCCTATGCAGCAGCTTCTGGACTCTGTTCTGCCGTTCCCGCTACATACTGTACAACATGGCAGGTGACACGCTGGTACAAGTATCAGTGGTTACGTTTTTACGCACCAATGTGTAGCACAGTGGTTAAACCCACTGACATTGGGAGATGGCTCAAGTGGAGGAACAGGGTTCTGTCCTCTCGCGGGGCCGTCGGTCTAGCGGTCTGGAGTTTTGGGCGGTTTTCTCCAGATGTAACGTGAATACGCGCTAGATACCCAGAAAAGTCCTCCCCCAAGGCATTTGACCCCCCCTTGTGTTTGTCCTTTCTTTGACGTGGATTTATAAGCGGTTCCTCGTGAGCAAGCACACAAATCCGAATATGTGTCCCAACAACAACAACAACAACAACAACGTTTTTACGCATACAATTTTTAACATTTATGTGTAATGTTCACAAGCTGTTTTTTCTTTCTAAATCGGTGATTCTGAACAACTTACTAAGTTCCTTTTTTTCGTATCTCGTACCGTTTATGAAACAAGATAATTTTTATCGAATTTAGCCACCAGGTAGCGCTTTAAATATTTCATTGGCTAGCGCACAGCTACTTTTTTTTACCACATGACTATGGTTTCGCCGTTCTGAAGTGGGGTGAAAAGGGGCAAATGGTGTTATGTACTATATACACATGTTTTCCCGATTGGATACACTGTTTCCCACTTTTAGTATTTACTTATTTACCAGGAGAGGACAGCTCGCGTCACTGAATGTGTCGCTTAGAGCTACATATACGTCCTTCCCGGATTTTCCCGCCACAATTTGGAACCTCATCAGAAGGTGGGGGGACTTCTGAATATTGGCACCCCTCGGAAACTGCTAGCGACCACCGAGAGGACTTTCGGAACCACATATTTAACGTGCACGTACACCGCATGTACACGGTGGTCTTTAGTGGTAAGCCGGTATCGAACCCGCAACCTTCCGGTTACGAGTCCAACGTCTTAACCACTGGGCTACCACGGCCCCACTTTTAGTATTTGTATTTATTCACAGAAGCACACTAAATTTTACAGTACGGTCTCAGGGTTCCAACAAACGGCTCTCCAAAGGCCTGAATCCGACCCGCCTGCTATTGCTTGAAATTTTTCTTTCTAAAATGGGGTAGCAATTCAGGTACTTATTTAAAAATTAAAATAAAACAACCTTAATTTTTATTCTTTCTTCAACGAAACGTTTTTCTCACTTTCCCATATTTTCTTAGCGACGAAAAACCTTTTTTCTTGCAGTATTTCACTCAAATGAATCTGTGGAAGTTTAATTTATGATCCGAGCGTTTCTTTGTTGTTTCTTTTTAGCATCCTGCCTTTGTCTGACAAGCGAAATAAAACGTCTTTATTGTTTGGCCATGCAGAATCTAATTCTATTTTAGTTCCACAAGTGTCGCTGTAAGTGTATTTTGTTCTGTGATTTGACATTCTTTTTCTTCAGTTTTTACATGCAGTGTCATTTAAATAACCTCTGACATTTTCCTTTTATGCGATATATATATATAGTTTTTAATTATTTTTAAATTAGTAATAGAAAAGAAATTAGGAACTGTACAAATAGAGTATTTGTTGTTTTGTTTGTGTAACCTGTATTTCGGATTTGTGTGCTTGCCCCGGAACCCGCTTATAAAGCCACGTCAGAAGGACAACACAAGGGAGGATGCCCTTGGGGGTCTTTCTAAAGGCTCCTAATCCGTATTTACGCTATGTTTTCGGAGGAAACCACAGAAAACTCCGAACGGTTAGGTCGGCGGACGCGACCTGGTTTTGAACCAGGCACCTTCCGTCTACCGTTTCGAGTGACTTAACCACTCTGCCATGGTGAGACCAAACAGAATACAAATTTCCTCGAAGCTCAGAACTCAGATCACAGAATCTTGGCGGGGTACTTAATAAATTATTCTTTAAAAAAGCCAAGGAAACACGCTTTTATAGCAGTATGAACTAAAAAGTAAAATATAACCTTTAAATCAGGTATGCTAAAAAAAATCAGTGCGAGCGCGACTGAAAATGGCATTTGTGTCCGCAAGTTGAGGGATAACAAAAGTTAGATTCCACCAAATTATTCTCGGTGCCACTAAATATTTGCATCGTATTTGCACCCCTGCTTTAAATGTACAGATTTTGTTAAACAGCAATATGACGCTGTACAGTTCGGTAGAACTTAACTTTTTTATTAAGCTTAAAGAAAGAATAAAATTATTGACAAAAAAAAGTGTTTATATTTTTTGAAAAATCGTACGGTACTTGATATCAAATGTCTTTTTTTTTTCAGGTAGCTATTTATTAATCTATATTAAGTGAAGTATTAGTAAAGACCGTCATAGGTATGGGAACGTACGCAAGGGTCGGATAAAAGGGGAGGGGGGCGGAGTGGGCAAAGATCCTATTTTACTTCCATAAAATGGATGTATATGTCAATCTTTTAACAAACCGCCCTCACCGACAAACTAACCCCCCCCTTACCGACAAACTTGCATTAATCCACCACTGAACGTACGATTGGTTGGTGGTATATCTTGTATCGGCTGCACTAATTGTATCGTATATAATTTTAGGTTTGTTGTTCGATTGCTAAGTAGAAGTCCGGTAAAATTATCGGAATTTTCGACAACGTTGTTTGGCTGATAAGGATAAATTTTCAAAACTCTTAAATATGCCAAAAAAATATTGATTTTTCAAAGAATTATTACCCCTTTTCAATTCCCGAAAAAACTCACAATAAAATGTAATTTCCCACCCCTTTTAATTTTTTATTTTCAAAACTTTTAAGTGACTTTTATACCTTTAAGCTTATTGTGCGGTAGCAGTCGTCAATTTCTTCGATTTAAATACCTTTCATTGAGCGGACGTAGAACGTTGTTTGAGTGACAAGGCTAAATTTTTTTAAATGCTTAAATATCTCGAAATCTTTTGTTTTTTTAAGAAATTCGGCTTGATACCAGATTCGATTATAGTATATTCCAAAATAGAATTATCCCTTTTCAATTCGTTAATTTCAAAACTTTTGATTTACTTTTATCATTTTTACCTATTCTGACGTAGCAGTCAGTCTGTTTGCAAACCTGAAAAGCTTGTCTCAAACTTACACAGCGACTTCAAAGACAGAACAAGTATAAGAAAGGCTTATCAAAATGTCTTTAGATTCTTTAAAAAAAAAAAAAAAAATGACCGCATGATGATTTTTTTTTTTTAATCTGAAACACTTTTATGACGCGCTAAAATGCTATATATTAAGAAGCATTGCATAATCCATGCGTCCTTCCTTATTCCATTAATTTAGAAAGTGTATCAGAATCCATGAGTATGCCGTGTTTGTCTTTCTTGTTTCATGGAGCACTTTTCAAAATTGAAATCTGTATTAAAATCACCTTGTGTCGAAAAGAATAAAGTTCTTTTCGACACATTTTTTTTTCTTTATTTTTGTTTTACCTACAATCAGGGGCGTATTTAAGAGGGGCACGGGCCCCCTACGAAATTGTACAGTAATTATTAAAAAGCAGCTGTTTAAAAACATTTATATTGTAACAATAAGTTTTCAAATACCGAATGCTCCCCCCCCCCTCTAATTGGAAACCTATATACGCTACTGCCTATACTATAACCGCTTTAAAATCTTCGCCAAACATATTCTAACTAGATTTCACCGTGAAATAATAGAAAACTTTGTAAAATAACATAATAAAAGTTAATGTTTCAAACTCCAGTTATTTTTTGTTATACTTCACTTTTATAAAAAAAAAAAAATATTTGGAAAGTGTATAATAATCCATGACTGTATCATATTTGTCTTCTTTGTTGTATAAAACACCTCTTTGAAATCGAAATCTACATTAAAACCGCCTACTTTGACTGTTGTAAAGTCTTCGTCAGGCATAATCTAACTATACTTCTTCTTTGTAATGTACTGTAGCATTTGCCAGTTTCTCGCGAAAAACGGAAGATATCGCCAAGCTAGGATCCGTTTGGAGGACTTATTTTTGGGTGCCAAACTTGGCGATAAATCGTCAATAATTACAAACCTTCCCGATTTTCAGCATTTTATTTTGCCCTCCTCCTGCACTATCTCGTAACCCTATAAATGCAACGAAAGCGTGTCGACGCAAATCAGTCCACAAAAATATGTCGACAGAGGCGTGAACTAAATAACACTCTAGTGCTAATAAAAGCGCGACACTAATGTTAACCAGGAGGCATGTATTTAAAGTACCACTCTTCGGCAAATCTCCGAATAGACGGTGAGACTGCTGTCAGCTGATGAAGGCCGAAGATTTTTTCGGTCGAAACGTTCGAGCTGATTAAGATAAGTACGTTGTTATACGTATTAATTTACAAAGTTTTATTTATATCATCTTTTAACACCAGTTTTCCTGAGTATTTTTTGTTATTTCGAGTTTGATAATCAATATTCATGAATATACAGTGTAGAACTCTGTAATTCTACTAACACTTCTTGTTACTTTTATTGTTTCTGTGTCCTTTAATTCTGTTCACAAAATTGCCGTTATCATACTTCTTCAAAATGAGAAGTGCCTTCCCACCATCTCGCCCTGCTCAGAATAATGCAAAAATCTATAGCAACGAGTCTATGGTCGATAACTATTGTATTTCGTGCTCTTAACATAATAGAACATCAGGCTTAATTTTTTTATCCGGTCGGATTTTGATATTCTGTAAGCGAAATAGGATATCGGATATTTTCCGAGAGTTGCAGTTACGTGTGCCCTTCTGAAATCGTCTGCCGTTGTGAAAGGATAGAATTTTATTTTATGAATCGATTAAAGTACTTCAGGTGAAAAAGTTTAAGACTCTTGAATCTCTGTGTAGAACAGGATAGAATAATACAGTGAAACAGTTTTTACATACCGGAAGAAGGGCGGCTCAAAACTTGTAAATGCTTTAGCAAACACAGTGTTACTAGCAGCATGGCCCGGCGTTGCCCGTGCAATGAATGAGAAATGCCATTTACCTTAAATATAGATTGTTAAGGGAAGGAATGTGAATCCTCCCGCTGGAATGATAAAAAAAAGGACACGGGATTTCCCGCTGCAACCAAAAAGAAAAAAAAAAAATGAACACGGCACCTAATAGAATACAGAGGTTGCCAGGAATTGGACTTGGCTAGGCTGGAATGTGAATCTTCTCGATGCAATGATAAAAAAAAGGACATGGGTCTTCCCGCTGCAAAATAGAAAAAAAAAAAAAGAACAAAGCACCCGATGGCGTAGAGGCTACCGGGAACTGGACGTGGCTAGATTTCTCCTCTTCTACCTGTCTGTGTTCTAACAGTCATTTATCGCTAATACCTACGCAACTCATAAAAAAAATAGAGCCCAATCGTCAGTATGAAATTGTAAAGGGAAAGAATGTGAATCCTCCCGCTGCAGTGGTAAAAAAGAGACATGGGACTTCATACACAGAACGAAAAATAAATGAGCATGGCATCTGTTGGCGTACAGAGGTTACCGGAAATTGGACGTGGGTAGGCTGGAATGAGAATCCTCCCGCTGTGATAAAAAAAAAAAAGACATGGGATTTCCCTCTGCAAAGAGAAAAAAAAATGAACACAGGGCTTGCCAACGATCCGAGTTACCGAGAATTTGACGTGGCTAGGCTTCTTCCATTCTACCTATCTGAGATCTAATATGTAGTCTTTTATCACTAATGCATACGCACCAACGTAAAAAAAATAAACAGCTTCCAGTCATCAATATAATAACCAGTCTGCCTGAATTCCGCGTCGTGGCGGCGCGAAGGGGAGGGTTGGTCGATTAGATTAGCACGGTCGCCGTCCCATCTCGCTCTTTCAATCTCCACTAAGGCGACCATATTTCTATAAGAGTGTTTTGGGGACAAATCAAATGGCTAATTTTGTGATAATTTTTCATGAAACTTGTTACTAATTCGAAACCTCAAAAATGTGCGACGTTTTCTGAGTTACACTTATCAAATTTCAGAATATATATTTTAAATGTTTATTTTTTTAATTTTGTAATTAATTATAAGAAGGATAAAGGGTTGACATGTGAATTGTGATACATTTCCTAACAGAATGAATGAAGAGAGACAAATAACGCATGGAATATGAAGCACTTTCCAGCAGTGGCGAGTACTTTTTTTTTGCGGGGAAGGTGGGGGGCTTAATTTTTTTAAAAAGCTTTTTAAGACCTAAATATTTATAGAATAAAGCAAGATGTTACGCCAAGGCAATGTAATTATTTGGGGAGAGTCTAATTTATAAAAAAGAAGTACAATGTTACCCGTGAAGCATGTCTTTCTTTTGAAAGGGAGGGGCGGGGAAGTCGCCTATCTCAGAGATTCCCAAAAGGTAATAAGTGTTCTAAAAAGTCATGATATTTATTCTGATTTTTACTCCAAAACATTTTCACACAAAATATTTTTCGTTTAAAACGTTTATTTAGATTTTACTGATAATATTATTTTGTGGAAAAAACGACTAATGTTCATCGTAGAAGAATAAAAAGCTGTACTTATGCTGAGGAATGTGAAGAGGGAAGAGAGACGCTATCATAAATCATCTTTTGATAGGGGAGCACAATGTTAAAAGGTTGGGAACCGCTGTTCTGGCTGTTCCTCTGGATCCGCCACTGCTTTCCAGCATAATGAAACAAGAAAGATAAATATATGTGTTGCCATTTCCAGGGGCGTAGCCAGGGGGGGGATATCGGGATATATCACCCCCCCCCCTAAATTTTTGGATTAGTGATGAAATTCCGTCTATTTATGCAGATATAAGTTCATATCCCCCCCCGAAAAATTTACCAGGCGCATATCTCCCCCCCCCCCCGAAAAATTTTCCTGGCTACGCGCCTAGCCATTTCATCTGTATTTTGTTCCCCTTTTAACAGGGGTTTAATTAAGAACACTTTTCTCTTGCTGGGGGGAAGGAGCAGCGGTTCTTTGACAAGGGGTGCGATAATAACCCTAGTAGCAATGACTGCTTGTTTTCTGCTCGGTCGTTCATCGACTCATCGTTAACTCATCGACTCGTCGAATTCAGTCATCGGCAAGTGCACTTTTGTTTATCTGCAATAGATGAATTTTTATTCATGGATAGAAGTGATCTAGACGAGCAGTTTCGCCGATGGGAAACCGAAAAACAATATCTTATCCGAAACTCCAGCTCTATAGTCATCGGGCCTTGCAGGTGTCCCCAGTGGTTTACACTTTACCCAAATTCCTATAAATATTTGCGTAATTTAGATGTGCCTTTGCATAATCTAAGAAAAATTTTGAACAATTCTTGAATGAATCGCATAATTTACTTCAAATTTCTTGTATTGGGGTTGGGAGGGGGCAGGGGGGTGGTATCCCCCCCCCTTGCTCCCTCCCACAAAATTTAAATTTGAAAAGAAATATTTATAAAAAAAAATGTAAGTGTTTATTATATAAAAATCGTTTGTAATATTTAAATAATTTTTAAAAAAGCTGTTTAAAAAAAAAGAAAAGAAAATCTATTTGAGCGTCAGCTGCATTATAAGAAAACCGGAAACTTCATTACAATGAGCAACTCTTTTGAAACCTCTTTAATGTAAACAGCAAGAAGAGAAATCAGTTAATTTTAAAAAGTTATCCAAGAAATATGAAAGTTAAAATCACACTAAAATTTCTATACAATTGGCAATATTGTTTTTTAATTATTAATTATGAATGTTGTTGCTACTTACATACATTGGTAAAAAGGGAAATTACTTTCTTCCTAATCGAATAATTTGACTATTATTAATAATAGCTGAACAACACTTTGTCAACATTTCACCCAAAGTCCCAATCTGAGACTAAAATAACCGCTACTTCACACTTTGCCTTACACATAACAAGATTCGATGGTCTAGAGGTAGCGCGCTTATATCGGAATCAGTACGCACAGGGTTCGGGCCCGGTGAGGAAGGATTTTCTTTTTTTTTTTTTTTCAGAAAAACGGAAATTTAGCATACAAAAAACGAAAACATAATAAACAGAACGGACATTTTTTGAAAATTTTGCTGCCAGTCGTTTATTTTTTATTAACAAATATATTTTAAACAGTTTATCGGTTTCTTTTCGTTATTTCATCGGAGTCATCGGGAGACGATGATCGGCTTTATGGCCCCCCGAGCGGACATTTTGTACCAGTTGCCGATGAAATTTCCCCTTATTTTGAATGAAAAGCCGTGATCGGCCATTGCTCCTTCTCCTCGGATTAAACTCACCCGCCTCTCATCGACCGATGGGTTATTGCTACTAGGGAAGGTGCTTGACTAAACCGTGGGTGCAGTAAAGATTACACACGGCCTTGCAGGGCCGATTTAGAAAATTCTTGACCATTGGGGCCCCCAAACACTGATGTAGGCAGCGCAGGGATGTGCCAGCTGCTCCAATTGCTCCAAATTGTGCCAAATCAATCCTGATGAGCCAATCTGCAACAAAAAGATCGCTTTTGGACATTTTTGTTTCGAATTCAGCAAAACTACAACATTTTTAATTTTTTTCATATACGTTGAAAATGTTGGTAAATCTCTCGAATTTCTTCAAAAATCATCACACATTCTAAGCATTCTAATGCCAGTCTTTCTCTGTTGATCCTAAAAAGGAATATTTTTTCTTTGGCATCCCTTTGTTTAAACCTCCAATGCCTTAAGAGTAAAAATTGACCCCCTGTTTTAAATTTAATTTTATATAAATTGGTAATTTTTTGTTACCAAATTATTATAAGCCGCTGATGCTAGTTAATATAGTTTAGTAAATATTGTATTTTTTATTTAAAATAGATATTTTGCATAGCAATGCATAAAATAACTAAATTTTTTATTTATTTCATAAGCTTCTGACTCTTCCCCCCCCCCAAAAAAAAAAACTAGTTTTTGCTATTAGCTAAGAGTTTTTAAGAACCTTCTTAATTTTCATTTTTTAGATTTGCATTCTTTAATGACTTTTTCCTTTCCCACCAAAATTATTTTGTATTTCAAAAATGACATTCTTGCGCTCCAAAAGTGACATTTTATGATCCAAATTGCTCCAGAAATCTGTTTTTCTTGCTCCACAAATTGCTCCAAAATTTAATTTCAGCTGGCACATCCCTGGTAGCGTGAAGTTTCCAAAGGTAAATGACTGACTGACTGCGCCCTGCTGTCGAGAAAGTCTGTGCTTTTTTTTCCAAAATGGCGATCGTCTATTATCTTTCATGAATTTAACAAATTCAAGCTATACATAAAATACCCAAGAATTTACAACTTTTTTCACCCCATTGTTATAAATGCCATCATGGGCGCCCATAGGAATTTTTCTAGGGGGGGGTGGCAAACTCCAAAAATGTTTTCTAGAGGGGGCAAATTTCAAACTTTTAACAAATTTAGTTATGGTTTTGCCATTTGTATACATCATGAGACATTAACCTAACACTCTAGGAGGGGGCAAGTGCCCTATCTTGCCCCCCCCCCCTTATGGGCGCCCTTGAATGCCATCCAGTCATCGATCAGGTTAGCAACTTGTTTAAAACATTGTTTGAAAAAAATTTGAAAGGATATATAAAAATCTGCTATAAAAAAAGATGAAATTAAGAAAAACTGAATTATGATTTTGTGTTCAGGGAGGGGGCCCTAGGCCCAGGCCTACTGGGCCTAGTGAAAAAGCAGGGCCTGCGGCCTTGCTCAAGTCAGAATAGTAATGTACACGTGCAGCAATGCAATGGCTGTACCTCGTGTGCGCACCTTGTGCAATACCTCTTATAGAGGGTGTGGAAAATTGCATGATAGCCTAGTAATGTTTGAAAGAACTTTCTTACTGTTACCAGAATGATATTTTTGCAGAAATGAAACATTATTTGTGTGGTCAGTGTCGTAGCCAGAAATGTTTCATGGGGGGGGGGGGGGAGGGTTACGACTACTGCAACTCACATATATGTATGCGTGTGTATGATAAAGGAGTGAAGAATATACATTTTGTATGGCAAAAAAATCCTCATGGAGAGGGTTGTGACCCCTCTATATCCCCCTTGGCTACGCCACTGTGTATAGTGTACAAAGAAAAAATATTATACCTCCAATGTTGTTAACGATTGCTTATTCTTATGCAGAACTGACTTGACTGGTCTATATGTATGTGGAGGAAGGGGGAGGGGTGACACCAGTGGTGGATCCAGAAATTTTTTTTGGGAGGGGCTAAATTTTTTAAAAAACTTATTTCAACCAATTAAAATGTAATATAAATCAAAATTTTACTCTAAACCAATGTATTAGGCTTTTGGGAGGGGCTAAGTAATAAAATAGGATCACTTTAGCTATTTAAAGTGTATAATACAGCAGAATGTTACCCTTGAGCAATCTCTTTTGGGGGGGGCTGAAGCCCCCTAGCCCCTCCCCTGGATCCGCTACTGGGTGACACCATGCTTAACGACGCCACTGGTTTAGGGGGACTGAGCTACAAATACTCCCTCTATGACCTCTATCATACTTACAACTGTCTTATAGCCTCAAAATATTCTGAACCACTTGACTTTCCCATAGGATACAAGTTTACTATCAATGTAGCTCCTTATAGAATCATAAATAATTATCCGATCTTTTCAGTGACGTTGTAATTGAGTTAAACTGTGTTTCATACACTAACTGTAAGTAGTATTTATTTAAAAGGCAGCGTCTTTTTGGGTAAAAAATATTTTAGAAATAATTTGAAGGCAATTTTAAAAAATAAAATACTTTAATTCATTAGTGACAGTTTCAATGTTTAAATCTTTTCACTTCTAACACTCCACCTCTGTGTGTGTCTGGGGGGGGGGGGGGAACTTTAGTCCCCATAGTCCCCTCCGTGGGTGCACCTATGCAACGACTGCACAAGGGATTCGCCAATTCATTGATTTTTGTCAAGATTCTATAAGGGTTTCCCAAAGAGAAAACGTTTGGGAACCACTAGTTTACTACCGAAATTCTTTTTCAATTGTTGGAGTATTCAAACAGCGTTTTTTTTTTTTTTTTTTTTTTTAATTTACTCTTTTTTAATTCTTTTTACTCCTTGACTTTATTAGTTTTATTTTATTTATTTATTTATTTTAAAGAAAATAAAATCACTTGGGTGTTCTAAAATTAAATCTACGTAAAATATATTTTTAAAATTTTACCATGAATTTAAAATTTTAATTCATTTCCTCCTTCTTTTACACTCTGAAAACGCAAATACTCATTGTAAGATAATTTCAAGAGCGCAGATGTGAAAATTCTCGTACCGTTAAATATTCGGTTTTAAAAAAAATTAAAAAGGCAAAAATAAAATTCAGTAATATAGATTTTTTTTTTAATTACATCAATGCTCCACCGTCTTAACAATTGAGCATGTCGGATTCTGAGAAACCCAGTTTTTATCATCATTTGTTACTTTCATTCGTCCTTGAAGATTTTTGATAATTTTATAGATAGCAATTAATTTTAATTTCATCTCTTTTAATTGGCGAGTATTTTACTTACCGTTTCTCTCTCAACCATTGGCGACCTCTTTGATGCCAAAATCAGCAACCTCTATTTTTCCCAGAATTCAGTCGCTGACAAATATGAACGGTGGAGTTGGTAGTGCCTATGGTGCGGGAAAAGCGGGATCTGGCTCAGATCCTATATCAATTATAACGAAACCACAAGTGATTTTAAGACTTTTATGTTGGGTAAGATTGCAGAAAAAAAATGGGATGTTCTGTGTGTGATAAAACAGTGTTAAAATCTTGTGGAAGTGAAGCCAAACACTGGCCATGTTTGTTATTGATCCGTACTGCCAAGCCATAGTGATTGCATGACGGGATATATTAGGAATACTCCTTGGATTTTACTGCAGTATTACCGCCAAGAATTTTTTTGTTTTAAATATTAATTAATTATATAAAGCTTTACAGTATCAGTTTATCAGATTTACTTGTGATTTGTTCATAATCTGATAACCGGTAATTCAATAGAAGTGATAATCGACCCCACTGATTTGTTTCAAGTGCTTGGAGTGTTTGTTTATTTAAATATCATTTGTCCAGCAATATATATATATATATATATATTAATTTAAGTATTCTATACTTTTAAAGACATAAATATATATATATATATATAAGTATTTATTTAAATATTATTAATTTCCTAAAGTATTCAAGTGGATATTATAAATTTTCAATCTTAAGTTATCGATATCGAACCAATATTTAGCCAACAAAATTCTGTAGACTTTCTTAAAAATACACTCTGAAATAATTTTAGAATGCAATAAATATTAATAAAATATTTTTTCCTTGAATTTGCATTTGTAACCTTTTTAATAATATCAGAATGTATAAGAACTTTTCATTTAACTTTCATCAAATTCAAATGAAAGTATTCCATTATACCTTCTTTTCCCCATCCTTTTTATGGCGAAAGTTTTATCTAATTAATTGCAAATAAATTACTTTTTTCTCTCTCTCACCTTAAATTCGCAGTATTTTGTGTAAATATTTACTATACCTTTTAATTTTTGGCATTTGTTTGTGATAACTCTTTTACCATTTCATTAAATAATTTCATGTTTTGGTACTTCTACAAAATCTCGTTGAATCTAATATGCATGTTTATAATGATTTTAATTTTATTTCATTTGGATATTTGGAAAGAGGATTGTAAAAGTTTAATAATTCCTAAAGAATTTAAAACTTATTTTGTCTTTTCAGTTACATATTATTACCTTCTGAATTAATGTAAAACACCAATTAAACTGAGAATATTTCCACTTATAAACTTTTTCAAATCTGAGTAAGCAATTTTGCTTACAAAATAACCTATCAGTTTGATATCAGTAGCAACTGAGCAATGGCTCGCAAAAAAAAGCACACAAAACTAGGCTAAGATAACGAACATTTTATTGTGATGACAAAGATATTTATACCTAGAAACATGATTAACAGTGCAGTGTTTCTTTTGCTTTTTTGAGATCTGGCTGATCTTGTTTGCATATATTTAAAATAAAATAAAAACAATTGTTAAGTGGTTTTTGTAAAGCAAATAATTTTTGCTACCAAAATTAGTTCACTTTAATAGCAGCATTGAAAGCACTCTGTGCTTTATAGTAAATCACTAGGTACATGTTGTTTAAAGCTGATAATGAACCAAATAACCAGAAGCATGTATGATAGGTGGGTCATTCCATTTCAAGGATAAAAACCTAGGTGGCTAAAATATCAGGAACTGCCAAAAACCTCAAAAAAAGGGTTTTTTTACAACATCCATTTAAAAATGATGATATATCCACATAATTAATAAATTTAAATGTAAAACAATTTTGCTCTAAGAAAAATTTTAAAATCATTATAAAAGAACAAATCTTTAAACGAATAATCTTCTTAACAAACAAACATGTCAAATTCTGTGAAACACAGCTTTTGCCATCATTTGTTACTTTCATTCATTCTTGAAGATTATCTATAATTTTAATATCATCTCTCTTTTAATTAGGGAGTAATTACTTACCATTTCTCCCTCAACCATTGGCGACCTCTTTGATGCCAAAATTGGCAACCTCTATTTTTCCCAGAATTCCGTCACTGACAAATATGAACAGTGGAGTTGGTAGTGCCTGTCAGAGCCCCCAAATACCGCCAATTTCATAAAAAATGCAGTTTTTAGAAAAAATTCTCTGAAGCACCTCAGAGCCAGTCACAGTCAAGACAATAAAGTGGCCAAAATGGCCCTAAACTATTTCTACATCACTCCTCTAGGGTACTTTGACCCCCCATAACTCCAAAACTAAGAGGTAATTCAAAAATATTTTAGATTTGTTCTTTCCTTGGGTAAGACAACACAAGAAAAAAACAGGGTGTCTACCGCTCCGGAAAGTCTGGAAAAAGCCGGGAAATTGGAAAATGGGTCCGGAAAGTCTGAAAAAAAACGGGAAATTGGATAATGGATCCGGAAAATTCACCAAAAGAATAAATTTTTTTTTTTCTTGTACTTTTTTTTTTACCCTTTCTCTCTAATTGTTCGACTTGAAACCAAAAGCAACTGCAACGCATTTTTCGGACGCGAGAGCATCAAGCAAGCAATGTGTTTGTATAAGGAGGGAAAAATGGGGGCTCATCCATCTTGACGGGAGGGTAACAGACAAAATAGCTTACTTTGTAACTTATGGTTTAGGACCGTATTTCCAAGAACAGTTAGTTAATTCTATCAGAAAGTGCGACTACTTCTGTTTCTCAATGGATGAAAGCCCAATCCTGTATACTCCAGTTAAAATTGATTTCAAGTAGTTGTACAAAATATGCAAATATAAAGACAAGGGAGGTGGCATTGTGCAATTTGCCAAAGTAAATTGCAGTGGTCAGGAATTTTTTTCCCGGGACCTCCCAAAAGTCAGGAAATTGACTTTCAGAAATTTGGTAGACACCCTGAAAAATCTCTTTTGCAATATCAAGACAATTTTTGTTTTGTCTGAGTACAGAGCTTCTTACCATGTCATTTTGAGATTTTTATTGCTTGTTCCACAGGACTTTTTTGGAGGGTGAAAAGTTAACCTATTCTCAATAACAAGAAGAATTTTTTGTATTACTTCAAAAGTGTGTACCTCCTCTGTCTTTTGGAATAACAAGACAGTTTTTGTTTTAAAGTACAGTATAAGAGCTTCGTACCATGTCATTTTTAGATTTTTATCACCTGTCCCACATGACTTTTTTGGGCGGTGTGAAGCACATTTTTTAATGTTTTGAACGTTTAAGCATTTTTTTCAGGATGAAGGACCACCAGTACCAGCTCAATTTTTTTTCTGCATATAGTATTGATATTTAAGTATACCAGGGAAAAAAAGTGGTTTGTTACTGAAAGTGTTTCATTGTTGTTTTTTTTTTAATGCTTAAAATGGCAAACATTGAATTGTGAATGACTATGTGATGTCCAAAAAACTGTATTTAGGCTTAGCATAAACCTATTTTATTATGTGCATTTAAAAGTCCATTCTTTAAGCTTTCCAATAAGCCCTATCTAATCTTGCTGCTATTTCAAATAAAAATTCTACCCTAAAATAGTGATTTTTGCACATCCGCAGAGCAAACAGCTATTTTTCAAAAACAGAATTTTTTAAAGAAATTTAAAAAAAACTTGTGGGATACAGAAGGTAGGTAGATATCACCTACAAAATTTAGTGAAAATTAAAAATAGTGTAGCACAGCTCATTTGTTGATTTAACATCGAATGACCCAATATTAGTAGGATAGATAGATAATGTGAATTGAAAAAATGTTCAAAATAAGGTAAGAAAAAAAAAAACTACATTAAGAAAAAATTCCTTTCGTTCATTCTCAAAAAGTAACAATTTTAACCCTATGAGCGTCTTGAAAATGGGCAAATAATGTAAAGTTGTTTTCATTATAAAATTTTCATGCAGCTTAAAAATTAATTAAAATATAAAATTTTCATAGTAAGATTTGTAATAATTAAAAAGTTAACTCCTAAAATACCTCTTAGCTTGAATATCGAAATATATTTTATGATACCTTGATGTTATAAGTAATTTAAGTTATAGATGCATTGCAGTGAAAACTGGAATGAAGTGGACGAGATTTTATGTCTCAGCCGCTTGGAGGGTTAAATTGGTCTAAAAACCCTCGTACAAAAAAATATTCTCAGTTAGTAAAATGTGTCTCATACACTCATGAGATGATATGCAAAATTTGAGAATTATATCCTGAAAAGTCTCAGAGATATGAAGATAAATATGTGCTGACTTAAACCACTTTTCAATGGCTTACAAAGGAAAAAAATCACATTGTTTCAGGGGTCATACATAATTTACAAAAGAAAATTTTTTTTTCACTCTAGCAATAAATGTTTACATTCGAATCCATGTATAGTCCCCCTGACTATATTTTTTTTTAAATATCGACATTGTATTATGAAAATTGATGTAGTCTTTTCGTGCATTATTTTGAACATTTTTTCAGTTTACATCAAGTTACCCACTTATCTCTAATTGATAAAGAATTAAAGTGTGTTACAAACTTTTTGGGGCACCTTGCATTTACCAATTAATATAAATTAAATTTTTAAAAATGAAAAAGTGGGAGGTTCATGTCTTTACTACTTTTCTTCTTATTCACAATGTAAAAGGGAAATAAATTTTATGCATGCATAAAATTGAAACTATGACTTTCATAATGAAAGTGAGTGGAAAGTAATTAGCAAAAAAGTTTACTCTTTTTGTGATTCAGTTTTTGTTTGTAATGTCAAGTGTTTTATATTATAAAAGTGAAAGGTTTGTAAATCTGTATCTGCAAGATTGCCAGACAAATGTACAGCATGCAGAGCTCTGAAAATTTGATCATATAAGCCCATGAGTTCGATAATGTGCACCTGAAACTCAGAATTTTAATTACTTTTTAAACTATTAATTAACCTTCAGAATCTGGCTGAGAAGACAGTCACCCCATGCAATGTTTTCGACCAAAAGCCAGCACCCAGGTTTACTGCTGTCCTAGAGATTCCTTCCCTATTCCAGCAGGTGTATTTTTCTCTCCGGGGAGTTTTACAAAAGAACATTTCAACGAAAGGGTTGAAAAATCTAGATTCTGCAAAATATCTTGCCTCAGAATATATGTTTAGTGCCAGGGTTTCGGACCCGCCACAAACCCAAAAAAGCCCTGGTGGATTTTTTTTTTTTTTTAAACCCACACAGAAGTGGGGTTTTTTTGGGTTTTATTAAAAATTATCAAAGTTTTTCCTTTCTTTCATTTAAATCATTTATTTGACATTAAATACATATAATGCTACCTGCATAACTTAGTGCATTATATTAGATAAATATAAATATGCCAGTTTAATTTTTTTTATAATTATTTTTCCAACTTCAACATAAAGAATAATAACCTTTTTAAAAATACCTTGAGCCAATTCTATCTGCATCTTTGTTATCTGCTTCTATCTTTGTTTTGAAATGAACAGGTGTAGAATGCAGGCAGGGATAACTTAGTAATTTATCTCTTTAATGAATAAGTTTTTAAATACGAATAAAATATGTAATTATCAGTATAGTGAAAAAAAAAATTCCTTTCCCAGATAAAAGAAAAATGGGACATGTCTCTCTCTTACAGCTTACAAGCATGCATCTCAAGAATGAATTCAGGTTCAGGAAACCATCCTGTATTCTATTAGTTGCTGCATTACTTTAATACTGAGAAATATAAATCTGATTCATTACACATTGTTTATGTGGGATTTAATATCGAACATATTAATTCTAGATATTTTAAAGTAAAAAGGAATATATATTCAAAGCAAAAATGAATAACTATAAAGAAAATTATTAAATAAATAGTAGTTCTGCAGTAAGTTGGCCTGCAAAGGCTTTACTGACTTATATTCTAACTAGAAAATATAACTAGCACTTAAAAAACACAAAGGTAAAATAAAATTTAAAAGTTAAATTTAAAAGTAACAGAAAACAGCCAATCAAAAATAACATTTTTCTATGTGAACAATACTTTTATCTATGGTCATAAAACAAATTAGGAGCCCTTTATAAACATCAGCAGAAAAGATAGTACTGCATTAAAGTTGGAGTTTTTACATTTTAATTAATTAATTATTATTTTGTAATGAAAGTTTTCTTTTACACTAAAACTATTCTGTTTTGAAATAAAACTATAAAATTTAAATCCAAAAAGTGTTATACTATAAAAAAATCTTAATAAAACCCGAAAATACCCAATAAAACCCACCCGGGTTGGGTTAAAAAAAAAAAAAAACAGGTTTTTTTAAAACCCTGCATAGTGCCAGACTCAAAGGTTAAAAACAGTTTTAGGTTGCCATGCTTGGTGAGTTTCGCCCACATAAAATGATTTATGTTTTAGAAATAAAGCAGAAATGCTATTTGCAGAATCATGTGCACTTAAAAAACATGAAATTGCATGGAAATTACATCAGTTTTATGCCAAATCAAAAAGCATAAGAAAGAATAGTGTAATAAGCTAAATATGTCCCTGTTCATAGTGAGTGCTATTCGTTTCCAAAACATACCTTCAAAAGTAGTTAACTATTTGCCTAACTTTTATGCAAATACTTTTTTATTTATTTTTGTTTTATCTTTTGTATAGGTATTTTCTATTGTCGTCTTTGGATGTATTGGATCAGAAGGATGGCTGGACGACAAATGTCTTTATAACAACGATATAAATGCTTGCAATTTTGGCACAGGAATAGGAGTGATTGCCTTTCTATCAAGTCTGGCACTTTTAGTTACAGATGTTATGTTTAACAATATCTCTAGCATCAAGGTTCGCCGGCGAGCCGTCATTGCAGACATGGCTTTTTCAGGTAAGACAGTGCAGTTTTATTTATTAGTTCAGAAACCGGACATTGCTGTTCCTGTTAACACAATAATTTTAAATCAATAGCCATTATTATCACAGGGGCATACAACAAGGTCCCTCAGATGTTAGCAGAAAATATGAGCTCATAACATGAGGGCATTGTGGTAAGTAGAATTTTTCTAAAAGGGATTGAAGAGTTGTATTATTGTGATTAACAGAAAATCAAATTCTTAGTTGAAGACCCCAAGTTTTAATCTAAGCTAATGAAAGACCACGGTATATCAGGGTGGGCAAGTTTTTGACAATTGTGATAGTTTTATCCAGCTTAACCATGGCTGTAATTTTATGCCAAAAACCTTTTTTAGTTTAGTATTTTGATAATAATTGTCAAAACTTCAAATTCTTTCCTATAACAGTCTAGAACTATTTTTGCAATGAAATTACATATACAATTTTTCATATTTTGTTATAGACACTTGAGTAACTTTTGGATAGTTCTAGACAATATGTTGTCTGGAACTGTAACTACTTACAAGTCCATTGCTGTACTTAATTTGTTGAGTTCATATTGTAATGTTTGCTACTTTCCCATAAGTTATACTTTGCATGGCCAGTTTCATGACTTCCTATGCATTTTCCTCCTGTAGTTTCTATTTTTTTTTTAAATCAAGCATCTTTTTCTGTTGCATGCGTTAATCTTTTCAAGTCAGTATTGATGATTTCTTTTCTTTTTTTTTTTTTTTTTTTTTTTTTTTAATTTGGTATTCCTGATTGTAAATATTGTATTGAAAAAGATCTCACATACTGTAAGGACTCTTGTCAAGTCCATATGGGCAATAATTGCCCAAGATGTCAAATTTCAGAATTTGCCACCTTTAAACTTGCTCATTTTCATCATTTCAAAGAAGCAACTGTGAAGGGAGATTGTTTTAACATTTATCTTTCATTAAATTCAACTTTTTTGCATAGCTCATATTTTGGATCTCTACGTAGTATAAAACAAAGTCGCTTTCCACATCTGTCTGTCTGTATATCTGTTAACTACTACTAAACCATGCAACTGATTTTAATGAAGTTTTCACCATCAGTTAGATAATTTTTCATGGAAGGTTTATATAAAATAAAGTCCCCTCGCTGCATCTGTCTGTATGTCTGACTGCGATAAACTCAAAATCTACCAGATATGAATTCATTCTAGAGGTTTTCATACGGTTTTCACCAGTGTTTAATGATGCAATTCATTATAAAGGCTTTAGACTGTATAACATCTCGGTACAACAATAATATGCTTGTATATCAAAGAAAAAGGCAACGTTTACACCTTCGCAATAATGTTTTCAACTTAAAGCACGTGAAATAACTGTAATAATTGGTTTCATGTCCAATAAAAGTAGATCAGTGAACAACGTGACATTAATGTTTTAGATATTGCTAGTGAAACTGATGCTATTTTTATGTTGTCACAAGTTTAAAAAAGCAGTTTCTGAAAATCATGAGTTTAGAAACTCAATTAAGTTAACAGGCTTTCACAAAAAAATTGTGCAGTAAGTGAAATATTAGAGTAGGGACACTTATTTTTCATAAGTTTAATAAATCGCTTTAAATATCAATTTAAATGAATAATTTCTGACTCAAATGGTGACGAGTGGTTATTCGTCAATATTAAGTGAGTGCTTGGTTAGTTAATTTAAAGTTCCCTCTTTTGTTATTTATAGTGACATTTTTCATAAAATATATATTGATTTAGTATATAAATACTCCTTATCTAATTATACAAATAATTCTACTTTCTGGCATTTGAAATAAGGACTGAGAAAGTTAGTCACTGTTATAGTAAAGTGTTCACATTCTCTTAATTTAATGAACCAGTTATTGCATTCCTCTTTTTTTTTTTTTTTTTTTTTTTTGGTCTATAAAAACAGCTTAAACCTTAAAAAAGAAAAATTCTAAAACCTGATCATTTTACTTGTGTGGCTGCATTGATCATAAAATACTTTGTTTCCTTCTACAAATGCATTAAAGATTGAAAAATGTGCTTTGTTGGCATGATAGTCCTCAGTTTGGACTTTCTTGTCTGCAGGGATTTTTTGTACAACCACTAGGGAGGTAGGGTTTTCCTATCTAGCTCTGTCTACCAAAATAGAGAATTTGTTAGTTCCTGTCCTATCCTGGGAAGGTAAGAGCAAGGTGGTCGCTGCCCCAGAATTATCAGGAAACTTGCAGTTTCTGGAAAAACATCAGGGAATTGAGCAAAAAGAAACCTGGAATTGAATAGGTGATGTTTTAAATTGTAATTTATGAAAGAGGATCTTTTGCACACCTTGACACGAATGTATAAAAAAATAATTGTCTTTCTTTAGCACCAGTCTTTCAGTAGTTATTTTTTCTCTTTGTGGTAGGAGATATTTTTCAGATTTTAAAATCTAGTATTTTCCAACATTCGTGTTTTTCCCCCATAATTTTCTCAATTATTGCATTTTACTTTAACAGTATAATTAATTTAGTTACTTTAAATACTGGGATGCCAAACTAGAATTTTTGCATAATATGAAAAAGCTCTCAAAACGGGCCACAGATTTTTTTTTTTTTTTTTTGTAAATCTTTTGCTTCCCATGATTTTTCTCATGTTTTCAGAGTTCACTTTCTCAATTTATTTTTATCAAAGAGGTATTAAAACTTAATTAAATTCAGCAATACTTCAATAATTAGCAGTTGGTGTCAGTAGCATATATATAGGTTTCCATTTCGGGGAGGGGGGGGGGCGGCAATCCGGTTTTAAACCTTATTGTTACTAGAGTTAATAGAAATGTTTCAAAATAGTTCCTTTTTAATAATTGCTTTACAGTTTTGGAGGGGGCCTGGACCCCCCTCAATCCCTTTAAATACTCCCCTGGTAGTTGTTTATTAGAGCAGTAGTTTTCTCTAATCAATATCCTTGAATATGAATGTAATGTGAACTGAATTTTTTAACAAAATTTGTCTCCTAAATGTAATCAAAAAGTAGCCATGTAGTTACTACATTTCAAAAGTAGTTGTAGCTATCTGTATTTGTCAAAAAGTAGTTGTATTTGTAGTTAACTACGAAAGAAAAGTAGTTTTTCCCACCACTGAAAATGATAGTTTAGTGATCGTGCCAGTAAGGTGGGGAAATCAGTTAAAAAGATGAAAAAACTTTTGATTATTCCATACAATAAGGAGGTATGACAAAGCAATAATTATGAAAATAAAAGAATATATATTGTAGTTGGAAAAAACACTCAAAATACTGGTGTTAAACGATAAAGTAAATACAAAACTTTGTAAAAAACACACATAAGATGTTGCAGGTAAGTAGAGATACGTACGTTTCGACCAAAAATTGTTTTGGTCTTCGTCAGTTTACCGTGTATTTACCTGTAACATCTTGTGCGTGTTTTTTACAAAGTTTTTTTTATTTACTTTATATATTGTAGTTAGTTTTTTCAAATGAATTATTTTCTGTAATTTACAATACTCATTTCTTAGAAACTGTATTAAATGTTTTTTCTTTTATTTGGTCATTCTTATTCATTACAGTTTTAAGTGAGTTTGTATGCTTATTTGGATTTGACAGAAATGAATAGCTTGAAAGAAAATCATAAGTTTTCTTTATTTGGTTAAATTTAGTCATTTATTATTTACCATGTAATTGTTTCTTTCCCCCGCTTTTTAAGTTATATTATAAATTTTCAGCAATTTAAATTATTATACTGCTTATTTTTCCAAGATTTTTCAATAAAAAAATATATAGATTCATATTTTCTATTTTTTCTCCTTCTAAAATATTCTGCTCTTATAATATACGGGATGTCTACCAAGTCAAGAAAATCATGGCTGCCACTAAAAAGTTAGAAAATTGGGGGAAAAAAGTCAAGAAAGGGTCACATAATAGAGGCGTTAGATCATGGAATCTTTCAAAAATTCTGAATTCGATTTTATTTACTGACATCAATTTTGTTTTTAACGTCATTTTGCATTTCATATGCAAGAAAGCGAAATTATCCATCACATGTAGGTCAAGGAATGCTGGTCTGCTGGTGATGCATTCTCCCTGCAGCAAAACAGGCTGTGAGCCATCACAGTTACAGTAATTCTTTTAACAAATAGCTTGTTTAAATTAACATAATAAATAAGAATTGTGTATGAGGGTGTTGTCCCCTTTGACCTGTGCAGCATATTTCTTAGTGCTAGTGTGTGTATTTAATAGTGTATTTTGTATATTTTAGATAATGATGTTAATCCAGTTGTTTTAAAAGCTTGAAAATTATTCATGAGGGAGGGAGAGAGAGGGGGTTGGGTTAAAACACACAATTTGGAAAAAATAATAATTTTGATATTTTTACTAAATGTTTCTCGATGTTACTTTTCAGCTTTGATGGCTTTCATGTGGTTTGTTACGTTTTGCTATTTAAGTGATTCTTGGAGAAAAGCTCCTTATCCCAAAGATGGATATGGTGTGAACAACTTGAGGGGTGCTATTGCCTTCAGCTTCTTTTCAATTTTTGTCTGGGTGAGTATATGTTTGCATTGAAGATTTTACTTAATACATTTTGACACATACCTTCTTGAATTAAAAGTTGTTTTTAAATTTAGAGTACCTGTTGATGTTTGAATTTTTACAGTTTGGTTATCTGTAAATACTGAAAATCTACATCATTTTCAAATTACATGTAATTTCACTAACTGATGTACTAGTCTGTAACATTATTCCATAGAATATTTCATGTAATTAATTTTTTCTTGTAGTTTTGGAAGAGTTGTTTTAGATGTAATGAAAGTAAATAATATATAAGATGTACAGGATGTCTTAAAAAATGGTAACATCCTTTAATTCTTTATCTATTTGGGATAAGTGGGGGATTTAAATTGAAACAATATTCAGGATAAGGTCGGTAAAAAGATTGCACTACAAAAAACTTCTCTCATTAGTTTTCAAAAAGCTTCACTTTTTTAATTTTTTTTTGACACCCCCATACAAAAAAATTCTCTTGTAAAATGTGTCCCATTCACTAATGGGGTGGTGTACAAAATTTGAGACTTATATTCTAAAGAGTGTCGGAGAAATGAAGATAAAAATAATGCTGACTTAAACCACTTTATAATGGCTCTCGAAGGGGAAAAAATCACATTGAATGATCGCATTTTAGGGATCATACAGAAATTAAAGAATTTTTTTTTTCCACTCTGGCAATAAATGTTTACATTCAAAATCATGTATAGCTGCCAATTATCTTTTTTCCTAAGATATCTCTTGAGACGTTTTGTGATAAAAGAGGCTGAAATTTTGTGCATCACCTCATTAGTGTATGGAACACATTTTGCTTATTGGAATTTTTTTGTACGAGGGTCGAATACAAGTTTAAAAAGTTAACTTTTTGTAAATAAACGATAAGAATTTTTTCCTTAATGAAGTCTTATTTCTGACCTTATTTGGAACATTTTTTCTCACAACTTTGTACATAAAGCATCCAGTCTTCTAGAGGAGTAAATATACAATCTTTGTAAGAGTAAAAATTAAAAATTTACAGCTAAAGTGAATATTTATTCAAAATAATTTATGTAAAAGAAACAATGAATATTTTTGCAGCTTTGGAGAGTGGATATTGGCATGTTTATGAGTTACAATTTAAGTTTTTAAATATTTTAATATAAGCATATAAAAAGTGTTTCGTGTGATTGTGACTTTGTACCTTGAAGCTCTTCTACATATTTTTTGCACAAGCCCCCACAAATATGAAAGTGTAATGTTAGGGGTCTTCTATGTTTCTTGCATTGCTATTTAACCTGTTGCATGGTAGTGCAATGCTCTACCATTCAGACACTGAGCATTTTTATGATCAACTGTCTGAGGAATAAATAGTTGTGCTAAATCTTTATGCATGTGAAACTTTTTTGATGATCTGTTTTAAATAATATTCTTATATATGCTGATTTGTATAAAATGTGTGCCAATTACATGTATTACCTAATAAGGTTGTGATTGTGTTAGAAATTATTTAACTAACAGTAGCACTGCCTTGTTGACTTTAAATTATTACAGAAAATGCATAAAATTTTTGAAAATTTCTATATCCATAATTGGTCTTTATTTAAAAATTAAAGGAAATAATACATTTTACTTAAAATATTTTGTATTATATAAGTTTTTGCTTGATTGAAATTTTTTTAGACTTATGAATCCCTCAATAATTCAATATGTTTAAATACTATGTTTATCTAATGGACTTTTGGCTGTAATGGGAAATTTGAGTTCTGTACAGTTCCAATTAAAGGAGATTTTATTTTTATAATAAAGGCATTACTTGAATCAGACATTTTAAAATTTCTTTTAAATGAAGCATGAAAAGATGTTATTGAACTTCTGTTTGTTTCAATGTAGTGTACAAACTGTCTATAAAGATATGAAAAGAATTATTGCTGTGTACAATGTATTTATTTCCATGTGAGAAATTCATTACTTTAAAATGTATCTCTGAGGCTATAGCTTAAAAGAATAAAATCTGCTTCATGAATCTTTAGCACAAATAAATTAATTTCATTTTGGACTTGAAAATTTTCAGAAAGTCACGTCATACACTGTACTATATTCTGTATCACCTATTCAAATTTTGCAGCTTTCTAAAAATGATGCTTAATCATAGAATTGCTTTACAAAATTTTCTAAATTATGGCCAATTTAGCAAAGCATTGCATATTTGAGTTCTTTATTTTTTTCTTGGGGGGGGGGGGGAGGCTGTTACATAACATTATCCGTAAATATATTGTTTCTTATGTTATGTAGTGTAACTTTAGTAGAGGCATCCTAAAAATTCTGAAGTTCTTGATGTAATTAATTTGTTGTAGAATTAGTTTGAAAGTTGCATGATTTTTACATATTTTAATAATTTATTGTTTTAAAAGTATCCATTCTTTTTGATTAACTTGTATGCACTGCTTGAAATGCAGTCGACTCCAGTTATAGTGAACCCGGATATTGTGAACTTTCAGCTATAGTGAATGTAAATCGTTAGTCTTGATTCATTTACATTAGAAATGTGCATAGCATTTTTCGGTTTTAGTGAACAGGACATTGGTTATAGTGAACCTAAAATTCAAAAATTCTGGAAATGGCAGAGATGAAGTTTTTGATGTCTGCATTCTCAAAGGTTGTCTGTATTGCATTCAATAAATACTCAGATTATCAAGCATCTGTTCCGAAATGCAGGGGAATTGTCAGTAGACTAACATGTCGAGTGGAAGAGAGGAACAATAGTGCACTAGACTCTTGACCACTGTAAAACCAGGAATTTATTCATTGCAGTGATGCTTACTTATTGCTTTAGCTTTTTAACTCCCTTGCGAAATAGCTGAAGTCTTGTGGTGTATTCCTCTCCATACTCCTTTTCTCCGATACCCCCAGTGCTTAAAAGATAAGCTCATCTTTTCCACCCTGCATGAAAGCCTGTGACACCCATACTTCCAAAATGAAGAAGAAACATGCAACTTTTTTCATTCTCATTCTTGACCAGAAAGAAAAGACCATAAGCGCTTCAATCCAATTCATCAAACTGTGCTCCTTCTAATTGTATTCACACTTGCTATCCAGGACGTCTATAAAGGGGGTTCAATTCTTATTCAGTTAGAATCAATGGCAATTTTCGGCTACTAAGCACTTAACAAACAATAGGGTACATTTCATGGTGAACAAGAACAGACATAGCCTTACCATGGCACAGTGGTTATATCACTGAAAATGGTAGACGACCAAAGTGTGAAGGTCCCGGGTTCGGGTCCCTAAGTGCAGTCGTCGATCTAGCGGTCTGGAGTTTTGGTAGGTTTTCTCAAGATGTAACGTGAATATGCCTTAGAACCCCTTAGAAAGTCCTCCTACCAAGGTATCCCTCATCTTAGGCAGATACCCCTCGCTCAGGTTTGCCTTAATCACACACACAAGAACAGACATATCTCTCATTCTTGATTGATTGCATTTTCCATTCCTGGTGCAATAGCGCAGGTTAAGGATTACCACTACTCGCTATTGCTTGATTGGCTATAGCACTTTCCGGCCAATTGAATGGAATTTCCCAAATTATTGTAGCACTTAGGAGTAATAAGACATAAATACAATTGATTATGCTTGATTTACACAAATATTCAGTACGGGTAAAAAACACTATTTTTTACTTATGTATATAATGCATTCCTTGCTCATATGGTGACACTTCGCTTATAGTGAACGAAATTTGCCAGCCCCCAGAGTTTCACTATAACCAGAGTCGACTGTATTTTTTTCTTCCTGCATTATTTGTTATTAATATTTTAATTAAAGAAATTTTTAAATGCTCTTTTTTTTATAATTATCCTAACTAGTTTCTAAAATGAATTATCTGTATGTTGAAACTCTGTTTCGGCTTTAAAAAAGCAGGTTACAGCATTTTCAGCATATAATTAAATAAATCATATTTTATGATTCACATAAGAACTGACTAGAATTATAAACTTCTGGCTTTCAATCTTTTTTTTTTTCATTAAATTATTTAATTTTTTTTTATTTTAAATAGATTCTTGTATATAATTAGCATATTAACATATTTGACTTGCTTTCTTATTCTTAAATTTGTACTGTATGTTCTTTGACTTCCATTTTTTCTGCATTATGTTGTCTGCACATTCAAACTAAAATTTGGAAAATTTTGCTCTTTCTGCTTTGAAAGGGAGGCTTCCATAAATTATGTAATGCCCAAAGAAGAGCTTAGGGGTTGAACCAAATGTAATAATTTGGGATAGGGAAACAGAGGGCTCAGCAGTGCTGTTATGTCACACTCATGTTGTAATCATGTTGTCAATGAGTTTTCAAATTTTCGCACCACGTGTATCAGCTTGTGTATTAGTTAAAACCCAGTGGCGGCCCGTGGTCAAAAGTGTTAGTGCAGCCGGAAGCATATGAGCCCCCCCTCCCCCTTCCTCCGGACAGGATTGAAAAAGCTTTGTTACTGAATTCGAAAGCTGGCGGATTAAGCCCTCACTGAGGAAAAAAAAAAAAGAAAGAAAAAGAAATTACATAAAAAATGTAAGAGATCCTATTTTACTTCCATAAAATTGACATAAATTTCAACCAGCCGCTCTTATCCTCAAAATTGCAATAATCCGTGTCTGATTCGAAGTTTCCTTAGAATTTTCTTTTGTAACGATAACTTGAGAAGAAAAGAAAACGTACTTATTTTTTATAAGTCAAATCAATTCGCCTTTCTTTTAAACATGCGAATCGGTCAGTGATGTCCCCATAAAAAGGGGTTGTTTTAATTCAGATATCAACAATTTTAAAAGCTCTTTAAAATTTCCCATGTTTAAAGAATTTTCTCACTCGCCATGTCCTCTAAATGCCAGTTCTTGCTTAGTTAAAAACAATACTGCTTTGATGGGTAATTGTCCATTCATAAGCGTCTATTGAGGCTTACCTTCTTGATAAATTCAGCAATATAAAGTCGAGAGTTTTCCAAACATATATTCTCCTTACCCCCTCCCTCACTTCTCGTCCGAGCCCAAGTTCAGCCGCCGTTAAAAAATCTTCCATCGGCTGTATCAGCTGCATATTCCCTATGCCGGAGAGGCTGCTTATGTAGTCGTTGTCATGGCAACAGTGCTGCCAATTTTCTTTTCAGCACTCTGGGCTGAACCAAAGATTTTCCCAATTGAATTGCGGGAAGATTAAAGTGCTTTTTTTCAGAATGAGCGATCCGGCCACAATACGATTTTTTTGTTTGGTTTTTTTCGGAGATTTACCGTAGGAATTCCACAATTCTAATCTGAATTTAGGAAAATTAGTAGAATAAATTATTTTAAAGTATATGCTGATAATTTCAAGTGCAGCCCGGCTGTACTTGCTGTATCCCACGAGCCGCCACTGTTAAAACCATAGTTTTAAAAAGCCAACCCACATGGGTGTTTTGAGGTTTTATTTAAAAAAATATCAAAACTCAAGTTTTTTTTTTTTTTTTAATTCAGAATTTACATTATTCAGTACTTTAAAATAGAATAATTAATTTGCATATTTAAACTTTAATATAAATTTATCATGTTAAAATAATAACAAACATGTGTGAAAGAAGTTTAATACTTAAACTATTTTCAAATTAATTGTTGTGGATGCATAATGCAGGTTTGGAATTGCTTAAATTACGATACTTCAAAAAAAGGGGGAAAAGTTAAACCCATTAAGGTTTAACATATTTTTAGAATGTCTTAAACATAATTATCTATATTAAACTTAGGGAATTTGGTGGTGGCCACTGTAAACTGCACATTATTACACTTACAGTAGAGTTGAGATAAAATTATTAGAAAATACAAATGCTAATAGGATCATAACAATTACGTATTAACCCGAATATAACACAACCCCGAAATTTTCCATTGAGGTAATTAGAAAAATCCTATATTTAGACCTCAAATTTAGCGCAAGTCAGGTTTTTAATGGGAAATGATCAGTCAAAAAATATTGCATTATAGTCTGGCTGGTACGATATTGCACTGTTACGATCCTGTTGTGGGATGGGGGTCCTCAGTAAGTTACAGTTGAGCCTGATAGCTGTGCAAGATACCATATTAAGCTAATCTGCCGCTCCCTCCTTGACGAAGGAAAGAGATTACCTTCTCCCTCCATCAAGAGTATGAGGTAGGACTCAAGCTCACCAAATCCTCCTCATTTCCTACGTCATTGAATGCCAAGAAAGCTTCTCGTTGATGATAACATAATTTGGTAATTAAAACAAGTGCCAAATTGCAAAACTAATAAAATTTTTAATTTAACTAAATAAGTAAGGAGGCAGAGATTGTTTAAAGGTGTTCTACCCGAGAGAGTGGTCATCTTCACAGGACTTTTGAACAGCTTTAAAAACAAACCAATGGTGTTAAACACTACAAAAAAATTAATAATGCTTCTTCAGCCTATGAACTATGGACTGACACTGACAGTTAAGCTGTATGTCTCATGGAACTTTCAGGAAAAAATTATAACAGAACTTACCTTTAAAAATCAGCTGAGGATTTACCCATTTTTATAAAATATTTCAAAATTTCATGTGTTTAGCATTTTTTCCTGACAGTTTTGTAGCTCCTATAGGTTCAGTGTCAGTTCAGAGTGCAGCTTGTAAAGAGACATTCTAAATTTTTCCCCGTTCTAGCACATTTAAATTTTTTAAAAAGCTGTTCAAACGTTGCATGATCTGCAAGTGGAACAGCCTTACGTTTGAAAGTTTTGATTTCTTTAGTCTTGAAATAACAAAATTTAATGTAGGATGAGCGAAGTTATTTTGCCAATTCATTATTTTGCATAAATAATGAATCTTAAATATGTAGGAAAACACTTATCTTCTGATTAAGAGAATTGTGCTGAGTCTTGGTTGACAAGTGAACAATCTGAATAGCTTGTACCATTTGTAATTTTTAAAATTAAATATGAATAGTTATATCCACCATCAATGTTTATGATGATGTAATGAAGAACTTAAGCTCTACTCAGTGGTGAAGTATTTTGGAAAAAAAATTTCAATAAATGAAAGCTTTGAAGTTTTCTGTAACTTTTTAAGTAGGCTCTTTGGGTCAAACACTGGGGGCTTCTCGTCAAGCTGACCATTTGGCTGAGACATATGCATCTGGAGCCCATGGTCACAAAAGTGCAGTTGGGCAGCACAGGCCTTGGCCCTGCAGAAAGGCTGTTATGCCAATGCTTGACTTTCTTTTTTTTTAATAGTTGCCCAGATCATTCAGCATCAATAGAGAGTTTTAACCATAGGATTAATATGTTTAAAATTGCAAAACAGATTGGTTTGTAGAAATGTTCATTAACTAGTCAAAGTGCACAGATATCTTAATAATATGGAAAAATTAAAAGAATATTTAGAGTTGTGTGAATCTAATCTGGAAACTTGAATATATATTTTTATTATTTTGAATAGAAGCTATTTACTGTGAATTAAATACACCATGGAGTCTTGACTTATGTGAGGGATGCATTCTAAGACCCCTCGCACAAGTGAAAATTTCACGTTGTAAGATGGGTGCAGGTTTTTGAAATACATGCACTGTTAATTTAGACATTTATAAACATCCTACAAACTGTTTTAAACCGTTCTCATACATAATCATTTCTCTCATAAAGTATTGAATATATGAATAGAATCAGGTTTTGTGACAAAGGCAAAGGGGCGATGAAAATTTACCAAAAAATGTTATGTAATTTATAGAAGCTTCTACAGTATGTCTACTCACTTGGCCAGAGTAGCCACATGTTTTTAGGAAGAAGTCAATGTACAGGGTGTCGACAGATCAGGGAAATCATGGAAAAATCAGGGTACTTTATCAATCTGGAAAAATCATGGAAATATCAGGGAATTTTGCAAAAATATTTAAAATCAGGGAACTTTCGTTTTGGCCTAGTGAACTAGATCATTTTTAATTGTCAATCTGATGCGCGGCTCCGTTCTGGATAACACGATACTCAACTGATGCACAGATACAGACATTTTACGAATCCAAAACCAGAATACAGATCATACGAGAACATAGAAATATGAATCCGAGACTCAAGTGATGTAGGTACTATCACTATACGAATCAGAAAAAGCGCATGTATTCGGACTCGTTCTAAGATGTGGATCATACAAGAAACCGGATATGCGAATCATATCGGCATGTGAATCAATTTCGCATGTGAATTGCTTCCTGAATAAAGTCATAGGTAAAATGAATGGTAAAAGATGATTTAGTCCTCTACTGCGCCATTGTGTTTTTTAAAGTGATGGGACATTTGAGTGATGCCAGCTAAGCTCCCCCGCAAGACGATTTTTTTTTTGTATAGATAGTACTCATTTTTAAGCCTTTTTACATATTTTTTAAAATTTGAAACGATACATTGATTGAAATAAAATAAGTTGACTAGGTGGCCATTTTATTTTGATCAGCCATCCTTACGTTTAAAATTGAACACTATCTTTATAAAACTAGGAAACTTTCTGCTACATATTGTCTTTTAGTGTTCAACTAAATTTTATGTTTGGATTTATGAAACTGAACTACAATTTTATTAATATTAAGCATTTTTGTGGTTTTCTATTATTTATTTCCCTATATGAAGCATTTACTTGTTGGTGCATGATGCACAATTGTGATTTACATGAATTATGGTATGTATATAATTAGTTCTGGAATTTTGATAAAGATAGTCAGGGAAAAATCTGGGAACTTTTTTTCTCAATTTCTGTAGTCACCCTGATGTAGTCTCTCACTTCTGGTGTTAAAACTGCCACATATTTCTGGAATTGATATTGATTTAGTATTAAGTATATCAATAAAGTAATTAAAAAGTCTAATTTGAATTTAAACCAGCAATTGTATCATGCTCTTTTCTTGTTGAAAAGAAAACTAGGTTTATGCAGAATTTCAGCCTTATCAAGTATTTTTTGTATCAAAAATTAACTAGATTGTAACCTCTAGATTTTTATTTATTAGTATAGATTTACCTATGCTATGTTTTTGTAAAGCATGTATTTATCTAACTATCTGTCTTTTTTCAGGCTGGTTGCATACTTTTTGCTTTCCGGCGTTATAAAGCGGGTGCAGACACTGCATTCATGACCAGTGGTTTCGAAGGAGATGGCACCATGCCAGGTGGTGCTCCCTACACTAGCTACCCAGATGGACCAGAGATGAATGAGAGTTACCAGGAGCCTCCTTTCTCATCTACCCAAAAAGACATGGGCCCAGGTGGGCCAGCATTCCAACAGCCAGCTTATTAATGTGAATTTCCATTACTAAAATACTTATAATAATCTACTCGTTGAGTCATTTTTGTAGGTGAAAAACAAGAAGGATTAGAACAGCTCTCCAAATGTTTATGTACAGTGATTGTGCATTGTTCTATTACTATACTATACTGTACTCCTTGGATGGTGACTTAAAACGGTTTTTGAATCCTCTTTGACAAAATGTTTTGGGGGTACATTAGCATGCTGGGTTGGCAATGATTTAGAAATAAACTTAACTCTGTCATGGTGTATTTTGACAGATTTGCCCAGAGCTGGCAGTGGGGGGGTATCCCGTGAGATTTTTTTTTTTTTATTTTTTTAAATTATTGCACAAATGAATGTATGCTGTGGCAGTATATATGTATATAGAATTATTTTAGTTAAAAATTAGTGATAAAACTAATGATGAATTTATATGTTCAGTTATAATACTTAGTTTTAGAAATTGCATGCGTAGAACATAATAAATGTTGTAATTAATTATCTTTTCAGTAATTTTTTAATTATTATATTTTTAATTCAAATTAATTTAAAATGGGTTTATTTCAAAGTAAAATTTGAATATCTGAGTTTCTAAAGTTCTTTTGTGTTTTATTATTATTTTTAATAAATTATATTCTGTCTCACTTGCCAGCCCTATGAATGTCATTTTATTAGGTGTTTCTATGCAACATCCAAGAGAAGTGAAACAATGAATTTATGTATAGTCGTGTTTATAAATGCACTGTTTCATTATTTTATTTTAAAATGATGACTCGTGTTGATTCTGAAGTATTGAGGTAAATGTGTAATCTGTGCTTTAATAAATAAGGATTTTTATTTATTTCACAAAATAATTATTTTGTGCCCTTTATTTCTAGTATCATGTAGCCCTGAGATTTTTTTCATTATGAAATGGGGCTTATGATAAAATGTATTTATCTATTGTTTGTTAGATGTTAACAGCGTACTGAAATGTGCATCAGAACATATCTTAAAATAATATATTAAAAGTACACAAAAAAGTCTATCCCTTTTCCCTGTAATTTTATATATAAGACATCATGTAGTATTTTAAGAATTCTTGGATTGTATTTATTTTTTTTAATGGTTGTTGATTTATAAAGAGATATTTTACAGTGTTTTTTTTAATCTATTATTTATTTTTTTTTGTTGACTTTAAAGCATTATGTATTTTTAAAAGAAGAGTCAGTATTATCATCGGCTTACAAATGTGTGACTTTCGTTCGGGATGTTAAAAATAAATAAAAAATAAAGACAGTTACTCACACATTTTAAAAATATCAGTCTCCAGGTGGAAACCTTAAAAAATTGTCTGAAATTTTATGTAAACCAATTAAAGCATATTAAATGAAATGTGAAGTAACTTTCATGATCAAAAGTTTTGAGTTTTTTATATTTTTTAACAACAGTTTTCCCTCTAATAAGACTAGTTTTATTAATTCTTATTAATGTATGTTAATTATTGTAATAATTTGAGTGTGTTGCATGTTAATGTGGTGTTGTAAAGTTAAAGATATTTTTTTCAATATGATGTAAATTATTTCACTGCTATCAACTTTGTTTCTTAAAACCACTTTCTAATTTAGTTTAATTTATGCTTTATTTGATATTTTTCTTATGATAATGCTTGCTAATTTAGTAAATTAGTGGAAGTATTGAAAGTAATACTTTTATTCTACTTGAAAGCAATATGTAGTACTGAAAATTATCGCTGTGTTCAGAATTACTTATAAGGTTATTTTATAAGCTTTGCAGTCTTGTTAAGATGCATATTAGTCTAATTGCACAACTAAACTATTAAATTAATCCTAATTTTAATAGTAGGCATTTACATCTCAGTTTTTTTATGCAAACAAAATAAGTTATTATACACATTACCTTAGCTTATTTTGCATAGAGCTTTTCCTGTAGAATTTGTATGAAGTGTTTCCTACATTGTGTGTGTATTTGGATGAAATCTGATTTTGGGTAGAACTCTTAAACATAACCTTTTTTTTTTTTCTAAACTCATAAATAAATTTAATATTAAAACAATGAATTGTTGTGCTTGTCTCACTACTTTTTATAGATATTAAATTGTGGTGATCTAAAGTATTAAATTTTAAATAATTTTTCAGACCAATTTAATAAAAGGTATAAATATGCAGTTTGTATCATCCTATTGTACTTTTTTGTATTTTTGGCTAATTAAATAAGAGCTAGGTTTATCTTTATGGTGTTAGAACCATTAACATTTAGTAATTTTGCTTTCATGAATTTAGAATTGTAAATAAAATTACAGATTAACGTTATAAAAACATATGTACTTAATTCAAACTAACAATTTTATATTTTGCAATTGGTCAATTTGAAACTTTTGTATGTAAACTAAATAAAAAGTGGTTTGCAGAAACTTCCATCATCTTCATAAATCAGTCAGTGTGTCCCTTTTATGTGTGAAGTTGAATAAATGTTCTCATGTTGGAAAAAAAAATTACGAACTGAAGATATTAAAACTAGTCAAGTTATCTATAGATCTCAATTGTAGATAGATGTAATTTACCAATTACAATGCAGTGTAAATGTACTATCTACAAATACTATGCTCATGTGTTACTGCATGTGCTTATTCATATTGCTGCATTTGTTGCAGTCATGTATAACATTCCATGCTGATCGCATTTGCTAGCAACTAGAGTATAATAATGCATTTTCTGTATTTGAATAAAGTGTGTTACTTAATTTTGTGTTTTTCTCCCTCACTCAATTTTGAGTGTATTTATAAGAGTTTTATGTTTCACTGTGTTATGCCTTGTTGAGCTTTGTGTTTTTATACTTGAAAAATAGGGGTATCAACTGTGATCAGTTTTTGTATTGTTCCATATTTTAATACCTTTGCATGAATTTAAAAAGAGGTATATTTTTAAAGATTTTTCATGTATCTTAATACATACGTAATTTTAAAATTAGTACCAGTTTTTATTAATTTGAAACTCAAGTATAAGTTTTGACTATAAAAATGATTTTTTTTTTTTTTTAATTATTATTATTTCTTGACCTAAAAATACTTTTTGATAGTGGTGGTAATTTTTTTTCTTTCATTTATTTATTTTTGAAAGCTGGTTTTATGAACTAGTGGGATTTAGTTTATAATGATATATATTTTAAAGTAGCAAAACATATGGTGGAATGACAATAAATTTAAGTACTTTATTATTAAGTTATATCTGTTAAATATATGTATTATATTTCTAGTTAATATTTCTTAGTTAATTTTCTTTTATTTTTATTTTTCTACTGAGCTAATACTGATTTTCTGGATAATCTTAAAAATTTAAAGGAATACTTATTTTGATGTAGCAATTTTTTTTTAAATGCTCGGTTAAAATTGTAATTTTTATAATAGTTTCTGAATCTCCAAATGTTTTACTTTTAATCCAGTAAACTTAATCCCCTATTAATCTGGATTATACTTAGTTATTCAAGATTAATTACTGGTGTCTCTATGGCAGTGTAGATAATTACTGTAAAGAGTTGGTACCTCTGTTATTATAAACTAAGAAACATGTAAAAAATAAATAAATAAAAATAACAATGAAAGAGAGTGGTAAATATATTTCTCGATGTCTATTTTTATGAAAATAACATTTTATGGATAAAATGTTTTTATGTAGTAGTGTGTAGGTGTTATACGTATGTTTTTCTCTGTGTTCTTAAATTTTGAATATTTTTTAAATAATCTTTGTTGTTTTGTGTTGACTTTTTGTGCACCAACAAAGTATTTCATGTTTTTTCAGCAATTTTATCATGATGCCATGTGATTGAATAAGTATTAAAGTTTATTTTAATGTCATGCGCTAACTTTCTTTTCTTTTCTTTTTTTTTTTTTTTTCCTTCTTTCGCTGAGTAATTTTAAAACTAAGTTCTTGGTATTTGTTTAAAATGTCCCATTGTGTTTTCAAAATTTTAGTACTTAAATACTTAGTACTTACTACACCCATTGTGTTTTTGTTTTTTTTTTCTCCCATTTTAAATCTTGTAATTATTAGTTTGTCCATTGTTATACGATGTATACAAATGCATAGATATTTGTGGAGATATTTTATTGTCTAAAATTTTATAAATGAGTTAAAAGTTAGCTATGTGTTTTTATAAATATATTTCTTTGTTATGTACAAAAGCTTTTCATAAAAAAAAAGAACTCATGTGCAAGAAAGGATATAAAAAATTTTAGGTTGAATAATGATATACCTCACTTGGGCATCTGCAGTCTGATTTTATACACATTCAATTATTAAACAGTTTGGTGGGAAATGTATCAATAAATGTTACTAATATCATACTAAAGCTTTTAAAATGTGTTTTTCAAATGTATAGATGCCATTTTCTATTGATGAGTGAGTTACATCTTTGGACATCGTATTTCAAAAATCAAGTTGAGGAATGTGTAATAAACTTTTAACCTACCAGCTAGAGATACCATGTTGTTAAATAAGATCAGTTACTGAAAATTTTTCTGTTCCATAATGTTTTTATTAGATTTAAAGAAAAAAGAACATCCAGTGTGTAACTTCCTGATACATGTAATATATTTTCCAATTTCCTTTACGAATCAAAACAACTATTCAGTTATTTCTACTACTTGTTAATACAGTATGTTAAAAATAAAAAATATATTTCATTCATATGTTAGAAGGCATAAAGTGGCAAAAGTACTTTGGCACCCAATGGAGATAATTTGAATGTATGAAACATCTATAATACCCTCTCTAGGGAACGTTTATTTTATTTATCTAGTTTATCCAAAAAATTGTTTTCTGTAAAAATTAATCATTTGATATGTACCAACAGAAAATAATCAAAACTTCTTTCAGTGTACTTTAGTAATCAAGTCCTAAAGACACTTAGAGTAATGATAAGTTGAAGTGTGTTAGCACACATGCTTGTTTAGCATACAGTTTTTTAAAAATTTCTTACAAGAATCAAGTTATTTGGTATCCTGGTTAATAACTTCAATCTGAGAGACTAGATGTCCATTCATCTTATGTGGCTATGCCTTTGAAAAGACATTTATGAAAGCTTTTAAAATGAATTTTTAAGATACTTTTTGTAGATTTCATCTTTTAATATTGAAATGGTTGAAATTTTGTAATAAATTTATGAAGCTGCATTGATGCCCAAGTTTTTTCAATAATAATAGCATTAAATATTTTGATTTGCAATCTGTTAACAAAGAAATTTCTTTTTTTTTTCCTTTGCTTTATCTGCTATTTCTAAATTTTCTCAATTGATTATTGAATTATCAATTTATTTTTGGTATCAGTTCAAAAGATTCATTTTCTTTTTGTTTTTCCCTAAACTGATACAGTTCAGCTTTTAAACAGGTATATGTAGATGCGATGTTTATTCTGCCATTACCAGTGTATTTAGTTAATTTAAGGTTACACTTTCTGCAGAATATCTTGGTTATTTATTATCGCAAGTTTGTATTATAGCATTTACAAAACTTTTTTGGTCAATAGTCAAATGCACCTGATATGATTTAAAAGTTACATTTAGTTTCATAGATTTTTGAAACTCTTCACTATGTACACAAAACACACTTGTTCAACCAAGAGTTCACCTCTGCAGTAGTGTAATCTTATCAATTGCTTCCTATACATTCAGTTCTTTGATGTTTTTAGTGCATGAAATCTATTACTAAAACCTGGATTTTCAATATTCTTTCATCAGTAGCTCAAATTTTTCATTTTGCTTAGTGCCATTGTACTTAGCCAAACCACTGTGATGTACCATATCTAGTCAAATAAAATTCTATCAAAAAAATTTAAACTGTTTATTTTTTTTTTTTCCCCACAAAAGATCTTTAATTAAATTTGGTATGCTTACATCCAGAAAACCAAATCATCTGATTCAGGTAGGCTACAAATTACTTTACAGTGTTTTTCTTTCCCTTTATTTTCATCTTTAAAGTACTTTGCCTTTGTCCAGATCTTCAGCATTTTCTTTTTAATAGTGACATTTACATGTGCTTCAAACAACTATTCTGCTGTTTAAAAATATCAGACCTATCTCTCTCAGCTCTCATAGGAAAGGAAAAAAAGTATTTGAGGTATAGTGGTTTAAATGAGGTTAATTAAAAATTATTTGACATGCTTTTGCTGTAGTAAAATACTATGGTATGATATCAGATTAAGTATGCATACATCCGTAACATTTTTTTAACATTCATGCATGCCTTTAAAAAAGTCTTTTGGAGACCTTTGATTTCTACTTTCTTTGTTTCTGTTAGCTTTCTAAGTTTCACAGGAGCTGCAAATCTCTCATGGCCAACATATTTGAGATTTAAGAAAATTAAAGAGATCTACTGCCTTCTCTGCATTTTTTGTTGTCTCTTGTGCATTGGTATGCAACTTTCCTTGAAAAGTGGTCTTTGGGCATAAATTTTTGTTATTTATATTATCTGAAATTCGAGATACATTCAAAATCTCTGAATTTCAGTTATTTCAAAAAATATATTTTAGAATAAACATAAGAAAATACACTGAACTTCTATTGTAAAAGCAGGGAATTTCAGAAATTTTGATTTGTTAAAACAGGTACAACTGATCTGAATTTTTAGTAAATTTTATTTTTAGACATATGGTAGCCATTTCAAAAACCACTTAAATCACAACTTTTCAAAAAAATCAAAAACTGTACTACACACAAAAATGCAGCTTTTCAAAAGCTTGTTTCTGTTTGTTACAGAGTCTGGACTTTGAAGAATTTGATAACATTTATTACTGAACTAGCCCATTCTTCCTGTGATAGGAAATGAACATTTTTGTTACATTTGTATTTTGAATTGATTCCAGTGACATGGAATCTTTAAAAAAAAAAAGCAAAATTGTTGGACTCTTGATGTAAAGTTTGCATCAGGAGTACTTAACCTGAGATCTTTACAATATTATGACACAAAAACTATCTTAGTGTCATTCGCAACAAAAAAAAAAAAAAGATTGACGTTTGTGGAGAAAACTCCCCACTTTCAAAATGTCTTATTTCTACATCATACTGTTTTTTAGGTTAAAGTTGTAGTATGGGAATGAAATCCCTCGGCTAACCACACCAGTGCCACTTACTCTTGCAAACGGCAATTCACAAGAGCTGCAAATTCATAGCTCTGGTAGCACAGATGCAGAAGGCTCTGAGACGTACGAGAGAGCAGGTAATGTTTTTACTGTAATTAATCATATCGTTTTAGTAAAATAAAATAATCAAGACTACACAGTGTTCTTTGCTAGCATCCCCACAGTAGCACATTAATAACTCAGACATTACATGATGCAGACATGGGTGCCGGCAGAATATCTCCTAGGGGGGGGCTAGACTACTCCAGGGGAGGGCAAAGACTACTTTAATGTATGGTTGCCATGTTGGAAAGAGCAAAAAAGCAAGGGAAAACACTGCATACAAAAATCCAGGGGGGGGACCCAATGCCCCCCTTGCCCTATGCTGCCGATGAGCATGGATGCAGACAACCATTTTATTTTATAATTAAAAATCACAGGTGTAAATGATACTTGAAGTAAAAGTCTGAATTCGTAAATAATACATAACCTTAAATTTTAATTAATGGCTTCTAGAGAATTTTCTCTTCTATCTGATAATATATCGGCCGTTTTCTGATAGATATTATTTCTGCTGCTGTTGTTAATTATCTGTGAAAAATCAATAAAATATTGATATAAAAAATTTCTATCTCAAATTTTGAAAAAATCACTGTGCATAACTTCATGCTTAAAACTTCCTACCCACGCCACAGATAAGGTAAAGCATCTAGATTAGGGAATGCAATCCCTCACTGTTTTTCGTTTTGTGGGATTGTGTCTATTGTTGCGTCCACTACTAATTCCCCCCAAATAAAATATTTTCCATATATAGAAATAGATGCAGTAGATCAGCAGTGCACAAACCATGGGTCGCAACCCCTGGAGGGGTCGCGAGAAAATTTTTGGGGGTCGCCAAATTCAAAGAGATTCAAATTTATGAAAAATCTACAATTATTCATTTCAAAGAACTGAAATAATACAAGAGAAGAAACTGACAATTATTATTTTACGAGCACGGTATTCGCGATCGCTATCACGGGGCTTCAAAACCACGTTATCATGCATAGTGATCTTCAAAATTATTTTCCATTAAAACAAAACATCGATCTCGATTGGATCCAGAGGATGACTTACGACTTGCGATTTCCAATACAGATCCGAACATAGAAGCAATCATGAGCTCTTTGCAAGCACATATTTCACATTGACATTTTATGATGTAAAGTTTCTTTAAAGTAATTTTCATTTAAAAATATTTATATCCATATGCATATATAAAGCATTGTTTCATAAAATTGTGTTGATTCATTAACTGATTTTTATGATGTTACAACTTTTATAACATTTTTATGGTGGTTTATAAGTTTGGTGCACTGTTTTAAAATTGCGTTATTCCAATCGATGACGTCACGACACTCTTTTAAAAACGCCCTGTAAGAGCAACTCCCAGAAGGAATTTCAATGTAACTTCGTTTTCAATTAAACAAAATGTCTACTGTCTATCCAGGGGTCGTGACAAAATTTTACTCGAAATAGGGGTCGCGACAAAATTTTACACAAATTAGGGGGTCGCAGATGAAAATAGTTTGCGCACCACTGCAGTAGATGTATATCTTCCAGTACCTAGGGAATGCAATCCTGCACTGTTTTTCATTTCTGGATTGAGAATTATTAATCCCACAATCCTGCGAGATTGACATTTCATTCAAACAAAATTAATTTTAATCGAGAAAAGTAGGAAAAAGTAAGACTGTAAGCATTACTAAGTTTAATACTTTATCTTATTTGATAATTAATACAATACCTTACATAAATATGATAATTATAGTCATAACATAGTCTTCCCGTGGGAATAGGATTGCATTCCCTAATCCAGAAAGACATCTTCTATAGTCCAGGGGTGTAGCCAAGGGGGGGGGGTCATAACCCCCCCCATGAGGAATTTTTTGCCATACAAAATGTATATTCTTCACTACATTGTCACACCCACGTATACATATATATGAGTTGTAGTAGTCGTAACCCCCCCCCCATGAAAAATTTCTGGCTACGCCCCTGTATAGTCTAATGATAACACGAATCTGATGCAGCGTGCCCTTAGCAGCAGCAAAGATTTACTAAGAGTGATATAGTTTTCTCCCTAATCCTCCTCATCTTCACCATTTCACCTATATCTATTTACATGTGTACTAACTTTTTTTCCCTCTGCTATTTTGTTTTTGTTGCTCCTTTTTCCTGCTTGACTCCAAATGCACATAAGAGTTAAGTTTTTTAATACAGCTCTTTATATGCATTAGAATATCCAAACAAAGTTCACTACCTGTAAAAAATGACAACTTTCCAAAAAAAAAAAAATTAAAAACCGAAAAGAAATATGGGAGTTTAATGAATTGCGTATAATGATGCATGTATTGTTTCTTTTTTTTTTTCTTTTTGCTTAAGATTTATCTAAAAAGCAAAGTTTGAAGCTTTTTCAACTCTACTGTAGGTATACATGTATGAAAAACATAAATAAGCTTTTATGAATAAATAAAATGATATTTTAATCTGTAAAAATTAGTCATATAGCACAAATAAAATTCATAAATGTTTAATTTGTAAATAAAGTTATTTGTTGTACTTACATTTTTCCTACGTATTTATTCCAAGTCAAAATCAAGAATGAAAACTGGATTTGAGCAAGTTCTCAAAAGGCTTCATTAAATAAGATTAAGCGGAATTTTATTCAGTTTAGTTACTTGATTATGCCGTGATTTACTAATTACTAACTGACCACGAATATAACAGATGTAGAACGACAATTTCTATAATAAGTAGAGATTATTCATGTAGTGAGAGTTAAACAATATTCGTCCTTTAGATTTGTTTTTGTTAAAAGTTCTTCCAAAGTCGTAAATTATCTGGAAATTGTGCCAACCCATTAAACTAACACTGGTTACGAACCTAGTAATACTAGTGCTGTGCAGGAAAGGAAACATTAGAGCCTCAAAATAGCACCAAATGCTACCAAGCTTGGGTGACTTTCGTCAAAATACTGACCAATTTGGCACCAAAAAGTAAATCCTCAAAACTGAACTCCTATAAGCTTGCCAATATTTACCTAAAAACTACCAACCCTAATATACAATGGGAAAATTAAGGATCAATATCGTGCATTCTAACAGGGCCGTACCCAGGGGAGGGGGGTGGTGGTCCAAATGTCCGGACCCCCCCCCCCCCGAAATTATCACAATATCTATATATTTATATATAATATGATGATATTTAATAAGTCAGACCCCCCCCCCTTCGAAATTATTTCCTGGGTACGGCCCTGCATTCTAATCAACTTACCTGTAACAAAATCCAAAGTTTTATTATTATTTGACTTATAAAATATGAGTTTTAGAATAAATTGAACCCATAAGAGCAGATCATCCGAAAAATTCATAACAATATTCTGGAATAGGATTGCGTTTTAGTGCGATTATACAAATTTTCCTATGATTCTTAGTTAATGTTAGTGGTCTTAAGATTTTGTTTTGTCTGATTAGACGCCACTATATCTTATTTCCTAATCTGAAAACAAGCTCTTACTAGACACATTGAATTTTCGCGTAACCTAAGTTTTGCGATGGAGTTTATCAATCCCACGAATTTTTCCACGAATGAATCCACGAACACAACACTGAAAGAAAAATCTTTACATAGGGCCATTATGGAAGAACAAAATTCTACGTCAAAATAAATAAATACAGCTGAATGGGCATTCAGAGCGTAGAGCCAAGTATTGACGTCTGTACTTGTACAGCCTACCCCCCCCCCCTCACACACACGCACAAGCAACACAGTACACTCAATTAAAATAAACATATTTCTCAAAAAATACATTTTATTTATACAGTGAAACAACTTCTTCCATCTTTGCTTAAAAATAAAGAAATAATCACATTTTTCTCTTCTTTTTTTCTGAAAATATCTTTACATTTTACTTACACATGCAAATGAATATTTATGTACATGGTCTCTAATTAGGTACGCAACGTACGTTTTTTTTTCTACAAATACCGTCAGAGGTAATCAAATTTTGATTTAAAACATGCAAGATACATAGATATAACATTATAATATAATCACTCAATGAACTGAAAGTCTGTTTTGCAAGATATTCCACTTTTTAGAATTTTTCCTGGAAATTTCACAACCGATTTAGGTTTATTGTTTCTTTGCTTGTGAAGGAACAGCTTAAAGATGTTCATATCTCTGAAGTAATAGCTAATTTTAGTTTATATTCGAACATCACGTGATTTTTCTATAAGAAGCTAATTTTCATAACCGAAAATTTTGATGGTCCAGTAAGTTATTTTGTAATGAATAATGCCTTTACATTATTTTTGTTCGATATGGATAAGATAAACTATTACTGGTTTATGCAAGATTGCATTCCACCTCAACAAATACAGCAAATCTCAACCCGTATGACTGATCCTTGTCGGAAAATTTTAAAACATCTATTACAAACAGCTCAGAACGTTGGATGACTTGTAAATAAACTGCGTGTAAAATAAACGTTGGATTGGATGTTTAAAAAAAATTTTTTTATTAGTTTTTAGCACGTTGTCTTTCGACTGTATCGTGTTTGACACCGTGGTTTTAGGACCGCTCCGTACGGTAGTTAATTACAATTCACCCTGGCAAAGGACTTATGGCATCAAAAGTGACCAAGGGCCCTGCCACAATGTTATGGGCAGCTTTCCGTCGTTGATAAATCAAGCTTTCTCCACTCATGACACAATCCGAGAAAACATCTCTGTGTGCTACCTCGAAGCTATATTAATCTTTACGACGTCGGATTCACTACCTGAAATACCACAGTTTTTTTCTCGACAGGGTATATGTAGGCGAAAACTACTTTCCGGTACCAGACACTAGACGATGGATGGGTGTTTTGTGTGTAACACGGAGTATTAAGCACTCCCACAAAAGGTCCCCCTTTCCTGGGCAAGCTCGAGTGTCCGGCCCTGCAAAAAAATACACCCCTTTCTTGATCGATGTCTCCCCAACCCCTCGGAAATTCTGAAGACAATGCCTTCGTTTGAGAAATTGTAGAAAAAGGGGAGGAAGCAGTGTGATGTGATTGGTTGATCGGTCCCAATTCCGATACTGTCAGTAACAGGTAAAACAATTCTCACTTCTTTTACATGCTATATTCGTGGTAGCACCAAATTGAGGATTGCGGCTATTCATCGGAAGAATCTGACTATCCGTGAGTCAGAACTATCCGTCACTGATACTCTCCAGTAGCATCGTGGTAGAACCTCAGTCTCTAGGAAAACAATGAATTCAAGGGTAAATACTTTTTAATATGAACTGGGAAAACCAAAGTCCTGCATCATTTGTATTCCGCATGTGATATAATAATAATAATAATAAATTGCCGCCCTAGGCATTGGACTATTTAGACCCGATTAATGCTATTAACAAACCAGAAAATTAAGGAAGTTAGTAAATGTTTCGTTTTGAAATAAATAAATAAATAGATTTACCTTACGAATATAAAAGGGTCACATTAACTAAAGCAATTGTGTAAAAGTAGAGTGTGCCAGAGAAAGAAATCGTTTACTGTAGGAGCGGCCCTGATCGTGTAGTGTGTACTTCCCACACAAATAACTAATGCGAGTCTTGGAGTGTTACCATGGCGATCCTAGGGGAGGCGATACGGGGCATCTTCCGTCCAACTCCGGATAGATCTTGGTGCACTGTCCGAGCACCCTGTTGAGCAACTCGGGTCCGAACTTGTTCGCCGTCCTGTCCACCAGGCTCGGCTTCTTGAGGCAGCTGAATCCCCCGAATTCGCAGATGCGGTAGTGGTGCAAGAGCGCGACGGTGTCCGGCACTTGAATGGCCCGACTGCCTGCAATGAAGAAAGAACACTAGGATGTATTTAACCCTTTAACGCGCAGTGTTCCCGCTCTGGGAACACCCAATTCTGACGTTTTGACTGTCGCCAGTCACGAAGAATAGATCTGATTTCTATAAAAATAGTTGCGGGTGACATAGCCCCACGAGAATCCTTTACTTTTTAGCACGTCATTTCCTGTAAAAAAAAAATGGTCACGATTCTTTTTAACAGCACTGACATCTGCTGAAAAAGGGAAGAATGCGAGAACAGCTGGATAGATTGCCCAATGCTGAAAAAAGGGCAGCCGTTGCCATCGCTCGACTTAACGACCAGCAAGATGGCGGACGATCGAAACGTTCATCGCGTGCCACAGATCTAGAGACCCTTTTTTGACGCAGCATGAACGTTTCGATCGTCCGCTATCTTGCTGGTCGTTAAGTCGAGCGATGGCAACAGCTGCCCTTTTTCAGCATTGGGAAAGGGTTGCGCCTCAAAGGGTTAATGCTTCAGCACTTCACCCCAGAGAGTCTTTCGGGGTCAAATTTTCTCTCTCTGAATTATCTAACTCTCAACTACGCACGTTTACCGTCTTTTCAAATAGTATCTGCGAACCTTTCAGTTAAAAAGTATGTCTGTGTCTATAAATAGCAGCATGAAACAAAATTAAGTATATGAATCGATTTAGAGTTGGAGCTACATTTTGAGCATTCAGCTTTGAAATGAGTGATGTTCAGACGCGGCCTAAGGTGTGTGCGTTCCGCAGTTGCGATTTAGAGAAAGGCGCCGCAATTTGAAAGGCTGTAAAAAATAATATGGTAAAAATCTTACATTTTTATGTAGTTTTGAATGTAAATTGATTTGAATAAGTGGATAACTTTTGTTCAATAAATAAAATGTTGTTAGGAGTTTTCTCCTTACACACAAATTCCGTACAGTACGCCTATTCATGTACAAACTGATCTATATAGACCAGTTTGTACATTTATATATCGATATATAATCGATTATATTTATACCCATTTTCATTGAAAGGGGGGGGGCGCCAAATATTAGTTTTGCACACGTATCATTTTGCTTTTAGGCCGGTACTGGTAATATTTGATGGGAAGTATGAAACTACTCCAATTATTCATATTTAGACTGATTTATATTATAATGCAATTTCTAGTTTGCTTTTAACCCATTTAATAGATACAGGGTATCCACAAATGGCACCCTAATTTCAAAATTAAAAATCTCAGAAACAAAGATCAATAGACGAATGCCGCAAATGGGTTGTAAAAATTTTATATCGAAGTTTCGACACAGTAGTTTCAATAGTTGCTAATTGCCAGTTGCATAAACAGATTTTCTTCTTAGGGAGGGGGGTGGTGATAGTGGCGTAATCTTAATATTAAAAAAGCGTAATCCTTACGTTGAAAATTAAAAGTGTATCGACTTTAGTTAAAAAATCTTCAAGGGAGGTCAGAACTCCCAACCGTCCCCTTGCGTAAGCCACTGCTAACAGATGTCGGTACTAGAGATGAGACGGGCTCAGCCCGAGCCCGGGCCCGAACCGGGCTCGGGCTCTGTAATTCACAACTGCGTTCGGGCTCGGGCTCGTGAAAAATTTCTTCTTTATTGAACATACTCCTTGAAACAGATTTTAAAAAGTCATTCATGAGGAATATAAAAGTACTTATAAAAAAATAGGGGCACCACGGCGCACTAGCGGATTAAGGGGAGGGGCTACGGGGCTTCAGCCCCCCCCAAAAAAAAGGGATTGCTAAAGGGTAACATTCTGCTTCATTATGCACTTTGAATATGTTAAGTGATCTTTTTTAATCACTTAGCCCCTCCCAAAAGTTTTTACATTGGTTAAGACTAAAAATTTGCTTTATTGCATATTTTGTTTGGGTGAAATAAGCGTTTTTCAAACTTTAGCCCCTCCCAAAAGAGAATTTCTGGATCCACCACTGGGCACGGGCGCCTAGAAGGTGCGTGAAGCTCTTTGGATATTTCAGAACGGCGGCTTATATTACTTAGTTAGCCATGAGATCCGACATTATTTGATAAACACGGATATAAAGAATTAGAAAGTGCATTGAGAGTTTGCAACTCTATTTGTCTTTAATTTGCATAAACGGCAAAATTTATTGTATTCTATCAATGAATTAATTGAATTTTTTTTTTCTTTAGCTGAAATTTCGGGCTCTGGCGGGCTCGGGCTCCGGTTTAAATAATATTGCTCGGGCTCGGGCGGGCTCGGGCTTCAAAAAATGAGCCCGAACTCATCTCTAGTCGGTACATGTCAAAATAGATCGACGATCGTCATATACAGGGTGATTCACAAAACTTTGTCAGAAATGTAAAATGTGATAGAGGAGACCAAGACGATTTAGAATGACATAGCAATCTGGGGTTGGAAACGTCGTCTTCATTTGCCTCTTAATAATCACTTTTTGAAAAAGTCTTGAAGTAACAGGGAACTTTCCGACCATCGTATGTCAAATACTAATGCATCTTTCACAGAAAGCACTTCACCGAAAAATTGGTAGTTTGCAAATTCTATTTCATTTCCTTGTTGAAAATATCGGAGGAAAGCTCACTGCTTATAAAACTCGATTGAGAATTTAGACAAATACTCCAACAGTTCTTCGTAAGTGATTATTAACAAGTAAAAGAAGACTACGTTTCAGACCGCATACTGCTATGTGATTCTGAATCGTCTTGGTTTCCTCTATCACCCTTAACATTTCTAACAAACAAGTTTTGAATCACCCTATATAAGTATTAACTCATTCTCTGAAAGCCGTCATAACACAGTCTTTTAAAAATGTCGAGCGCTCGATACATACAGGTGGCACGAACGTTTAATGAAATATGTCATCGATGTCTCAACGGATATGGATTCACATGCCACACAAATCAATGGACAGTGTCTTTTAATGCGCCTCACATAAAGTTGCCATAAAAAGTCAGATCGGGAGAATATGGAGGCTTGCGATTACAGGACCATTTGTCAGCATTTTTAAACTACTATTTTGAAACGTCTGTATGAAATTCTTACATCTTGCACAATAAATATACCGTTTGTTGCACCCTTCAATTAATCTTTGTTTTTGATACTTTAACTCTGAAATCAAGGTGTTAATTTGCTGGACATCCTGCATATAAATTTCAAATAGAGCTGGATTCACTTGGTGTGATATGATACTTGGGATCAATTGTTACAGTAACTTATTCTGTGTCGTGATATGTGCATGCGATAAATACAGGGTGTCCCATAAATACCTAACAAATTCTGGAGCCAGATTCCTCGCTGGGAGTACATAAAAAATGCCCAAAGAGTAGTACCTGTACGATTCATGGTTTTCGAGAAAAATAGGAAAAACAAAATATGTCGTCACATCCGGTGCGAGGAAAAGCAACTAGAAACATTAAATTGGACACTGGATTACACATGGGGAACTCGGTGTTATGGCCACTACAATCTGGCACCTATGGATTTCTTTCGATGAAAACGTTTGAAAGAATTGATCTGACGAGTCTAATTACAACAAATAGTGATTCAGTCCCTCCCCTTCATGCTGTGCGTATTTATGTGGTTACCAGATTGATGCAACGTAAGCAACTGGGAATTATACTGCATGCAAGCCTCAATATGCACGGTAGACATTTTGAGCATCATTTATGAAAGCATATGCAAAAAAAACTATGTTCAGGGTTCGAATAAAGACTCTTTTCGTGCACCGGAAATGACGTTTCTGCTTTTATCTCGCACTTTTCTTGAAAACTACGGGCCGTACAGTTATAGTTCTTTGGGCACTTTTTATCTACTTGCAACGAGAAATCTGGCTGTGCAGAGTTTAGGCGGTATTTATGGGACATCCTGAATATGTATGTATGTTCTATACTCTTTGATACTCAAAAATTTAACAATAAGAGGATGGGGCATTTTATAAACTTTTGGTACACGGGATATCACTGTCATATTTTAAACTTGTGCGTCGTTATCACACAGATCTTTGGTATGTTATAGTTTGTCACAAGAGTGGCTCACTCTGGATTTTCGGAGGGGTGTCATTGGACTTTTTAGATAGTCTATAAATTGTTCAAAATGCAAATTGAACGTGTGGAATCTTGAAGTATACAAATCTAAAGTTCTAAAACAGAAAGTTCAATAAGGGCTATGGCGCTCTCGAGCCGCGGTACCCAGTAGGGAGAGGCATCGGTCTCGCAGCCGAAAAGTTGTGAGTTCGATCCTGGGACCAAACAAAGACCGCCTGTAACGATCGGTAGTGCTGCCATCTATCGGCTCCTGAATGAGGTAGAAATGAACTGTTCGGGAGTCTGTGGTAGAAATGAACACATTTGGCAGGTATTGCCTCTATCGATCTAATCTGATTTTGGATTGGTACAAAATGCTATAAAGCAGAGATGCCGAAGCCCCCATAATCCATGAAAACAAGACAGAACAGACAGACGGCCCTCTCGTTGGATCTGCCCTTGGTTTGTCAAGTACTTACCCGATGCATGCCTCCAGACGACATGATTGCCGACTTCGATCACTCTCTCGGGCACCAGTATGTACTTTGACCTGCTTCCCGTCTTCATAGAGGTGGACAGCCTCCTGGTCTTGTACTGCGTCACAAAATAAGGCGTCCACTGGGGAGGTTTCTCCGGCTCCACTCCGTAGGCGGTCGTGTCGTTCTCCCAGTACAAGTAGAAGAAGGTGTTCCTGAAAACGAAGCTGCCGGGCTTTCCCCTGATCCTCTTGTTGTCTTCCTCCAGCTTCTCGAGCATGTCGTAGTAGTTGTCGTGCTCCCTCGGTATGATGTACTCGTCGAAGTCCAGCATCACCACGTAGCGGAACAAGTACATCGTCCTGAAAACGCAGTCGTTCAAAGACGAGAATATCCCCTCCGTGCGGATCTCCTTCTGCGACCTCACCGGCAAGTTCCACGGGAGGACGCTCACGATCTTTTGCTTCATGTAGTGCCTGAGGAGGCTGTCGACGCTCTGCCCGACGGAGTGGTTGTAGAAGAAGAAATGGTCCACTCCGAGGATCCTGTGCAGCTCGATGAACTCCGCCAGCCATGTAGCCCTGTCGTAGTAGTAGTGCAGGGGCTTCACGCAGACGGCAATGTCTCCTTTAGGAGAGACGGTATTCTCTTTGTTTTTGAAGACTGGCAACAACGCCGAGAACGTGAAGTTTCTGTTGAGGGACAGTAACACTTTCAACGGGGGCGGAAGAGTCTTCGACATCTCGCATGAGAGAAAGTACGAAGCGTATTTTAGACGCCAGTGCTCGTTCATAATCTTCCTCACTACCTGGACATCGTTGTAGGTGTCGTCGGAATTCAGCAGACGGCAGTAAACTGGCGGCGGGTTCTTAGTCACCATGACCGCAATAACCCTAACATTGTTGTTGTCCTCAAATCGGTCGTCCCAGTAAGCCGAATAAACCAGGAATTTTTCTTTGTCTCTTGGACTGTTCGCTTGGATCCAGTCGTTCAGTCCAGGTCTGGGAGGTGCGTCTCGGAATTCGTAGCCTTCTGTTGTTTGAGGAAACTGCCTTGGATGAGCTAGAGCTTCAAAGACATCCCGATATGTCATTTTTTTCGCTTTAGTGACACCAGCTTTGGCCCTAGTGCTTTTGGGCTTTGGTCGAGGGTACTTACCCTTATAAAATACTTTTATTGCTGGCATGATATTCCTCTTTGGAAAGTCCGACTCAATTCCACTATCAACCTCCTTCGTTACTCTCTTTTTTCTAAAAGTGGAATGTTTAGGAAGTGTCTTAGTAATAGGAACATTTTTAACCGTCGTTGTAACGTTTCGGATCATGTCTCTGAAAGTCTTTCTCCTGTACGCTGTACTTAATTTCACTGAATCAGATTTCTGTTTACTGTAACCTGCAGGTTGGAAGTCATCTAACTTGGGTGGCGGGAGTTCCTCCTTGGACTCAGCCTGCATGAAGACAACCATTCCAGTAATAAATGCGAACGCTACCAGCAGAACACAGTTCCAGCATGTAACAACGCGTTTAATTGTACCCGCATACTTAAAACGAACTGAAGTCAGCAGCCGTTTAGCTTTGGACATAATAGCAGAGGAAATTTCAATTAATTATATTTGTAGAACATAATGACAGAGCACAAATTTGAAGAGGCATGATTTCGGATTGAAAGCACTTTTGTAACATTTGCTATTCGAAGCGCTACACATTTCGCTATTGCGTATAATGAGAGCTACATTATACGCAATATTGTAGCGGAGACATATCATTGCTACTATTCACAATACACGGTAGTTTTGCTATAAATAATTTCACTTGGTTGATTATCATGCTTTGTTTAGTGTCATCTAAAAGTATCATGGGGTGTCTGTAAGGTAAGTATCATTTCCTGCCCCTTTGGTATGTGTTTCCATAAATAAAGCAAATCAAAGTAAATGAACGATTTTTCCTGGTTAGAAGTTTACTATGTAACAGTACTGGCTTATCTCATTAATTTCCCTGGAGAGCGATTTTCCTGAAATAGATAAAAAAAAATACAAGGATCAATGGTTGGTATAAAGACGGAAATAAAACACTAAATGCATAATGATAAAGCATTGATAAAAGTAAAAACAAGAAAGAGTAATCATGTTGTACTCATTGATTACAAAAGAAACTTTCCAACACAACCTTATTTGGTTACAGGCGCGTAGCCAGGAAAATTTTTCGGGGGGGGGGGATATGAACTTATTTGTGTATAAATAGACGAATTTTTATCACTAATCCAAAAATTTCGGGGGGGGATATATCCCGATATCCCCCCCCCTGGCTACGCCCCTGTTTGGTTATATACTTAGTAAACAGTTAATCATGTTCGTCCCCATTGTTGCAAAGACGTGGTGGCAGCGATTTTCTTTCTTTACCTATCGTTGTTTCCCGGCAGGTGTCTTTGAATACAGATGCACAGAAGGAAGGATGTATACGAAATTAAAAAAGTGTAACTTAAATAATTAACGAGAGAATATTTTTTTAACGTAATCTTTTTTTTCTGTTTTATTTTAAACGTTTTTCCAATTTACATTGCCCACTTATCTTTATTAGCATGAAGAATTAAAGCGTGCTACCACCTTTTTGGGACACCCCGCATAAATTTCACAGCAACTGATGCAAACTTGCACCAAAGCCTCGGCAGGTAGGCAGTGGATCAACAAGTAGATTTCAGTATTAATTAGTAATTAATATTTAAAGTACAGTAATTTAATATTAGTTTAATTAGTAATCAATATATTTTTAACGCGTTCCAAAATAATTGAAAAAGTTTGCGAAAATTTGGTATGCGTCGACCAGTATGACTGTGTTTTAACATCTTCATAAAATTTTATTAATGTGTTAAAGCTTATTATGAAATGATCTGTATTGAATCAGATCAGCAAAACATTTGAGGCTCTTTTGTAAAAAGGCACAAGCAAGTTTATCTGTATTCTACAATACCAGTCATGAATCAAACTTTGAGACATAAAGTAAATAGCCTAAGTTCAAATCCCAAAAGTTATTTTTGTTCTGCTGTGAAGGATAAAATTATCAATCGAAAAACTGCGTTAAATGAAAAGTAAAATAATGTCCCATGTAAATATTTGGTATTGCGATTGGCTTTTGAAACATACATAATTCAATGTTGCGTGCTAGCAAAATTACTTTGCTATATTTATTTACAGAATGAACTATTATTAACACTAAAAAAGTGTTAAAACCTTTGTTGGGGAAAAAATTGATTTTGCATATAGCATGAGTTTACGCAGACACACAAAAAGAAAAAAAAAATAATAATCACAGTTCTTGCCACATAGTCATTGCGCAAGATACAAGAAAACACGGAGTTACGACCAAGCTACAGTGTTGACAACGAATTTTTTCGGTGATTAGTCATTAGCTAATTACAATAATTTTATTAGTTTTATTTAACTCCAGATGAATGGTATTTGTTGAAGTACTAAATAATTGTCAGAGAAAATGACAGAATTTAAATTTGTAATTTTCTTCCTCTTTAGATTAAAGAAAACAAAAAACCTGGCATTTGTGATTTTTTTTTTCCCGTGCGCGTTTGTGGCGGAAGGGGGGGGGGGGTTTGCAACTACACCGGGCCACAAAAAATCAAGTTCTCAGCCTCCCAAAGATGTAAATATACCGAAAGAAAAATTGTGTCTGCTAATCATTTTTCTATTCTTCGAACTTAAGCAAAAATAAACTTCTACACAACCATTTACATGTATGCATATTCAATATTTAAGGGACATGTAAACGATATTCGCAAAATTGAGTTAACCGCATGGTCTTCAAGCGAAAAAAGTCCACTTTTAGTGAAGCGCCCAACATGCTAAGTATGGGTGGCCCCGATATGATTTAATACATAATTTAAATAAGCCCATCAGGCGAATTATTTTGTTGCGTATGTTTTGTGACACTGCAATCAACAAAATAGAGGGTTGTGCTCTAGAAATGTTTGCAACCGAGCTGCTTGTTTGAAGCGATCTTTTAATTAATCATTATTATGGGAATAATAATCACTTCTCGTTTTCCCTTGACACACGAGTAGGGACACATTTTGCTAATTGATTTAGTGCACTTCTCAAATGAAGTACCTAGAATCCTTTTTAATTATAAATTTGCAATGAGCTGGTTTCGGGGACATTCAGCAAGAATACCTTGATGTCATGTTCTTCATTAAGAGACAATGGAATTTTTTGAGCATGGATGATTTCCATCTGCAATGCTTGAATGAATGCAGATTTTTCATTGTATTGTATGATATATATGTTCGCTTGAATTGAGTTTTTCTTAGGGTTGGGAGATAAAATTATACAATTCCAGAAGTAATGATAGATTTAGAAAAAAAATCGATAAAACTATATTTAAAAATAAGTGGTATCCTTAAAAATAAGTAGTGTACCACTTAAAAATAAATGGTATCCAAAATAAAAAGTGCCACATCAAACTTAACATAAAAAGAAACTCCTATTGGACGTCTCCTTTCCCGTCCCTGTATTTACTGAACTGGAGCGAATCTCGTACTGATGATGCTAAGTCATACTTACCGAAACTGGTCTGGAGATTTAACTACCATTGGTGTCTTTCTTACGTTGTTTCTTCCTATGTTAATTATTGTGCACCAAGCTGCGAATTTTATATATTTATATAAAATTTATTTTAACTGTGAATTTTTGAAAAATTGTAATTAAGTAACAATCAAATCTACATAGAAAAACTGAATTACACTCGATATAAATCTGCCATGGGCCGAAAAGTTTCATGCTCGATTTGACCCGTAATCAGAATAAAATTTTGTGTCCCCGTTTTAAATTCATGATATCAGGACCATCCCGAACTAATAAATCGAACATATATTCTCAGAATAATCATATTTTAATATAGACTTTATATTTTTGGTATTTATTACATAGTCGTATAAATATTGTGATTAATTTCTAATAAAACAAAAATGTTTACTTATTACTTTCCGAACATGTACCATGTAAGGAAAGTATTGTAATCATGAAAAAATTCGACTTCGAGATTTTGGTGTTTTTACACGTTTTGAGGGCTTCTGAATCCATTTATGCTATTTTTACGAGATGTATGTATGTATGTGTGTTTGTGTGTATGTGAGTGAACATGATAGCTTCTGAACGGAGCATTCGATTGAGCTCAAATTGGATATATATGGATATGAGTTTTCCTACAGGGCTACGACAAAGATTTCTTTTACATTATGGCCTATGGGGGGAATTTCTTGAAAGTGCGCTAGTGTTTAAACGGTAGATTCGATTGAACTCAAATTGGGTATATATGTTATAAACCACCGTCGCAAGACCGGTATTGATTTTGGTGTGTATTGGACTTATAGTTTTTCTACAGGGCTACGACAAAGATTTCTCTTACATTATGGCCTATGGGGGGGAATTTCTTGAAAGTGCGCTAGCGGTTAAAAGGTAGATTCGATTGAACTTAAATTGGGTATATATGTTATAAACCACCATTCTAAGACCGGTATTGATTTTGGTGCGTATAGGACCAAAGTCGATTATTCAAACATATATACCAAATTGAAACTCAATCCAATGCACCGTTTAAACGCTTGCGCACTTTCAAGAATTTCTCCCCATATGCCATTATGCCATAATATAAAAGAAATTTTTGTCGTAGCCCTGTAGAAAAACTATAAGTCCTATACACACCAAAATCAATACTGGTCTTGCGACGGGGGTTTATAACATGTATACCCAATTTGAGCTCAATCGAACGTCCCGTTTAAGAGCTATCGTGTTCACTCACATATGCCATAATGTAAAAGAAATCTTTGTCGTAGCCCTGTAGAAAAACTATAAGTCCTATACACACCAAAATCAATACTGGTCTTGCGACGGGGGTTTATAACATGTATACCCAATTTGAGCTCAATCGAACGCCCCGTTTAAGAGCTATCGTGTTCACTCACATACACACAAACACACATACATACACACACACACATACATACATACATCTCGTAAAAATAGCATAAATGAATTCAGAAGACCTCAAAACGTGTAAATACACGAAAATCTCGAAGTCGAATTTTTTCATGATTACAATACTTTCCTTACATGGTACATGTTCGGAAAGTAAAAAGGGAAAATCATCAGATTCAAACTATTGTTTCGTCAATCACAACATCGTTCAAACAATCTATCGTCCTCTTGCTCGTCTCGTGTATGGCAGAGAAATTGCATGTCTCGTCTCGCAAAATTAAGGACTGCGATTTTGTTACCATATTTTTAGTAACATTAATACTATTTTACTGAAAATTAATATTAATAATAACAATTAGTTACATATTACCATATTAGTACATATATTAGCTATCATATTAACTCATATGTGCATTTGAAGTGATAAAAATTCTGATTTAATCCGTATCTATAATGTGACATGACACCGAAACAATATTAATGACTATGTCATTTTATCTCTCACCCCCTTTATTGAAAATTGTCCCAAAAAAGCGACATAAAAATGTGACATAATTTTACATATATTTAAATACTATTATAGTGCGTTCGCCGAGTCGAGAGAACGAAACTAAACAATTGCATGTGCAAACTGGCGATGAGTAAACACCTGGCATTTTGCCAAAGCACCAAACACAGTGTGAATTTCTGCTTTCTACCATTTACGCTGTTTGGAATTAAGAAAGGTTAAATTCGCCTAAGTAGGGATTGGTGCCAAAAAAATGTAATTCTTTGGTAACCCGTTTGTTTACTTTCGTTCTCTCGTTTCCGCGAACAGACTATAGTTCACAACACCTCTAATCTATTGTTACAATATTTCGTAAGCTGTAGAATATGCATCACCTGTACTTTTCCACAAATAGGTTACAATCATAAAAATTTCACCATAGGGTTACCCGGCGAAATACAAGAAATATGAGAGATAAAATGACATAGTCAATTAATATCGTTTTAATATGGCAATAATGAAACTAAAAAATTAGGAGTGTTCAGGCGGGGGGTCTCCCCCTGACGAGGCTCGGACAGTCGAGTTTTATTTGTTTTTATTTATTTATTTCTGGAACTGCTAAATGTAATATGTATGGTTGATGGGAGTTCCGTTTGCTCTTGAAATTATATAAAGCTTTGAGTTTTGTTAGAAATTATGCAGAACTAAGGACATGTTGCGCAAATAAAATTTAATCTAATTGAGCGTCCCCAGTGTGCGGAATAGTAAATTCATAAAAGTTTCAAATGGGAACGGGATAATTATAGTGAAGGCTACTTGTGCCCCCTCTAATTTTAGTGCGTGAGGTATGGGTTTCATATTCAATCGGGAACCCTGGTTTATCCTGTTCATTCACACCATCAAAAAGAAGAGACAACAGCGAAGACTGGTGACCAGGGTCGTTTCTCAACATGGATTTTTTAATGCTCCGCTGAGACCCAGCGTTGTATTAGTGAAATCGCTCCAGAAGATCATTCATTTATGTTGGCATAGCTTGGCTTTTAGTGAAAGAAGCATTTTTAATAACTGATGAAACATTTTATTTAGAAATATTAATTTATTTAAGAGGAAAATATGAAATAGCCACAAGACTTAATTTCATACGTATTCATCCATTTTGATGAAATGTAGCCAATATTATAAGCAAACAAAAAATCACAATTATTAAGTACACAATTAGAGCATAAAATATCAAAGCAAGCATACTTGCATCAACTATTTTTTTAAAATGTAATCATTATAGCCAGACACTCTAAATAAGTTTGAAATTTTTTCCATGAAAAAATAATGATCATACTTGAATAATTTATTCGTAGTTCTAGATTATGCGTAAATATGAATTAGATAATAAAACTTACTTGCAATTCAAATCTCATTTTTAAGCTATCTAAATATTTACAAAAAACAACAATTATCAGAACTAGGAAACCGAATATCTATGTTGACATCAGTGATCAGTTGGAGAGAGGGGAGGCTAATTAAAGGAATAATATCTAAAGAAAAGTTCTCTAACAAGATGACTGAATTCCATTGGTTTTTATTTACAAGCAGCGATTACTCTGCCCAAATTAATAAATGAATGGCTTCTTTAAAAAATCATTCTGTAATTATTATATACAAATTTATACATGGAGGTGTTTTTCTATAAAATTATTATCTAGATAAACCTATAACAATATATATACAGTGGAACCCACTTATACAACCGACAACATAATATAGCCATAATATAGCCATAGTTGTCGCCATAATATAGCCATCCCTGGACACGTGTGTCATATAATAGCCATCCCTGACTTAGCATCCATATGAGCTAATGATACAAATGGGTTACAAATATTAAAATAAAACTAGCTGCGTACCCGTTCTCCGTACGGTAGGGAACAAAAATTTTTCTTACATGTATGATTCGAATTGATTCCAGTGATGTGGAATCTAAAGATAAGCAAAATGATTTGACTCTTGGCGTAAAGTTACTCATTATAGTTATTCGTAAAGTTGGTATAAGTAACGACCTGAGACCATTGTGATATTATGACATAAAAAACTATGCCGATTTCATTCGCGATCAGAAAAAAGAAAAGCTTGACGGTTTGCAGCGAAAATTCCTAACTTTCAAAATGTCTCATTTCTACATCATACTCTTTTTTAGGTTTAAGTTATACAAATAATACCTTAGATACTGCATGATGTGGAGAACCGTTTTATTTTATAATTAAGTAGCTGTGTACCCGTTCTTCGCAAGACAAGAAGATAATATTTTCCTAAAATGTGATCATAACTTGTAGTGACAAAACAGAATCTCCAAGAAAAAAAAAAGTTCAGGTACAGTCTTTTTTGTAGCAACTACCCCATGATATATTAACGCGATGTAGAATTGCTTAATGTTTAGTTAGCTGTGCTCTAAGACGGCTGTTGAAAAACGAATACAACACTTTTAGTTTCACGAAATATTTATTAATGCGGTATATTGTGTTTGATCAATATTGCCCTAGCATAGCTACTATTGTACTATCTTTTACTGATACCAATAATATATACTTTCGTTTTTCTCCCTTTAATGCTTAATTTATAAAAACGGTTTAGATATAGAGCAGTTTCAACCACGTGACCGGCACTGTACTCTACCAATAAAAACTCGTTTTTGAAGTGACGTCTGTCCACCAGGAACTTGAATGGACCAATAGAAACCTCATATTATTCCACCAGGATAGAATTGTGACGTAATCTGAAACTGCCCATTGGCCACGAATGTAGTCTTTTATTGTTTGGTGATTCTTTGCAATTTACGCATTAGCATAAACGATAATCATTTCACTTTATGGTTACCATTAAAATAGCTCTCCACACAAATTTTTTGCATAATTCTTGTCAGATTGGCGTATTTAGCACCGCAAAATACACTGGTGTAAGAAATTAAGAGAATTTGCAGACTTAGGTTACTATGCAGATAGATTTAGTAGCTACTAAACCTATTGTTCAGTTACTAACTTAGTAAGTGGGCGGAGATACTAAATATTCGTAAATCGGGATTCAGATACATTTAGTACTAAATCACGTGACCAACACCAAGGGAAGTCAGGGAAAATGTAGGGATAAGTTAACAGGGAAGCTAACAGACCAATCAGAGCGCTTGTTCCAGGCGTGCGTTTATTTACTCGGTGATTTAGCAGCTTGTTTGGTCACGTGATTTTAGCAGCTTGTTTTGGTCACGTGTTTAGTATCTCCGCCTCCAAATTCTATCTGAATCCACTTTACTAAATTTAGTAACTAAACAATAGGGTTAGTAGCTACTAAATCTATCTGAATAAGGGCCTTAGTCGATTATGTCTAGAACTACTGGACCGATGTTAAGGAAATTTGATGTGTAAATACATTGATACAATACAAAACAAATAGCCATTCAATAATTGAATCGGTGAGTGCAGAAACCACCTCAGTCACAAAAAGGAAATTTTTTTCAGGAGAGAGAAAAAACTTCATAACTCCTCCAAATTTTCAAATATTTAAACTTATTTTTTTCCTCTGTCATAACATGCATTTATGTTTCTGTCATGCAAATATTACCTAATTTATGAAGTTTTTTTCTCTCTCCTGAAAAAAATTTCCTGTTTGTGACTGAGGTGGTTTCTGCACTCACCGATTCAATTGTAAAACACACGCATGATGGTGCGTAACACTGGAATCGGAAGGTATGAAACAGCAGTTGCAGAATAAACAAAAATGGGTTAATAGAGGCTAGGGTCCCCTCTTACAGATATACTGGTCTCGCAGCGTGGTTTCTGACTTGAAATGAGGCAGTTTATCATTTCCTGTGGCAATGGGTCCCACTCGAACAGCAACGCCGTTTTCATTCCCAGACAGCACATAAGCTTAAATCAAACTTGACATTGACTTGAATTTGACGTATTAATACAAGCTTGACATTTCAATCCATTAGCTTGATTATTGCGCTGATGGCGCCATCTGTCGCTTAGGCGAGAAGGAGATGGACATTGAAAAGTCTAAGGGGAAGGAATGAATGGGATAAGCCCCTCTGAAGTGTAACACGAGGGGTGTTTTAGTTTTATTTACATCTAATTAGCATTAGTAATTCCATTAACTAATTAATTAGCCCTAAAAATAAATTTTAATATAATTAACACAATTTAGTTGGTTAATATACTTCACTTTATGGGTGGTAGAATGAGGCGGTTTCCGGCCGCTACAAAATAATTTATCATCAGTCATAAATGTACTTGACCATAGAATTAAAAAAAAAAATTCTATATTTCCAAATATGGAAATTCTTCAAAATAAAATACAATTATACTACGAAATTGATTTCAAAATCAGCCGTTTGTCTCGATTTTGAAAGTTTTAAAACGTGTGCTGCTGTTAAGTTTATATTATGTTTATTTCCCTATTAGTAGAGTCTCTAAATCACACATAACATTATTTTAATTTTGATGCATCCCATGGAAAAATAAAAGAAACGAATAACACATCGCCCACTTATCAATCTGGCCAGAAAACGGCGTGATAACATCCTAACAGTCACTTCAAACTTTAGTCATATCGGCCCGACTGAGAGTGGCACAACGGTTAGGACGCTCGCCTTCCAACCCAAAGGTCCCGGGTTCTATTCTAGCCGCGGAATTTTGATGGAAACAGATTAAATTAAATTGAAATTTCGGCGTAGAGGGGAAAATGCGTGGCAAAATAAAATATGTGGGGTGAGTTCGCCGACCGGCGCCCCCTGTAATTAGGAAATTTTTTTAGGAAAATTTTTTAAGCTTGAAATTAAGCTTGCTATGTCAAGCTTGATTCAAGCTTGAAATGTCAAGTTAATGCAAGCTAGGCAAGTGTAAACTAGAACACTTGATTCAAGCTTGCATTAAGCTTGCACGCTTGAAATTTTCAAGTTTACTGACTTGATAAATCAAGCTTGCTGTGCTGTCTGGGTTCCCTGGATGGTTCTCGGAGGGAGGTTACGAGATTTGCCTAGAAAGATTTGCCTTTACGAGATACGCCTGGAAAATTTTTCGGGGGGGGGGGGGATATGAACTTATATGTGTATAAATAGATGGAATTTCATCACTAATCCAAACATTTCGGGGGGGGGGGGGATATATCCCGATATCCCCCTCCCTGGCTACGACCCTGATTGGAGGGTAGGTAGCGGGTCCCTGTTTCTCTCCATATGAACGTACGGCGAGAATCGGTGTTTAGGCTGAACCGAGACTCATCAGTGAAGAGAACGGTCGTTGATCCATACGCTAAGCAACGGGCCTGCTTATGAGTTGCCATCGCTAAAAATGAGTTTATCATTGAGGCCTGTTTTTCCCAGTCACAGTATTCTATTTTATTATTCTGAGTATTATAAATGTTATATTATTTTAACATTTTAAACAATTTTTTTATACTTTTGTCGTACTAAAGAACTTTAGATGTAGGTAATCGTTTTGTGAATCTTGCGCCATTTTCCTTGATGAAAATTTATCCTAAAATTCGAACATTTTGCTCTGAATGTAAAGGTAAGTGAACGCTTATAATGTATTTAGAAATTCTAAAAATATGTATGTAAATCATGTTTAGTGAATAATTACTCATGTGTTATTTATAAATAAATTATTTTTATCAGAAATCGTATTACTTGAGTAGTTTTTATTCTTGTAAATAAGCATGGCGTTGTGATACTATTTAGACAATTTAATTTTGCCAGTTGAAAATGTTATTTATCAGTTATATATGCCTTGATTATATGATTCAGACTTACATCTGGTACAGTGCAGAAATACAGTAAATTATAAATTATTGATTTTTGCCCGTTTATACAGAAACTTCAAAGTAGTTAATATTTTGTACAAGCATTCATTATGCTTGCTCAAAGAATAATATATACTACACGAAATGTCTTTATTAAAGAATAATTAATTTAGGGATCGCGCTATAGAGCGTATTTTATCAATTTTCTCCAATATACAGGATATCCCGAAAACACTGAAATGCGCTTTAATAATCATTTGTTAAAGATTAATCTTGAATTGTTTAAAATAACGTAGGAAATATGACTACGTTAATGAAATATTCATTATAAAAATGTCTTTCTCATTTGTGTATTTAGTTATTTTAAAGTATATTAAATATCCACTTGTGAAACTAAAATAAGCAATCGTGAATCATGAGAGTAATCGCTACTTTGTTTTTCCTTCAAATTATATGCATCTATTTTCTTCATGTAAATATGTATCATAGCAAACAAATTAATCATGAGTTTGTACTTGAATTAGTAACACAATTACTACTTAAAACTACATTAAATAAAGTTTGAAAGCACTGTGAATCTTGAGAAATGCCTGATGTGTACGTGACGACTCGAGCATCCGTAGGCCTCTTTGGATGGCTTATCAAAATACACGCGCAGGCCCGTTACTAATTGCGAAGGCCCCGATCCATACTCCAATCTCTATGCTCTATGCACCATGCTAAACGGATTCTTCTGTTCGTAGAAGTGAGCAGGACGCAAACAGCAGGTCTTCGTGCAAACAACCCTCTCTCATGAAGTCTTTTGGAAACAGTCACCCTTGATACACGGGTTCCTGTGGCTGCATACGAGTCACGAAAGAGCTGAGAAGCTGTAGCACTCCTGTTACGTCTAGCTATAATGAGCAAATGGCGATCTTCTCTGGCCGTCGTGGCTCTTGGAAGACCTTGCCCAGGCTTTCTCTCGATGAATCCGGTATCCTGAAACTGTTTCCACAAGTTACACAAGACGCTGGGCGTTAAATTGAACTCTCTACAAATCTGGACTTGAGATTGGCCTGTTTCTAGCCTCCCCACAATTCGCCACCTCATCCATCATCTAAACGTTGGTGGTAACTAATTTTTCCTCTGACAATTTGGAATTAACTGATTGCTGCAAAATAACAGCAAGAAATTCGCCGAGGTATGCTAGCGAACGAAATGCGTCTTAACTTACGTGCGCTTATAAAGTCTGTTTCTCTACTGAATCCGCCTACACACACGTGTAAGCTTACGTATTTGACGTACAAGATTTGTCTTTTTTGTCTAGAAGCAGTGGTTTTACATTCAGTTCAGTACTTTTCATGAAATTTGATAAAATATGCAAATTCTCTTAATTTATTTCACCGGTGTATTTCTTGCAATTCGAAAACGTGTACGGTTTAAAAACTCAATCGAAAATAATGCTGGATAATTGTTGATAAAACAGCACTCAGTTCTTTTTCTGGTAACGTAATATAAAATATGGAATTATTTCGTGCGTATGTTTTGCTTAAACAGTTATTCTGATTGAGTTTCGAAAGGGGGTTTTAAACTCGTTCCATCAAAATTACGTACATTTCACATGCGAAAACTCAGTTATGTTAAAGTAATTTTTTTTCAACTGTCAATTTTATTCATTGTTACTGTTTCCATGACAACCAAACCGCAAGATATCATACCGAAATTTTTAAGCAGCTGCTATTGAATCGAAAATCCTTCTTTACTTAAAAATTCGTAAAAAATCTCCTAATTTATATTTTCCTCTGGCTTTTCTTTTAAAAGAGGGCGAAATGCATGTTCCGTCATTTGACAAAATATCAAAAAGTTATGACGGACAGAATTCAAGATGCAACAGTTTTAAAATTACTTTACAAAAGTCATCGTAAAAATTATTTTTTTTAATTCCCAAAAATCTGCAAATATGTTACTTAGTCAGAACAAACTGTTTAAAAAAAAAAAAAATTTCCTCTATCCGATGATGCAAATATAGTTTTACTGCGAGTGTAATTACCGGCGTTATTACGTATTAAGCGAGAAAAAATGCCAAAAATTGCATTAAACATAAAATAAAACATTTTCTGATTCGAATTTCAAAAAAATCGCTGGGAGTTTTTGTTAGGACATATCCTAGGGAAACCGTAAACAAAATTTGGTAAGTCTGCGACCAACCGTCTAGGCGCTATGCGATCGAAAGGCGTACGCATAAGAAGATCGTAGGTTACTCACCTACCCACATACCCAGCTACAAACTTTGTTTACTCTCGGATTTTAATATGTAAGATAATTTTTAAATATAGCTTGCTAAGTTAAACGGTAGAGGCTTCAGGCAAAGTGTTCCCTCCCTTCTCAGGATGGCATACCTCCTCAAATACAGCACTGCTATTCTGATTGAAAAGTAATTCTTATCATAAACTAGCAGCGTGGCCCGGCTTTGCTCGTGCAATGAAAGACAAATGCCATTTACCTTAAATATAGATTGTAAAGACTATAGTCCCGCTGCAGCGATAAAAAAGGGACATGGGACTTCCCACTGCAACGAAAAAGAAATTAACATGGCATCTGTTGGCGTACAGAGGTTACCGGAAATTGGACGTGGGTAGGCTGGAATGAGAATGTAATGTTCGCAGTGGGTTTGTTTAATTTATTTATAAATATTTTATGAGGCTCTAATTATTTAGTAACTATCTTCTCGAGGAATTGATAATCCGTGTAAAATACTATCTTCAAATTCTACAGGACTCATACTTCCTAATGCAACGATTTCAAATAAATCCCGCATGTTTGTATATTTCTGATGGATTCCAGTGTGAAGTGCAGGAACGACCTTGAGAATGTAAACCATATGAAAAAATGAACACCGTCAGTTGTCATGGAAACGCTTCATCCCCACTTACATACCCAGGACGAAAGGGGGAAAGTTTGCTGTTTCTTCAATCACGGAAGGGAATTTTAACCTGTGATCTTTTCAGAAAAAAAATCATATAAAAAAATCTAATAAACATTTCTGAACTGTTCAAAATTTAAAAGAGGGAGAAATAAATGTTTAATCAGCGGTAAAAAGATGGAAAATTTTTGCCCGTTAGGTTTTTCGATGCGACAGTTTAAATACAGCATATTTTTAAAAGCAGTACATTTTCTTCGAAACAGGATTTCCTTTAAAAAATTCCCCAAAATCGTCAAATGTAAGTACGATTTTGTAACAAATTTTATTTGAAAAAAAAAACTCTGCAGTTTCCGATGATATAAAAAATATAGTGTTCGGACGAAAATTTAGCTCGTGATAACGTAAAATGCGAGAAAAATGGCCAAAAACCTTACAAAACATAAAATAACTCAAAAACTATTAATCCGATTAATTTCATTTTTACGGCATTAGCTTTCTCTTGTCCTATTTAGTCAGTGTGCCAAATTGGGTCCAGATCTGTCGAACGGCCTGGACGCGTATAGCGAACAAACAAACAAACAAACAGACTTTCCTCTTTTATATATATATAGATGTATGCGAGACGAGAGATTCTCGCAAGAAATCTCGCTCGAGACCAGACTCTCTCTCATCTCGCAAAATATTTCCTTTCTCATCTAGCAAAAAAATTGCCTGTTGGCTGCAAGACGAGAACGCGAGACAATGAAAGATTTATCGCGTCCATCTCTGGCCCGTAGCCAGATTTTCTCTTCAGGGGGGGCACCCTCTTTTTTCAGGGGGGCACCCCACCTTAAGTAGGGGTGGCATTTATATATCATATATTTTTTAATGATAACTTTTTATCTATATTTTTTGTATTAAAGATTAACATAAGTTTATAATTCAATAAATTCTTAAAAGTCAAAAAGTCCTGACGGCTTCCAAGAAGTAAGAGCTCGTCGGTTAAATGGATCAATTTAAGGTTGTCAAAGTTCATTTTGGAAGATGAGAACTCACGAAATAAAAGTGACTGTAATAGGGTATCATCACGAAAAACTTATTATGGACACAAATTATTTAAAAATTTATGCAAGGTTATCATGGGGGGGGGGGGGGATTTAATTTCAAAAGGGGATTTTAATGAAAAGTGAGGCAGAAAGAAAATTGTAGACTAAACGTATGTGAATGGAAAATTTACCTTTAATATTTATTATATCATAAAATAATTACTTGTAATTTCCCAACTCTCAAAATTAAATAACTTTTAAAATTAAACATTTCAAATTTACACTATTATACCAATACTAAAGACAACTTTAAGCAATATAGAAAACAAATAATAAATTTATGGAAAAAACTACAATATTCATAAATTATGCTTTGGTATGGTCACTTTTAAGTACTTTGGTCATCTCATTTAGGTTTCGATTACTATAAATGTGACAAAAAAAAAAAGCTAAATGTGATAATGATATTTAAGTTTTTTTAGATAACAGATAATAGCTTAATTTCTATAAATAAATTATAGTAGAATTAAAATCATAATATTTTAATTACTTTATGTAAATCTCCAATAAAATACTGTATTTACACTAAATATGACACACCTATGAGAAATTGTATCTCACTTAGGCACAGTGACTTTAATTGGTTAACTGCTATTTTAAATTATAATATCAAGTGCCAGTATTTTTTAAAAATATGTCACATTTTTAAATATAATACATAAATCAAAACAATTGCAGTCGTCTATTTTTAATCTCATTGAATTTCCGCAAAAATTTTTGTAAAGCTGGTTGTAGTCAATATTCTTGGTTCTATTTTTTTCAAACGCAAGAAAAACCAAGTTTGCTAATCGCTGGTGTGTCATTGATAATCGTTGTACACGATCTGTTCGGCTAAGGACAGAAAATGTCGATTCACATACAGCGGTGCTGCATCCGAACGTACGCGAAGTTGCTAATAATTGGTATGTATCTTCAAATGCAACTTTTTGGTAAAAATTTTTTGAAAAACATTGCAGTTTTCAAACTTCGCCAAATAAGATTAAACCACTGTCAATTCTTCTTTAGAGAGCAATACGATTCCTAAAGAAGATAAGTAGTGAATATTGTCAAAATCTAATTCTTCTGCAGCTGAAATGACTTTTAACAAAGCTTTTATTTTCACTGAATCGCCTAGTCAGTTCAGTTAAGATTACGTCAATAGTCTCAAAGAAAATGTGTTTCAATGAATCATTATATTGGCTGGTTCCACCTGTTCCCATTGTGATAAAGTCTCTTAGAGATGAACTGGGTATTTTTCGTCTTTTAACTTGCTGTACCGGTTCCGATTCATTTGCGATGTCAAAATCTCCAGCAGTACTAAAGTGACTAATTTCTTCATAATTTTCGTCATTTCGCATATTTTTAATAGATTCTGTTACAGCTTCTATTATTTTCGAGGAATCATTAAGACTAGTTTCACGTGTCTGTAACTGTTTATCGGCTGGTTCCAACGTTTTTAATATTTTTCTCGTGAAAACTGCGCAAAATCGAAACTTGTGCTTGTTGATAACAGTCAGTAAACCAGTAGCTTTTGTTACAGCAGCACCATCCTATTCTCTGCTGAAGCAATGAATTTTAAAACTTTAACGATTGCTCTGTAATCTCTCTATTCTAAAAAAAAGTAAAGGCCGCTGGCGCTGTCAATAGCTTGTGGACCTATCTCCTCCTAAACCGTGGGGATTTGAGTTTCGACTAAGGTACCCACAGATTCGAAAAATTCCGAGGAACCTGCAAAGCTGACTTAAATTTCGAAAATCGAATTATTTTAGAAGATATTAATAAAAACTGAAAAAATAAACAGAATGGTTGTCAGATTTGGCATAAAATCATTCATTCCTTTGCAACAAAGCGTTTCCAAGTATCTAGAATCTCGTGAAATTTACAAAGTTAGCACAAAAAGCCTAATAACTTCTTCACCGTTTGCACGATCCGCTTGAAAATTTTCATGATCATGTATAAAAATATAGTAAACAATCTGCGCTTCTTTAAAAATCTGAAAATCCACCCGTTCCCTCCTTTTTAAGCGATTTTTCGCAATTTTCAGCACCATTTTATTTTCGAGAGTCAAAAAAGTAAATCATTTGCGTAACAGAATTACCCTTTTCAAGTGAATATGACGTCATACAATTGGGATTCAAATTCGTTTTAAAAAGATTTTCCAGATTACACAGTTTATTATCATCTTTTTTTTTTTTTTTTTTTTTTTTTTTTCCCACAAATAAATCGTTTGCATGGACATGAGAATAACTGTGTACACAAAACGAAATCTTTCGATTGCGAAAAGATTCCGCGAGTTTCCAGAACAGCATGAAATTTAATTTGGGTATCTCTCTATTCTAAAAAAAATTAAAGGCCGCTGGCGCTGTTAAAGCTTGTTGGCCTATCTCCTCCTAGAATGACACACAGTTACTTTTTAAAAGAAAATTTTTTATAAGGGTATATATGTATATTCAAGAAAAATAATAACTTTTTATGGTGACTCTGCACACAAAAAAGTTCGATTACAAAAATAAAATCCAACCTTTTATCTCTCTATTCTAAAAAAAAGTAAAGGCCGCTGTCAATAGCTTGTGGACCTATCTCCTCCTAAACCGTGGGGATTTAAGTTTCGACTAAGGTGCCCACAGATTCGAAAAATTCCGAGAAACCTGATGAGCTGACTTAAATTTCGAAAATCGAATTATTTTAGAAGATATTAATAAAAAACTAAAAAAAAAAAAAAAAACAGAATGGTTGCCAGATTTGGCATAAAATCATTCATTCCTTTGCAACAAAGCGTTTCCAAGTATGTAGTATCCAGTGCCGGATTAACAATATAGCAGATGTAGCAAATGCTACGGGCCCCGCGCTTTTGGGGGCCCCGCGCCTTTACCTTGAAAGTTTTCGTCTTTCCCCTCAAGATCTAGCTTTTTTCACCTTTCCAACAAGGTAGAAAAGTGTTTAAGATTTCGATTTGTCTGTCTGTCCGTACTTGATATAACTCGTGTGTCAATAGGCATAGATTTCTATGAAATTTATATATGCTATTCTTATCTGCAGTACCATGTACCCTATTGTAAAGGATCTATGTAGCATTTATAGATTTTTTCTACAGGAGCACTCAAAAGAGTCGCAATACATTGCGCTCTATGGGAAGTTATTCTTTAAAGCGTATCATCCTACTAACTACAAGGGGTGATCAAATGAAAAGGTACGAAACGACACGGTGGGTACAAATGTAGACTTTATTCAAAATATACACCATAGGCTGAGCACAACGATCCCACTGACGAACCAGCCGCAGGATTCCTTGTTCCCAGAATTCCTGTGGCCGTGACCAGACCCAGTCCGTCACAGCGTCCTTGAGTACGTAGTCCGAGTGGAAGCACTTCCCTTTCAGGTGGTTTCTTCAGTGGACCCAACACATGGAAATCGCAGGGCGACATGTCCGGACTGTAGGGCGGATGGTCCAACGTCTCCCACTTGAACTTCGAAAGTTCCTTGGCGAAAACGGACATTCCATTTTCTCATTGACTTGTGGGACACACAGCCTTCCCAGTATACGGTCATCATCCTGCGATGAATAGTGTCCGGTTTAACACCTTCCGCTGTCGAAATCGAATAACGCCTCGCTGCCCCTAAATCGTCGAATTTTGCAATGTGAACCCCATCCTGTCCTCACACGCACTGCCGCGTCAATTGGACGTAGGAGGGTGCTTTTTACAAGAGCTTCTCTCTCCTGCGGGCCCCCGCATGTTCCTATCCACACAAAAGGCTCCAATTGCATTCCTAGATGTCTCGCTACGTGCTCTCATAGCTGCATGGACAATATGATAACGGTTAGGTTGTTGCGACGTTTCGTACCTTTTCATTTGATCACCCCTTGTAGTTGCGCTGAACCCTGACTTCAAGATAAAACTTTTTCCTCCATGACTGCAAAAAGATTACAAAGTCAAGGACAAAAAGCCTAACAACTTCTACATCGTTTGTACGATCCGCTTGAAAATTTTCACAATTTTGTAAAAAAATATAGAAAACAATCTGTCAATTTTAAAAATCTGAAAATCCACCCGTTCCCTCATTTTTAAGCGATTTTTCGCTATTTTCAGCACTATTTTGTTTCCGAGAGTCAAAAAAAGTGAATCATTTGCGTGACAAAATGACCTATTTTAAGTTAAAATGACGTCATACTATTGGGGGATTCCAATACGTTTAAAATAATTTCTCCCGATTACATAGTTTATTATTATTTTTTTCCCCACAAATAAATCGTCTGCTGGATATTCGAATGTTTACGTATACGAATCGAAAGCTTTCGATTGCGAAAAGATGAGCATGAAATTCGGTTTGGGTCTGTAATAAAAATTGAATATGAACTTATTTATTTTAGGTGGATGAAAATTAAATATATTGAATGAAAGACAAATTTCCTTAAAATGTTTTTTCTCGCGCCCGTTGTAATTGCCTCCACAAAAGGCTTATGACTTCTAGTTTTAGAGATATTCTGCTCTTTGAAATGAAACAAAATTGGATGTTATTAAGGATTACAAAATGAAGCTTTGCATCGAAAATAGTGTCTGTATAGTTAAAAGTTTTTCTATACAGGAGCACTCAAAATAATTTCAATACAATACGGTCAATGGCAGTTCAGAGACAGGCATCTATTTTAAGCATATAATACTATCCTACAATATGATTAGCTAATAATCCGACGACGATCGTGTGCCTCCTTCAAAATTTGCGCCAAAATTCGGCAATGTTGGCGACTTTTGCGATAAATTGCCAAATAGGGTGCGAAAAAAATGCTTTGAAAAATGAACCGAACTTGGCGATATTTTTATTATTTTACGATAAATCGAAAAAGGTATTTACGTATTATCCCGGCGGTCATTAACGCCAAACTATTTTTTCCTCAAATTTGCTGGCAAACTGTTGGCAATCGTATTCCGAACCATAAATAATTTCATGTGTCCGGCATTTATCTTGGAGAAAAAGTTGCTCGTCTTGGCGGATCGCCGGCATAATATGTAAGTACCTCCAAAAATGTCTAATGTGATAGCTATGACGATTTCTTTGGGAATTTTGAAAATTCGTTACTCGCACTGTAATTAACTGATTTATTGTATTGTTCTTTGTTAAGGGCTATCTGCCTAGGAGTAGGAGGTAGAGATGAGTTCGGGCTCATTTTTTGAAGTCCGAGCCCGGGGACTTTTCATCCGAGGCCGCCCGAGCCCGAGCAATATTATTTAAGTCGGAGCCCGAGCCCGAAATTTCAGCTGAAGATTAAAAAAAATTCAATTACTTCATTGATAGAATACAATAAATTTTGCCGTTTGTGCAAATCAAAGACAAATATACTAGTTGCAAACTCCCAATGCACTTTCTAATTCTTTGTATCCATCTTTTATCAAAAAATGTAGGATCAAATGACTAACTAAGGAATATAAACCGCCGTTCTAGAATACCCAAAGAGCTTCACGCACCTTCTAGGCGCCCGTGCCGCTATTTTTATTTGTTTATTTATTTATTTATCTTTTATAAGTACTTTTATTTTCCTCACGAATCGCTTTTTAAAATCTGTTTCAAGCAGTATGTTCAATAAAGGAGAAATTTTTCATGAGCCCGAGCCCGAACACAATTGTGAATTTCAGAGCCCGTCTCATTTCTAGTAGGAGGGGGTCTCTGACCGACGAAAATCTGTTAATGCATTAAAACCCAAAACGGGTTAACGGATTTACATGGAACAAAATTGCAAACTTTGATTCTTTAGCGCGTGGAAAATTAATTTGAGACTGTTAACCCTTAAAAGAATAAATTTATCGCTCTCTGTGTTCGTCCGATGTCATTATGATGTATAAAAGGATTATTTATACATTTTTAACTTAACGAGCAAGTTTAAGAGGTCCTTATGATTTCGGTTATTTGTCTGTTTTGATGTCCACCCATCCAGAGTTCTAACTGCTGTGGATATACATCGATTTGTGCGAAATTTATGTTTTTTCTATGTACAGTAAGTACCATGTACCATATTGAAAATGGTGTATGTAGCATTTATCGTTCTTTTACAGGAGAAAAAAATCCAATGTATAGCACAGTCTAAAAAACAGAACTAAAAAATTAGGGGGGGTTCAGGGGGGTCTCCCCCTGTATCTGTTGATACAGGAATGACTGAATCAACAGTCATTCTTGAAAACATATTTTAGAAATATTCGATTTTTGAAAGAAAAGAAAGTTGGCATATATATTAATAAGGCTCTCAAAATGATGCTCTCCATTGAAAATAACGTCCGTATTATTAATAGTTCTACAGGATCACCCAAAAGAATTCCCATACATTGCAGTCTGTGGCATTTGAGAGACACTAATACATTTCTAGCACAAGACAATGAGTATAAAATTTTTATATTCTTCAGTTAAACGCTAAAAAAAAATTAAAGGTCTTTTACAGGGTCTCATAAAATTGCATTTATAGTGATAATACAACATTTTTTTTATCTACGAAATCTCGCCAGTTTTAAATAAATACAACGCAGATTTGTCGCAAAAATATTTTTGTATTGGAAAGTTTTTTATAATCTATGAGCTTGGCATGATTTACCTTTCTTGATTTTTTAAGGCAACAGATAAATCTTGTAATTCTTTTTTTCTTTCTTTCTTTCTTTTTTTTTTTTTTTATAAGACAATTTCTGAAGCTCTATATAGAGGAACTGTAAATCAGATGTAGACAACTCATTGAAAGAATATATGTATAACTCGGCTGTTCAAGCCTCGTCAATGGGAAACCCCCTAAACCCCGCCATATTAAAACGATATTAAGGGACTATGTCATTTTATCTCTCATCTATCGTGTATTTCACCTGGTAACCCTATGTTGAAATTTTTTGGATTGTAACCTATTTATAGAAAAATACATGGGATGCACATTCTACAGCTTAGTAAATACTGTAACAATAGATTAAAGCTGCTGTGAACTAATAGTATTTAAATATATGTAAAATATATATGTGATGTATATTCTACAGCTTACGAAATAGTGTAACAATAGATTAAAGCTGTTGTGAACTAATAGTATTTAAATAAACGGATGAAATTTTTAAACAATCATTTTATCAAATAAATGCAACCTTATTGAGCTTATATAGAAATCGGTGGTTTACGTAACACATACTAACATTTTCAGCGGACATTTATTCCTACTTTTATGTCGCGTTTTCATAACGCAGTAAAGACCGTCCAGATAATGAAATAATTTTACAAGCATGTATTTTAGAAGGTTCTAAAAATTTTACAGAGACAATTATTGTTTTATGTGTGTAAACTTGTCTAGTTATATGTTTGCATATGGGAAAGGTGGGAAGTGTTAGAAATTCCAAATATATATCCATGAACATTAACATTCATAAAAAAAAACCTGAGTTGTACGAATAAATAACTTTAAACATCTCCAGTCTCACTATCTATTTAGCCCCCCCCCCACTTTATTTTGACGAGCATTTTTTCCACACACCAAATTACTTTCACACACATAGGTGATAAAGGACACCCTGATCTAACAATAGTTTCCCATAATATCAGGAATAACATAGCACAATGGCAGGTACTACTAGACGAAAATGGCTCTGACCATCGATATATACACACACAATTAGATTTTAAGTTAAAGATAAAAAATGACTATAAATACAAAACAAAATTCAGTAATTTTAAAAAATTCAATAATCTCTGGAACAGTTATATGAAACCCATAATACAAGACCTGGAACACAATAACAATAGAACAGAATTTCAAACAATTTTCAATAAACTACACAAAACTTGCATCAATATAAATGAAAGATCATTTAAGAAAAAGAAAAAGAATATAAAAATTAAAATAAGTTGGTGGAACCAAGAGCTAGCAATAAAAAGAAACAAACTCAAGGCATTATATAAAAGGAAAATAAACAATCCAGAAGATAGCAACCTGAAAATAACTTACAATAGGGTCAGAGCCGAGTATAGAAAATCAATAAATATAGCTAAGGAACAGTCCTGGAAAACATTCTGTATAGAGCAGAGTAAAACCTATGGCTCGTGCTTCAAAATTGCTAAGGGCCTGTATAACTCCTGCTTTCTCGAAACTGTTTTTGATAATAATACCATAACGGATGACTTTGAGACTATTATGAATTCTTTGGTAAACACACATTTTCAGACATCTAACACAGATAATAGCCCGATTGCCTCTGATGTCCATCTGCAGCTCCCTGATTCTATTCCTCTCGACTACAACAATGAACCTTTGACTGATACTGAACTTTTAAGAGCAATAGCTGCACAAAATCCCAAAAAGGCATCCGGACTGGACAAAATAGACATGAATATTATTAAAAATTTGAAAATCAATCAACAGCCTGATTTATTAAATATATATGATAATTGTCTCAAATTTGGTTCCTTTCCGGATGCCTGGAAGAAAAATAATAAAGACCCAAAACAACCGAAATCCTACAGACCAATTAGCCTATTAAGTACTGCCGCGAAAATATTGGAAAGACTGATCAAAGGAAGAGTCATGACCATTCTAGAAAGCAAAAACTACTTCCATGATAACCAGTACGGTTTTCGAGAGGGCAGGGGAACGGTGGACCTGTTGTACTTGGTGGTTGGCCGGTTAAAAGAACTGAAATCCATACATAAATATGCTGTCCTGGTGTCTTTTGACATCCAGGGCGCATTTAATAACATAGAATGGAATATAATCAAAAAAGAAATAGATAACTCACCCTTCCAGAATATTTAAAAATGATTTTAAAAGATTATTTAAATAACAGGAAAATAATAGTCAAAAATTGTGCAGGTCAAACAACGTACAATATATTTAAGGGTTGCCCACAAGGTTCCTGTTTAGGCCCTCTCCTATGGCTGATCGCCGCTAATACCGTATTAAAACAAATGGATGATGGAAACAATAATTTTTTCGCATACGCAGACGACTTTGTACTATTAGAATCAGAAAATACAATAGCAAAGCTTCAAACTAAAACAAACCAAAAAATACTGAAATTAAATAATATCTGTAACGAACTAAAATTAAATATATCTGTACAAAAAACTCAGGCGATCACCATAGGAATTAAATCAAGAACAAAAGCTCGATATAAACTAAATAGTCAAAAGATAAAATCGGTAAATGAACTAAAATACTTAGGAGTTATAATAGACGATAAGTTAACTTTTACACCCCATATAAAGTACCTCAACGAAAAAGTAACAACCTATATCAATAATATGTCCCTGGTTAGTGGGGGGTCCGTCCTAAAATGTTAAAAGTTTGGTATGAAACAGTTACTGAGAAACAAATTTCGTACGCTGCCCCCGCTTGGGCCTCTAATCTCACCAGGGATTCGGTATACAAACTGTGGGCAATCCAAAAATTACCATTAATTAAAATATCTAAGGCCAATGCCAATACCGCCCATTCCGCTTTATGTGCCATCCTGGAAATACCTCCCATCGAGCTGGTACTAAAAAGGGAGATAGAAAAATATAAAGTACTAAAATTAAATAACCATATACAACATGCAGATCTCCCCGAAAACTACACCATAGAGAAAACTATCCCCTCTTTTCAATATCCGGAATGTAATATAATAAACAAACAAATAACTTTTATAGACTCAATAGAAAATGACACAATAGACAACAAATACATAAAAATATACACAGATGGCTCGAAAATGATCAACGGAACTGCCTTCGGCTATATCGCATGTGCAGAGAATAACAAAATTATAAAAGAATATTCAGAAAGAATAAACATATATAACAGCATATACCAAGCCGAACAACTCGCAATAGTTACAGCTTTGGAATGGGCGGTGTCGAATAACTTCAAATCTATTAAGATCTATACTGACAACAGGTCCACGGTGGAGAAATTGAAGTCTCTGTGTCCCTATACTGAAATATTAATCAAATTATATAATCTTTTAAAAAACAATAGTGATCTACGGATAATTATGATATGGATCAAGGCTCATGTGGGACACTGGGGGAATGAAAAGGCAGACCAACTGGCTAAATTACCTTTGACAAATAACCATCCTATAAGCAATAGAACACTATCGGTTCCACGTTCAAAAATAGTATAGCTAATAAACAAACAAATAGATTCTGAATGGCAAATTTGGTGGAATAACAGTGAAACAGGCAGATATACATATAACTTCATACCTAAAATTAAACATAATATTGATATCAACAATACAATAGCAATCAAGTTTATTACTGGTGGGGGCAGCTTTCCAAAGTATTTAAAAAGAATTAATAAGAGGAACACCGAAAATTGTAACTGCGGGTCCCTGGGTGACCCGCTGCATTTTGTGTTTGGAGGCTGTCCCCTAATGCCACATAACATACGCAGAAACAATAATGTAACGGAATATCAAAATTTTAAAAAATTAATACAGATACATAGAATAATGAACTTAATAAAAGATAACTACAATAGATTAATAGAACTGTACAGTAATATAAAATTTAGATATACTTAGCTTTCCCCCGGTGTTGTAATTAATAATAATAATAATAATGATGGCAGTGATAATGGCCTAAATCTTGGCGCACTGGGAAAAAAAAAAAAAAAAAAAAAAAAACTAAGGTAACATTGTAAAACAATCGTTGCTCGTGCCTGGTAGATATGGTTGACAGTGCTAGTGAAGCCATTGTGGAGGTTGCTCTTTTTGTTCTTATTTTTATTATTTTGACTTATGTTCTTTTGTTGTTTGTTCTGCCGCAGGCTTCTGTGTTCTGCCTGCGGCATAGTTTGTATTTTTATGATTATAAATAAATGTTTCCCCAGAGGGATTAAAGCCGTAAACCCTTGGGTCGGTCCCTCTGGTGGATTCCTTACACCTTACACCAAATTACTTGGAGAAATTGATTGTCTAGTGTTAACTCCAATTGTCTAGTGTTAACGATTGTCGAGTGTTAATCGATTGTCTAGTGTTAATCGATTGTCTAGTGTTAACTCCAATTTGTTCATTTTGAATCAAGAAAATTCGTAAAAGTTGTGTTTTATTTTATTATCGCACAAAACCTAGATTAGCTCACCCAAGGTGGAGGAAGGGCTGGGATAAACCTCTCGCGAATATAACACGTGGGACCTTTTAGTTTCGTTTACATCTAATTAGCATTAGTAATACCATTAATTAGCACTAAACATAAATTGTAATATAATTAGCACTATTTATTTTCTCATTTAATTTAGCTCTACTACTTTAATGTGAGGGTGAACTCCTCCCCCTAAATATATATATATATATATGGGTGGGTTACTGAGCAGGGGGCCCCTTGGTAACATTTGCTACGGGCCCCGCGCTGTCTTAATCCGGCACTGGTAGTATCACGTGAAATTGTCAAACATGAAGTAGAAATACACCCATTTTACGACAAAATAAAAACTACATGAAATAAGTAACTCAAAATGTGTTACACAAAGTTGAAATTTTCAAATAGTAAGTTCGCTTAGACAACAGGAGTTTAGAATAAGCGATTATCCGTTTTTCCAAAACAGAATAACTAATATCTTGAAAATGAAAAATAATTAAAATGCAGATTATTTTAAAGCCGGTTCGGTCCAGCTGGATTATTTGCTACCAGTAGAAATATTTGGCGGCGTTAACTATACCATTATAGCAGTTACAGTACACTTTGGATATTTGCTAGCGCGACGAGATGGTATAATTCGTGGCGCTAAGTACGCCAATCTGCAAACGATTATGTAAATGAAAATATGGATAACGGTTTTCCGGTAACCTTAAATGAACAGTAATTATAGGTTGTGAGCATGTGTAAATCGCCAAATAATGAAAAGTCGCCATTGGTGGCAAACTATCCTATCTGTTCCGTAGCTTTTATTAACTTTACATGTACGCAACATTGTGTTTCTGAGGAGTGCAAATAATTTTTCCAGCGATTATAAGCGGAGTCCGCACTCCAGCTGGAGTATAGCTCAGGACCCGTACAACACGGATTCCCATAACAAAATATCTTTCGTGTTATGAGGAGGAGGGGATCTACTGTAGTGTGAAGTTTAAATTTTTATGTACCAATGAACCTGCAAGAACCAAGCAATGTGTAGCTCAGTAACATTCTATCTGATCCAATCTTCGGGTTTTGTCTGTTGAAATTATGTCTTTTTTACGAATAAGCCTTATTAGGCGCCGAATGCCTAATACGAAAAGCGAGCGTAGCGAGTCTGGGGGCCTTGGCCCCTAGTTATTATAAATTACATCTGTGACATGCAAAAGTTCACTCCAACGTTGTTCTAGGAGACGGCCCGGTGCATGACCTTCGTAGTTTTTCGCTATACAACCACGTTTAAGAAACATGTATAGCATGGAACACTGATCAAAAAATTGTTTAATGACAGGGACATCATGTATTGCTTTCACTATAACTAAATGGAGACGATGATTGCAGCAATGAACAGAAGGTATAGATCTGTTCAGCTGTTGTTGTATTATCGCTTGAAGTCCGCCTCGTTTTCCACTCATCACCAAAGATCCATCATAACATTGACTAAGTATATGATCAGTATTTAATCCATTTTCCTGTAGAACATTTAAAGTCAAATCCGCTAAAGATTGTGCATCTAATTCTGCAGTAGCTTTCGCACATAATGCCGTTTCGTAAACTTTACCATCTTTCACGTAACGAATACCAATAGCAAAATTTTCATTACATTTTCTGTCTTTTGTACCATCTGCCAAAATTGTAAACCAAGGTACATCTGCACTTTTTATATTGTGGACGACACTCTCACGAACACAGTCGGTTAAGATCTGAATGACATCGTTTTGTATATCTGGTGAAAGATATGTAGCATTTCGAGGAACAAATTTGGAACAGTTCCGTAATTTTTCGTCTTTATTCATTGTAAATTCAAATAGATTTTTGAACAAGCTTTGTTCTTCGTGTTCTTGAATATCATAAGTTCCTCGCATTGGCAGTTCATTTACGGCTAGGAATTTTATAATTTCAGCAATAGATGTCACATAATAGCGATTTCTTTCAAGTACCTCATCGTTTACAAGAGTAGAAACTTCGTGCCCTGTACAATGTTAGCTTTTAATTAAACATTGTAAGTACTATACTATACTTTATTTTTATTATTATTGATTTTTTGAGTTTTTGCGAATAAATTAAAAATTTTGGTTTTGTATTTTATTTGCAACATTGTATCATTACAATATCGTACATTGTATCATTACTTGCAAATGTTTTTGGCCAGGATTTAACACAAATACTCCACTGTGCGCCCGCTCTTACGTTGAAAAATGTAACCAAGTTTTCCTGAAAATTTTCGAAACGGCTCAAAAAAATTATGCGATGTTATACTTAAAAGGTTGTAGAGCATTACGTTTTGCTTAAAATGAGTACAAATTTGTTGCATTTTGTCCCTCTTATAACCGCAGTAATACTTGTCAAAAATTCTTTCTATACTGGAATTCAAAGGTGCTACCGACTGCTGCCCGTCTTCGGCCAACACCTACAAATTTTTCTGAGGAAGTCTCCAAGGGAAGGGGTATGAGTGGGCTATCACTGTGTTGTGTTGTGGGATTAAGGCCAATTATCTGCACGAGGGATCTAGGGATCTAGGATCTTGGGTCGATAGTCTGGGTGGGGTGCCTTCCGTGGGGGGGGTCTTTCTAAAGAGCTTAACCCGTATTATGCTAAGTTTCAGAGGAAACCACGGAAAACTCCGAACGGTTAGGTCGACGGACCCGTCCTGGTTTCGAACCAGGCACCTTCCGTCTCCCAGTTCAGTGCGCTATGCATTATGCCACTGGTCGGGCTCAGTGGGCTATCAAAAGCTGGCTCTCTCCTTGTCTAATTCGAGCAACGAGAATTCAGACTTCTCATGAACCATTCTAAACCTATTACATCTTTTGAGGTATAATGCAATGTTTAAACAGTTTTTAAAGCAATCAAATTACGCCACTGACTCAAAAAATGTAAATTGTACCTTTACAAGTTACTAGCGTTAATCTTTTACAGACCGAATTCAGATCCAGGCATATTTTAAATTATTTTTTGCATATTTTGTTTTCTAATCCGTTAATTAAAGGATATTAGTCATTTAAAAGGGGGGGGAATTGTATACAATTTTCCCTGTGTTCGGAATTGGGAACATTGGTCATTTCTGACAATGACTTCTGACAAACTTTTACATTGGTTTCAAAAACGGAATACAGTGATGAGTCGTTTAAATGATAAGTGAAATATTAAAAATTTATGTAAGATTTATTTTTAAATTTAAATAAAGATATGAATTATGTTTGAAGGGGGAAAGTTTTGAAGCCGATTTCACGTCGTGGTGTACAATCGGCGTTCTTCGTTGACAAGCCGGCCTAGACCTCGGCGGCAGCGTGGCGCAGCGGCGCAGACCTCTAGTCGCAGGTTACGCCGTAATCTAATATGCCTGGACCTCTGGAATCTTTGATAGCCTTCTGCGTGAAGAGTTCCAGGGAGACTACGAACAATAGAAACATGCTGGCAGCAGTGTGTTGATGCAACACCACCTGGATATAGAAGGCCTGAGAACTGAAGCTTTTACGTCATCACTAGGTCTTCTAAGATGACGTCATCACAGTTTTACTTTCGCAAAGTAAAACTATGTAATATTTCTGGTGAATGATACAAATTTTGGAAAATATTTTACGTTGAAGATAAAAATTAAAATACTTTTCTGATAAAAAATAATTTATAATGATGTATGTCTATATGATATTGTATAATTAGTGATAGTTAAAATTTCCTATTTGTCGTAAAATTAAATTTTCTATCTTAAATCATTAAAACGTTTTATGCGGGAGTAAATTCACCACAAACTTTGAATAGTTTTACCTAGTGAAAATAAATGTGTGATGACGTCACTTTAGTGGACCTAGTGATGACTTAAAACTTTCTGTTCTTAGGCATTGTATATCTAGGAGGTGTTGGTTGATGCCCCAGGATCATATTTCGAAGACTTTCAATTAGCTATACAAAAATTGTTTGGTAAATTTTTTGTTCTGAAACCAATCATGAAACTTTATGAACGCACAATGTACAGGAAAAAATTTCTAATTAAATCTCATTCTAATCATCATTTATATTCTGAGTTGATCAATTTCTTTTTTTAGCACTCACAAAAAATTAATACAGTAGTCGCCGCTTATTCTGGTCAGTGGTTCATCCAGTGAACAGCTTATTCCGGTGAAAATTGGAAGGAACAGAACGAAATGGCCAAATTACACTGGTTTTCCGCCGGTTACCTCGGTAGTGAGTGCCGGTTTATCCGGTCCATTAATCTTTGGAGATTAGGTAAAATTTCTGCATAATCAGCTTTTAGGGCGAAGTGAAAACCAGTCAAAGATGACTCATATTTGTGTGGAGGTGTTACGGTAATACAATCAAAACAATTGCTAATATACTAACAGAATTTGAATAAAAATAAAGATCACTCTTACTCCCGGAACCAATGGGACACCTGATGATGATGACGATGATGTGCACCCGAACCAGTTGCGTTTCACAAGAGTAGATTTGCTGAACGCTATAGACTTTTTACATAGAGCATTTGAGGAGAACAACGTAAATGATCACATCACCTCTTTTCAACGTTAAGTGAGATTAAATTTGCTACGCTCCTGAAACAGCCTTTAATTTCGGATTCCCTCCCCCTCCCCTAAGAAGTTGAAATTGTGTTTTTTTAATAAATGTACATAAGTATTTTTTCGCTTGTTCACTTCTTTATTCTTTAATAAATATCTGCATACGTTAAACTCTTCACGAATATAGTTCATATTTTTTATATAATTTATTCATTGTTTTCTTAAATTTTTTCACTTTACTTTGGTCCCGCCGTTTATTTCGGATTTAGGTTATTCCGGTCATTTCAATCCGCCCGATGTGACCAGAATAAGCGGCGACCGCTGTACCTACAGATTTGTTTTCTGTGTGTATTTAAGATATGTCTGTCGCCTTCGACTCCTTTCCTCTCTTCTCTGTTTAAACACTAGTCTTGAAAAAAATTTGTAGAGTGGAAGCAATTTTGTTGTTGTTCTTGTTCTTGCCATTTTCAAGTTACAAAATAAATCAATCTTTGACAGTCTAAACTTTGTTTGTGGAGATGTAAATGTGTGTGTGTGTGTGGGGGGGGGGGGGGAGCACGTGGCTTGCACCTTTTCATCCGCCAATTCTGAGATATGGCTTTTGGTTTTTTATTGCCTTCCTGCTTCTTCGACTAAAAGAATTTCTTTTCTTTTTTTAAATCACGATTTGAAAAATTTTCTTACATGTATAATGATAATCCAGATACAACAAGGAGGAAAAGAAATCTGTCAAAATTGTACAAAAAATGTGTTCCATATGCATTCATTAAAAAGAAGAATTGCTACATTAAAATTTTTGTAACTTTAAAAACATAAAATAGTTCTCTACAGACTTTTTAACGGAAAAGGAGTACTACAATATATTAACCATCACTTTAAAAATGTAAATAAAAATTTATTTTTTTAATAATTTATCTAAATACAGGCAAACTAGTTTATTTTGCCATACAACTAAATTAAAAGGTAATCTGAAAACATTTTTGGACAAAAAATTACATTGATTTCAATCCATTTTTTTTTTTTTTAATTTTCAAAAAGAATGATCTACAACGCAATCTTCGTTCAAATAAAATGTAATTATGACAGATATTACCTTTACTGTGACATTAAGCTTTCTCATCTCCGCATAGGAATATTCTTGATGCACCTATGATGTGGAAGAATTCAGGTACGCAGTTTGCGGTTTATTAAAATAACGAAACAGAATGATAGCAAACGACTGGAGCGTCAAGTTTTACCGCCACTGTAACCATAGTGACAGTTTTGTTTTTCAGCTTTTTGATGAATATTTTTTTTTCTTCGCTCAAACTAATAATTAACGAAGTCATCCTCTAACCGAATGTATTTCATTGCAATTTTTTCCCTTGATCTCTTGAAGCAATTTAATAAAGAGTCAATAACAGTTTCTACCTTTTATGGTGAATGTGTGTCACGGTAGATCGAATTATGTCGTTTGTCAGGGAAAATATTTCAGTGCCATATTCGAAAATGAAATGTCAGTAATGAACGTCTGAAATCATTTCGATTAAAAGCATTTTCATATTCGGAGTTTTAAACATTCGGCTGTTGTGGTGGAAAAGCAATTTATTTTGATTCTTTTTCTCAATCTTTTGTAATATAAGAATTTTTTTAGCATATTATATTTCTTTTTTATCATTGTTGTAATGGAATTTTAGAAAAGCGTTTGAAATACACTGCATTCAAAATTCCCCCTTAAGAAAAGAAAAAGGAATAAAATTTAATCAAATCTTTTCACGTCAACGGCTGCCCTTTTGTTCAACATTGGGAAATGGTTGCGCTTCAAAATGTTGAATTACAAGGGAATTCCATAAAAACTGAAAGGAAAATAATAAAAAATCAAGAAATATACTTACAGCAAAAAATACATCGGATACCTTTTCAAAATAGCTTCCGTCAGATGATATACAACAGTTCCATCGTTCAAACCACTTTTCAAAACAAGTAGAGAAGCCCTTTTCTGGAAGCTGCTTCAAAGAACCCTCCACTGCTGAAATAACTTCAGAATCTGTGTAAATTTCCTGCCACGGAGCTTCTCCTTCAACGTCGGAAGCAGCCAGAAATCGCATGGTGAGAGATCTGGACTGTAAGGGGGATGTGGCATGATTTTAATATTGCATTTACTAAGATATTGCTGAACAGAAGTAGCGACATGCGGGCGAGCATTATCGTAATGTATTGTCCAATTCCCTACCAGTTCATGACAAACGGCCTTTCTTGAAATCGCCATGCCATCTAAAAATCGTAGACTCACCAAAACATTTGTCTTTGTAAGCTTCTTTCATTAACTTAACTGTTTCTGGAGCTGTTATGGCACAACGCATTTCGTTTTTTAACTCTGAATCACTCATCTCCATTTCTGTAGGGCAAATAAAACAGTTCTTTAAACAAGCACGGAACTAGGAAAATAAAATCGTCTGCTTCGTTTAGAATTTTGTATAAACGTACAGTTAACAGTTTGAAAAAATCGCCTGCACTTCTATTTTTTAGTTTCGCGGTGTTGCCACTACGTAAAAAAATAACTTTCAGTTTTTATGGAATGCCCTTTGTATATCACACGACAGCTCTATACACTACAAAATGCGCGTGCGTCACTTTCGCACTGCAAATTATTTTAGAATATAGTTTGTCGATTTTTAGTGATGCACTAACCTAAACAAGAAAGTCCAATTTTGACAGCCTTTTTTATTTCAAAATGCCACCTAACTTTTTCATTTTACATCCGAGCAATTTGCAGTGTGTAGCGAAAGTGTTCCTTTTCCGAAGACTTTTCTAACGATCTGCTTAGCTTGATCAAACTCTTCCTTAAACGAAAGGCAAAAAACTAAATGGCAAAATCAAAAAAAGGTGGCCTATCCCTGACACACGACGTTCTCTTACATATTTTAACAGTGAAATGTGTACTTTTATTTCACACCAACGTCATACTAATTTCATTCTTTCTTTGGATTTTCTTTTCTCCAAACATCGGGAAGAATTATTCTTTTAAAAATGTAACACACACACACACAGTTTTAAAATAATAGTCTTAGACATTCGAATTCTTATCTCTGAAAAAGTCTGGTTAGAATCTGCAGCAAGGCACTTCTTTTGCTGTATGAAATATTTAAGAAACTTACCATACTTTATGACATGATGGTATATGAATACCTGGCATTGTCAGAGTACTAAAAAAGTGACAGCTCCCATTTCATTTTTCAGCAGCGACAAAATTTTCGTTCGGATGGAAGTGTTTTAAGGATTCTGCTGAGAAAAGCTTAAATCACAATGAACCCGATTTAACCCTTTTGCGGTCGTACGTCTGCTCTCAGCCACCAAAGCTTTTTTACTGTTTTGGTCGTATGTCTGCTCTCAGACACTACAGAGCATTTCGATGAGCTTAGTCTCTCTGCGACAAGTCCCTTTCTGAATGTTTTTGAATGTTAAAAAACCCAATTTTCAGCATTCAAAAAAATCTGATGTGGACAACGCATGACTTCCTTGTACGTCTATTAAATCATAAATATTTTCGGTGCACTTCATCTAAACTTATTTCTTTGAAAAATATACAATACTGCAATAATACTAAGGTTTAGTGATTTCTAGCCAAATATTTGAGAAATCGCAAAGCTGAGTTCAGTTTTAAATATTTATTTATGGCAGTTAATTCGACGATATTTCGCCAAAAGCCTTCAAGCTTGAAATAGTTTGCAAGATTTTGATCATAGCCGAAATAGTAATGAACAATAGACTGAAGGTATCCATGGATCTAAACTGAGTCTTTGGGCGGCCCAGCAAAAAAATACCCAGTTGATTGCAATAAAAATCGAGGTGCATAGTTAAGGTGTTACTAGTAAAGGTATAACAGTTCTAAATACAAAATCTCAGCATTCTATATTTAGACGTTTAGAGTTAACCGAAATACGTCATTATTTTTTTAACCAAATTTGGCGATACTCCGTCAAAACTCGCCCAGGTCAATGACAGTTGGTGAGATTTTGAGCATGGCCCAAATAGCGACTGACTATAGACATAATATACTGAAAATGTCCATAGACTGACTAAGTACTGAAATTCTTTGGAGTGACCCTGTAAATAAACTATATAGTAGATAATAACTCCGGTAGATTGGAACTAAAAAGAGGGGTGCACAACTAGATGTTACAACAATCCTAAATATAAAATTTCAACAATCTACTAATAGTTGAGATGTGGGAGTTACATACATACATACGTAAGTAGACTTCAGGAAATAAAGAGTCAAAATTGACTTGCGGTTAATTAAAACGGATAGTGCATGCCTGCGTACGTGTATAATACATGCGTACGTTGAGACATCACTCAAAAACGTGTCAAAGTAAAAAATAAAAAAATGCATGTCAAAGAGATGGGCAAAACTGATTTTTCGATAAAAATCCCGAGTATCGAAATTTTTCGCGATCACATAACTTCCTTATACTTCGTACTGGGAAATAAAAAGAGCCACAAATGTCGATCCCTCAGCTGGAAAATGGAGAGCATTACTCTCTCTACAGGGATAGTTCCCTAACAAATGTTCTTGGGTTTTAGGTTTAGAGTTGAAAGAAACTCATTGACTATTTTTCTAGTTAAGCCTCTTCTTTCTACAGGCGAATGCTCTTGCCTGTGGTTTGGTCTAACAAGGTTTGAAGATCGACATGCAAGTATTTTCTATGTAGGTATTCCATAATTATTCTACTGAACCTATGCTTTGAAGGCATAAGTGTAGGGTGTTTTTTATTTTTATTTAAACTTGCGTTTTCTAAACGAACACCTACTTGTGTAATATATGCTTATTATCTAAAAATGGATTTATATTTCTTATCTTACTACGCTTAATAACTTTGTTTTGACATTAAACATGAAAATCCCTCAAAAAATTCTAACCTTTGCTCTAGTCTTGCCATACTCTTTGTAGGCATGGACGAGAAGCTTAAAACGACTTCTTTTATCAATTCTGCCGTTTATTTACTTAAGTGGTAATGTATCCGAAAATCCGCTTTGTCCATGTTATATATCTGAATCATTACCATTCTCTTCAAAGATAAATCTCGTAAATCTCTCAGTAAATTCTAAAATTTCAATATCTTCTATATTCGACGGTGGTGTGGTCCTTCATGTTTGTACAGGTTGAGGCCTTACAGTGCGTGTGTTAAAAAGCAGGTAGTTGTTCAATTAGTGTCTTCTGTTGAAATTTGAGCAAGTAATGTTAGCATAGAGCTATCGTTCAGTTAGTTGTAAGGAGCTCGTTGAAAAAATGATGAATATAACAAACATTTTTAACTTAATGTACGCGAAATATTTATTAACAAGGTTACATTGTGCTTTGTGATCCACGTTATCTAAACAATGAACCGTTTCTATTTTTGAAATTCTTGACCCTGTGTTACCATTACATAACTAATCAAATTAAGAGATCATGAATGAGTCTAAAAATAAAAATAATTAATGTCATGTTATATTTTCAATTTAAATACTTAAATCTTTCTTGGTTCAGCAGAAGAAAATAGTTCATTGATTTCAATGTCTTGAAAAATGTCAAAGTGTCATCTTGAGGAACTATTTAGAATAGCACAAATTGAGTTTAGAAACGTTACGATTTTAAGCGTTTTTGGGAAAGGCGAAAATTTATTTACTTATAAAGTATATGAGTAACTAAAAATACTATTTCATAGCTCTTTTTTTAATAAGGTGTGTGAGTGTGTGTGTGTGTGGGGGGTACTTTAGTTGAATATATAGAATATGTAACAGAGTCGGTGCATACTGCTAAATTTCACAGACATAGCTGTTAAAAATTACCGTTAGAAGATATTCACAGTCACTAGTATTTTTCTGACCTGTAGCAATTTAGCACAATTTTTGTCCATAAATGCTGATTAAAAAATTAATAATGATGAAAAATGCAGACAATTGCGGCAGTAAACGTGGCTAATTTAAGGACTGAAGTATACCTACTAGGATAGGTAAAAAAGTGTTTTAGGAGCATATAATATAAAGATTATATTTTACTTAGTCAGTGGGGTTTCGCAATTTTATTAGTTTATTACCTGAATACCTGTTCTTACGCAAAGGTTAAAATTTGCATGAGTTTGAATTTAGATTCTAAAAAAAAAAAAAAAGAAAGAAAACGCAGTCATGATTAAACTAGCATTTAATACAATGTTTTATATTTAAGTCACCCAATTATTGAAACTGTACCATCATGTATTCCTATACAATAGCATATTTATTTAATCGTACCTACTCGTTATATATGCTAATTACAGATCTATTAAATCTATCTATATATTAATGACTATGTCATTTTATCTCTCACCCCCTTTATTGAAAATTGTCCCAAAAATGTGTCCCAAAAATGCGACATAAAAGTATGCGACATAATTTTACATATATTTAAATACTATTAGTTCACAACAGCTTTAATGTATTGTTACAATAATTCGTAAGCTGTAGAATATGCACCACATGTATTTTTCTATAAATAGGTTACAATCATAAAAATTTCAACATAAGGTTACCAGGCGAAATACACGAAAGATGAGTGATAAAATGACATGGTCAATTAATATCATTTTAATATGGCAATAATGAAACTAAAAAATTAGGGGGAGGGGGTTCAGGAGGGGATCTCCCCTTGACGAGGCTCGAACAGCCGAGTTTTTATATATTATTTTTATATTTTTTCATTCTAAAGTATGTTTGCATCTGAGACGAAATTGTAAAATGAAAATTAGTATCCAAATTCCGCCACCAGTGGATTTTTTTTTTTTTTTTTAAATATAAACATAGAGCAGAGGAATATGTTACTCCCCGCATTAGAACATTTTAATATACATATGCCCGTTTCCCGATAGTAGATGACTATGCATATAAATTCACTCACGTCATTAATTTCACATTTAACCATACATCCGCACATTATCTAAATTAACACTGCTTCAATAATTTTTCTGCATATTCATACATACCATTTTCCGCGCCGCTAACACCCGAAGATACACTCACCAGCGTGACGATTAACTAGGGAATAGCTAGATGCACATGTGAAAGTATAGCAAACTGGTCATAGGAAATGTGGCCCTCATATTAATTCGCTAGAAACAGTGTCCAATTTGTTCGGCTAGCCGTTGACGGTGAGTATGTATGGGTGTGATCGAGTTAGCAGAGGTCAAAAGCTTGTTATGTCCCATCGTTCAACTGTGATGGAAATGAACTAAGTTAAAAAGATGGTATAGTGGTAGTATTCTTTGCCATGATGTCACACTCTCGTAATTACTGTTGATTTGTGAGCGAAATATGATAAGGCGGTTTTTTTTTCCGCGCTTCATTCTAACATGACACTTTTTTTCGTTTTCGTGATTAATTAACATCACAGACGAAAAAAAACGAAATTCGAAAAGGAGCTTTTTCAAGCTACAATTATGTTCTTCATTGGTTTGCAATATAGGAAACTTCAAAGTCAATATTCAGTTACATTTCAGAAGGCTAGTGCCATATTACAGGCAGGGCAAACGGGGGAACTGCCTAGGGCCCAAAAATCATACATCTTACGCTTTTATAATTTTGCAATAAAATTACAAAGGATAAAAAATTTTAGAAGTTAAATTATTTTTTAATTATAAAGTATGAACGATGAAAATAATTTGAATTTACATTTGTATAAAGTAATTTGCACTTATTTTTAATTCTTCAAAATGCTCCATAGTCGATATAGCATACCAATATGTAGGAAAATTACTAACCACATTTCGTAAAGAGTATTTTTAATGTTAACAAATAGCAAAATTTTTGAATTATTTATTATTTTAATAAATATTTACAAAAATGATTGTTTACAAAAAGTGGTTGTATTCCGTAGATGCTTGCAACTGTGATATAGCATTTCGATGTAACGTTTAACTAACTGTTTCTTCGACATCATGCAACTATATTCGTTTATTTCAGATTACTTAAAACAAAATTTGTGTCTGAAAGGGGTAAGGTATTTAAAACTTTCAATATGAACTAATCATAATATTTTTTTTAAGGGGAAGGTTATTGCATGGGGCCCAATTTTTTTCTTCTGTCCCGAGACCACAGTTGTTTTGATCGGGCTCTGCAGAAGGTCACGTAATTTAAAACAGAAACTGCAGAAAATTGGTACAACTCCGCTTCCAGGTGTTTTAATACATTAGAAAGTATTCACGTAGTCATGAAAATAGATTAACTAGGTGAGTAGTAGTAGTATCGTACGTAGAGTCAGAGACTGCTACGGATTTTTCCTGCAAATGCCCAGGCCCATAGCCAGTGGAATCTGAACCTCTCACTAGAAAAAATTCATCCTCCTCCAAATTTGCAGAATAGATAGAATAGTGGTTTGAAAAAATTAGAGTTGAATTTAAAAATTGATTAAAAAAATTAAGTATTTTAAAATTATCAAATCCTGCTTTACCACTACTAACGTATAAAGTATATTTAGGTTTTAAAACAGTAGGAGTAAATTTACAGGAACAATTTCTTTAAAAAACTAAAAAATGAATTCAAAATTTAGGATGAATAAAAATAGTATGTGGCATTACCACACATTATTTGTACCGCAGTGGTTACTAAAATGTAGTTTTATTTTGTTAACAAAATTAAAGCTTAATTAAATGGAAAACAAAATTCAATTAAAAATACAGTTAAGTTAAAATCTTATAAATAAAAATGAAATTCTGTTTGTTTGTTTGTTAGTTTGTTTGTTTGTGGATTTGATTCGTATACAAATCCACAAAAATGGACCTATCGGCCTGAAATTTAGCACAGATATGTAAAATAATCTAGAATAAATCGTAGTCCACTTTAAAATTTTGAAAGTCCACCCGTTCCCGGAATTTAAGAGATTTTTTATGCTCTCCACGCAAAAAGCTTTCCGTAATTGTAACCCCTGTAGTGAAAAAGGTGTGAAATAAGGATCGTGGTTGCCATGTGTGGCGATTTTGCCGAATAAAATGTTTTAAATTCTCAAAGTAAAAATAAAAGAATAATAATGATTTTTTTTTGTTAGTTTATATTCGTAAGGTTATTTTTTTTTTTAAATTATAATATCGTGTGCATGGGAAATCGGAGCAGGAATGAAATGTTTTATACGCAAAACAATAAGAATTGAAGATTTCCGAGGCTAATAGGTAAATTTTTTTTAGTTTGGCGAAAAAATAAAATGGCTCAAATGCCGATTTTGAGAAAGTGAGTTCTAGCGGTTTGCACAGATTTCGGCTTGGCGCAATTTATTGAGAGCTTAAGGAAATAGATTTTTGAAAACAAGTGCAAAGGTTTTATTAGAATACAGCGTTAAATTTTAATGATCCGTGAAGAAATAATGCAGTTGTTAAGGGATTTCAAGCGATCTATCTCCAGAATACTCGCCAAATGAGTACATTGATTTAAGTTGGGGGAATTCCGCCAAATTTCAGAAAATTGAAATCTTCTCATTTAGTACATCGGAGTAACGATGAATAAAACACGTTATAGTTGATAATTTTAAAAAATTCGGCTGTATTAAGGGATTCCACTTTTCAAATAAAGGCTTGCTTTACTTTTTCGCGAGCGAACCATTTCCCATATTGATTGCTGCTAAGTCAATGCTTCGAATGATTTCCTGAAAAATCGCTTGCAAAATGGCGTATGTTGGCACTTTGGCGAGGCTTAGATTTGAAACTGGATTTTATTTGAGACTGGGATATATAATGACACTGGTTATAGATAAAAATGAATGTTGGTATGTGTGTATGAGGTTGAAAAACTCCAGCATCGTTGAGCACCGTTGCACCATGAAATTTGGTTCACCTAAGTCTTTTATGATGGAGAAGGTTTTTATGCTATCCGTTTTCCTTAACTTGCCACTTGGTGCCGCAGCACAAAGTCGAATTCTATTCCGTTTAGCCGTTTGCTATGCGAATATCGTCCAACCAATTTCGATGAAATTTGGTACACGCGAATATTAGAACACGGAGAATATTTTTCACTATCCATTTTGCTGTAACTTGCCGCTAAATGGCGCTGCAACGCATCAACTTCTATACCGTTCGACCGATCGGCTTAAAATTTCTTATACTTACACATTTGAGCACGAAGAATATATTCTAACTGTGTTCCCTTTGATGTTACTCACCACTAGATGGCACTGCAATGCATTATTATTTTAACTCACCACTAGATGACGCTGCAGCAGGCCAAATTCTTGACTATTCAAACGGTCGTCATGAAAATCAGTATACATAGCTATTTGAACAATTCTATTCCGTTTAGCCGTTTACTATGCGAATATCGTCCAACCGATTTCGATGAAATTTGGTACACGCGGATATTAGAACACGGAGAATATTTTTCAGTATCCATTTTACTGTAACTTGCCGCTAAATGGCGCTGCAACGCATCAACTTCTATACCGTTCGACCGATCGGCATAAAATTTCTTATACTTACACATTTGAGCACGAAGAATATATTCTAACTGTGTTCCTTTTGATGTTACTCACCACTAGATGGCACTGCAATGCATTATTATTTTAACTCGCCACTAGATGACGCTGCAGCAGGCCAAATTCTTGACCATTCAAACTGTCGCTATGAAAATCAGTATACATAGCTATTTGAACAATGAGAATATTTTGGAGTTATCCATTTTGCTATAACTCGCCACTTAACGGCACTGTAGCAAATCATTACTTTAATTAACCACTAGATGGCGCTGCAGTGTATCACTTCTTGACTGTGCAACTGATCGCTATGAAAATAGATATACTCTTCTCTAAATATTTGAACACGGGGAAGAGTTTCGCGTTAGATGTCGCGTCAACACATGAACTTCAGGGCTGTCCAGCCGATCGTCCTGAAATTTCGTATTCATCGATATCTGAATGCGAAGAATATTTTCGCCGTATCCGTTTTGCTGAAACTCGCCACTAGATTGCGCTACGCCGCATGGCCTTCTGCGCCGTACAAACGATTGCCTTGAAATTCGGTATGCATGGTTATTGAACACAATATAATGCGATATCCATTATGCTATATCTCTTTATTACAATGAATAGTAATCACCACAAATCGTAATATCAAAAAGTCCATTCATTCCCGTGCGAAGAACGGGTACTTCAGCTAGTATGCAATAAAATTAGTAAAACCAGTTAAATAAGTTAAAAATTTGCTTACCAGCCCACTGCGGGGCCAAGGCCTGCGCTGCCCAACCACTTCTTCGCAACCATGGGCTCTGGGGTGCGGAAGCATATGCCTCGCCCAGGTGGTCAGCCTAACGCGAAGAACCCAGTGTTTAACTCCCATGCAAGCTTGGTTCTCATTTTATCGACCCACTCAAGGGATGAAACCCTGAGACAACCTTGCCCAGGCCAAGATTCGGATCCCGGACCTATGGTCGCGGACCAACGCAATTAGTTAATCGTTCCAATTAAATAAGTAAATTGGCCATAAATATGCTTATGTAATACTTAAAGGACCTCTGAGGGGGGGGGGAGAAGAAAACAATTAAAAAATGAAAAGCCATCTTGCGAGTACTGCCCCCCCCCAAACTGAATCGTACGGCTACGGGCCTGCAAATGCCATTTCATGAATGAAAGCAAATTTTGGCACCTTATTTTTGTTCTTGAGGATAAGACTGAACAATACAACGTGTCTGTCGGCCTATGATGGAATTAATAAAATAAATACTATAGCACTGTTTACTTAAAGAATAAATGAAGCTCTCATACTGAAAATTCGTGAAAAACAAGTATGGCACACCCCTCTCTTTCTTCGAAGGTACGAAATGCAAATGAAAAAAATATTTTAAATAGAAAATTGTTGCTGAATTATCGGAAAAGAACCTTCAACACTTTTTACCTTTTTTTATATGTTGCGTAAAAAAAAAAAAAAAAAAAAAAGTTACAGTAGAGTCGTGGCTTACGCGAGGAATGCGTTAAAAAGGCCTTCGCTTCCTAAAAAGTCATCCCACGAGTGGTTCGATAAAATGAGGACCAAGCTTGCTTGGGGTCAAACTCTGGGTGCTTCGCGTCAGGCTGACCACCTGTGTGCACGTGCAAGTTTTATGGCGTGATTACCCGCCAGACATCTTGGATTATTTTGTTATGTGTGTACCTTTCCGAAGGACTGCCCATCGTCAGCCTTAATAAGAACTGCTGATGAGTTTCATAGCCTCATCTAAACCTGTGTGTGTTTCTACGAGGACTGCTGTATAGCGCCTCATTGCCTCATCTATTATTTGTGACATAGGTGCTTCCTGTGATTCACAATGGAAACTACTGTGCTCACTCCTTCTCTCGAGCACATTACCTCGACGAACCACTTCAAACAAAAATTCTCTCAAGATACTGTTGAATTCTTTGACCTTTTTCTATGTGCTACTCAGGTATATGACGACCTCATCCGACGCACCGAGGGAGAACAACAACAGTGCCTGGTGAGTACATTTTCCCATACAATTAATTTTCTTTGCTTGACACCAAACATTGAGGTTCTCTGTAAGTCTAATCTGTTTAATTACATGATGCAACATTTTCCACAGAAACTTGCATGTATTGCCAATCAGTACAGTATTAGATTTAAACAACTTAAAAACGGCACTTATCAATTTACTAAAATTAAATCTAATGGTAGGAAACGCAGCATTTCTAGTGACGAAGAGTCACCAGCTTCTACTACATCTAACAAAGTAACAATAATACATCTTAATGTAAACAAAAACCAAAACTTAGCTAATGACACTAGTTCTGTAGCAAACATTGAAACTCCTGAAAATTCTATGATCACTGAACATGCTGCGGACATTGCCACTTCGGCCTAGCTGCCCAGCACTCACACGCACGCCCAAACCCCAGATTTAAACTCAGCCAATATGGACACCCCCATATCTGGTACACAAGGGAACCAAAACGAAGAAATTACTAGAGGCTCCACATTTTATGCCGAAATTGTCGGCAACTGGATGGATATGCTTCGCGAACTCAAGGATATCTTAGGCGAAGCCCCCAAAACCGACTTATCTGGAGAACTACTTAGGATCAGAACAAAAAACATTGCACACTACCGTAAGGTGCAGGAGTGTCTTGAAACAAAAACATCAAATTCAGCACAATTGATCCCAGGATCGAGCGACCGAAAAAGGTTGTTTTAAAGGGTATCCCCACCTCCACTCCCATTGAGGAAATTGAAAACTTTTTAAAGGAAAAGAATTTTCACCCCCTCAAAGTAGCATATATACGAAACAAAACAACTAATATGCCACTCCCCCTCTTTGTTGTGACTGTGAGAAACTCTCCGCACTTTGAGGATATATACAAAATAACTCATTTTAATGGTATTGATGTCAAAGTTGAGACTCAAAAATCCAAACCATTCAAACATTGTTATAATTGCCAAGATTTCGGGCACAGCTCGCTTACCTGCAAATTAAGCCCAAAATGTCTCAGATGTGCCGGCCCTCATTTAGCCAAAAACTGCACTCTGCCTAAGGATTCTAGAGACGCCACTTGTGCTAACTGCAGTGGCCACTACCCCGCTAATTACTCTGGCTGCCCTAAAAATCCCTATAATAGAGGGAAAAACTCAATTGCCTCCGCTCTTGCTAGGGGAACTCAAAACTTGATTAACTCGAAAAATAACAAAAATTCTCGACCTAGCTTCAACAGCAAGAAAGTAAATAGCAATGTTTCTTACGCTTCAGTTTTGAAAACAAACACTCAAACCCAAAACAAACATACTCCCAAAACTCTTCCTAAACAGTCAAATTTTACACATCACAACAGATTCAAACTTTTATACGATGAGTCTGACACTGACTGTTCTGTTTTCAGTGACCCAGAACCCTTTGTGGAAACTGAAGCTCCGGCTGAAGTCCCCCAGGCTCAAACGGTCACCAAAACAACACCAGACACAAATACTGCTAGCAAGGCTGTAAACATTCAACCTGATAATACAAACAACTCCAAGCAAACGATTAAAATCCAACCCCAAACTAATAAACAAACGAATAAAAACAGGACTAGTGGTGCCACCACCAAAACTAAACGGCGACCTGTTAACAAAACTAGAAAAATAAAGAGAAACACAAAATATAAGAAACAAAACAATGAAACTAATATGCTTAGTTTTTCCGAAATTATACAAACTCTGCGAGAGCTAAATGAAGCAATAGGCCTCAGAAACATACTAAACTTCTTTAGAGACCTTCGACAAGTTTTAACTAATGATGAAGATGACAATATGGAAAAAGCATTAAAAATATTTGAGATAATCACAAATCATTGTAACTTCAACGAAAATCATGGGTCAAAATCTAAATAATCTCAATATTTTCTGCTGGAATGCGAACAGCATGGATCCTCGCATAATGGAACTTAGGGACTACCTAGCTCTAAATGCATTCGATATAGTCCTCTTACAAGAGACAATGTTCCGACCAAATAAAAATTACAACATCGCTAACTACAATCTTTACCAAAACACTCCTACCCAAACTTCTCAGAGACGCCGTGGCGGCACGGCTATTTATGTAAAAAAGAACCTCATTAGCAGACAATTGGACATAAATTTCACTCGGCTTGAGTGCACAAATGTCATTATTAATATAAACCAAAATAACTTCCTCTTTAGCTCCATTTACATCCGATCTAATGAACACTTACCCGCTCAAGACTTATTAACACTAATTAACTCAAAATCCCACGTCATTATGGCTGGCGATTTTAATGCTCACAGCACTGCTTGGAACTGCGTTCGCACCTGTAGTAGGGGCCGTCAGCTCCTGAAGTTTATCACTGATAACAACATCGCGCTAATTAAAGCAACCACCCCCACTCATTACTCTCAAGGTACTCCCTCGTTTATTCATTTCTGTCTCACCAAAGACTTTCATTATAACACTGCAGCTCGTATAGTAGACATGTTTGACTCTGACCACCTTCCCATTCATATTAGTGTTGATTTGCTCTTCCACTCTCCTCCAATTAAGAAAACATACACTCGTACTAATTGGAGAATTTACACCGAGTCTCTGTTAGATGCTCAGATTGAAAACTTGCATCTTGACTCTCCCACCTCACTTAACTCTGCAATTAAAGATTTAAATGATACCTTAACCACTGCCAAAAATATTGACTCTTGCGAGTGCCCTTATAACAACTTCAATCTCCTCCCTGCTGATATCAAACAAAAGATTAGGGATAGGAACAGAGCTAGGCTTCTTTACCAACGCACTAAGTCCCCCCTACATAAACAAGATTATTATCGACAAAAATTCCTAGCTAGAGAGATTCTCTACATACACCGTCAAGAGCGCTGGGAGTCTTTTCTAGAAGAACTAAATCAAGACGAGTCCGATGTTTGGAAAATAATTAAAAGATTTCGGAGAAAAAATACGATTTCCCCCCTCTCCAGAGCCCTTCAGGTATTGCTTACACGGATGAGGACAAAGCCAACACTCTAGCGCAAGCTTACAAACAACAATTCACTGTACACTCTGATCTCGTTAACCCTGATTTTGATAGAGATATCAAGGTTCAGATTGAGGAATTTCTAAGTCGTCCCCCGACTCAGTCCTTACCCCTTACTACTAACTTAGAATTATGCGAAATAATTAGCAAACTTAACAATAAAAAAGCCCCCGGCATGGACAACATAACTAATCTTATGCTTAAAAATATCCCACATAACATTCTTGATCTTATAACTCAAATCATAAACACAATTCTGGATCTCAAAGTTTTTCCTGATGTTTGGAAAACGGCCATTGTTTGTACCATTCCAAAGTCTAGTAACCTGGCTATCCCAGAAAATTACAGACCCATTAGTCTTCTGAGCAGTCTCAGTAAAGTAGCTGAAAAAATTATCCTGAGGAGACTTAACTCTCACTTGCGGGATAACAACATCATCATTCCTGAGCAATTTGGCTTTAGGCCCAAACATGCTACCACTCACCAGCTCCTCAGAGTAGTGGAATTTCTTTCTCAGGGTTTTAACCTCAAGGAATCCACCGGAGCAGTAATGCTGGACATTAGCAAAGCTTTTGACCGCATCTGTCATAACTCACTTATTTACAAACTAACAACTATAAACACGCCGGACGCGTTGATTCATTTGATTAACTCTTATTTGAGAAATTGAAAGTTCTCCGTCCACATCAAAACCACTTACTTCACTCACACTCCTATTGAGGCTGGTGTACAACAAGGATCACTCCTTGGTCCTACACTGTTCAACATTTACATAAATGATATTCCAAGAGATTTTCACACATCTTTAGCAGTATATGCAGACGATACGGCTATAATGTCCAGATCCACACACCCTGACACTATGGTCAACAAAATTCAGCACCACATTGATACACTTGAAGATTGTCTTGAAATCCCTCTAAGTGTCAGGCCATTCACTTCACTAGATCCCGCAAGATTGCGAAACCAATATATATTAATGACGAACGAGTTGAATGGCGCAGGACATGTAAGTATTTGGGAGTCATGCTGGATTCCAGACTGACTTGGAAGGCGCAGGCCACCTATGCCCGTAACAAAATGATTGCGGCCGAAAAATCTATCTCGAAGTTACTATACCAAAGCAAACTTAGCATTCCCAACAAACGAAAACTGTACAACATGATTGTCCTCCCTGCAGATACATACGCTAGCCCCATTTGGGGTTATGCTGCGAAAGCAAATTTAAACTTAATCACAACTTAACACAAAAATCTGATGTGTCCAACACATGACTTCCTTGCACGTCCATTAGATCAAAAATATTTTCGACGCACTTCCTCTAAATTTATTTGTTTGAAAGAGATAAAATATCAATAATAGTAAGGTTTAGCGATTTCCAGCCAAATAGTTCGATATCGCCAAGCTGAGTTCAATTTGAAAGATTTCCTTCCGACACTTTATTTGGCGATATTTCACCAAAAGCCGACAAACTTGAGATAGTCTGCGAGATTTTGGGGATAGCCAAAGTAGTCATTGACCACAGACTTTCAATGAATTGAATGCATCCATACACCTCAATGTATTCAAAGTCATTTGGCTCACCCTGTAAATAAATTCTCAGTCGATTGCTGTCAAAAAAGATATTGAAAACAGTTAGATATTACAATAGTTCTAAATACAAAAGTTAAAAAATCTACGGGTTAGTTTTAGAGTTATACAAAATACGAAATAATTTTTAGCGCCAAATTTGGCGATATTTCGGCGAAACTCGTCAATATCGACGACATTTGGCGAGATTTTAAGCATGAACCAAACAATGACAGATTATCGCCAAATTTGGCGATATTTCGCCAAAACTCGCCTAGAATGATGACAAATGGCGATACTTTGGGCATGGACCAAATGACTGACTATCGCCAAATTTGGCGATATTTCGCCAAAACTCGCCAAGGTTGAGGACAGACGGCGAGATTTTGGGCATGTACCAAACAATGACTGTCCACAGATGTATTATATTGAAGATATCCATAGACATTAAAGTACTAAAATTCTTTTCGGTGGTCCTGTAAATAAACTCTCCAGTAGATTGGAACCAAAAATCGAGATGCACAACTAGATGCTACAACATTCTTATATATGGAATTTCATAATAGTTTTTGAGATTTGAGAGTTAAATATGCACACACGTACACCAAAAGTCGCCAAGCTTGGCGACTTTTGGCATAGTTCTTGAGGGAGGCACGTGACCGTGGTCGGACCATTACCTAATTTATGTGGTAGGACGGTATTGTGCTTGAAATGGATGAATGCCCCTAAAATTGCCATTGACCGTAATGTATTGGAAATCTTTTGAGTGTTCCTGTAGCAGAACTATAAATGATAAAGACACTTTTTTTAATGGAGAAATTCATTTTCTAACTCTTTACAGCATATATCACTTCTCAGTCGTTTGAAATAGCCCAATACCTCTAAAAAACGCTTTGATGAATTTCGGCCCTTAGAGCGTAATGTATTTCGAATCTTTTGGGCGGTCCTGTAGATAAACTATTCAGTCGAATGGAACCGAAAGGGGAGGTGCACAACTAGATGTTACAACAATCCTAAATATAAAGTTTCAACATTGTACGCCTAACAGTTTTTGAGATATGCGAGTTTAATGAATTTCGGCCCATTGAGCGTAATGTATTTCGAATGTTTTGGGCAGTCCTGTAGATAAACTATCCAGTCGAATGGAACCAAAAGGGGAGGTGCACTACTAGATGTTACAACTATCCAAAATATGAAGTTTCGACATTCTACGCCTAATAGCTTTTGAGTTAGGCGAGTTTAATGAATTTCGGCCCATAGAGCGTAATGTATTTCGAATCTTTTGGGCGGTCCTGTACATAAACTATCTATTGGATTGCCACCAAAAGGGGAGGTGCACAACTAGATCATAGAACAATCCTAAATATCAAATCTCAACATTTTACGACCCATAGTTTTTGAGATATGCGAGTTACATACATACGTACGTACGTACAGACGGCATGGAAAAACTGGCCACAGTAGTCTCGCCGCTGGTCAAAATGAGTTGCAGACGCGTTAATGGGATCGTGCATGCTAGCCTACGATGAGATGCATCGAAAAAAAATTTTTAATTAAATTTAGAGGTAGTCAAAATCGGTTTTTTTGCCGAAATTTGGCCCCCAAAATTTTTCGGGATCACATTACTTCCTTATACTACGTACAAGGAAGTAACAAAATATTGCGAAAAATTAGACATGCTCATAGATACATGAGAAACTCGGTTATAAGTAGAAATCTCATAATTCCCTCCATGTACGAAATTATTAAAAAACAAGCCCAACACTTTTATGACAAAGCCTATAACTTACCAAATGATCTAATTGCAGAAATCCCTGATTATGACTTCCGCGATTCAGACAACCGGACACGGCCTAAAGCTGTCCTCCTGCTTAATGAGTAGGAGTATTATTAGCACCAATTCTCAGTACCTTTTCTTCCAAACTACGACTTCCCTATTTGTGTCACCTGATCTTCCCCCCCCCCTTGACATTGTCTTCTAGAGTCCCTTATATATATTGTATATAATTTATTTTCATTTTGCATTATTCTCATACTGTTTTGCTCTAATATATATTACTACTAGCTGACCCGGCAAACGTTGTTTTGCCATATAAATTATTCCTAGGATTATTTTAGTAGAAAGAAATGACTAACTTATTGTAAGTGTGTGAGGATGTGGTATATGAGTGGAAGAGGCATGGAGCGCTGTGAACAATGCTGAAATATAAAAATAACACAATACCAAACATTTATATTTTTTATTCATTGTAATTTATTCTTTACATTTATATATATCGCTAATTACAATAATTTTACTAAAAAATAATATCAATCCCTTAACGGAATAGAGTGAACAATATTTTTAGCTAACACAAACAAACTGCATGGTTTGCCCACTCGAGATCATGCCACGTATAATTGTCCGTGTGAAAAACATGGCGTGTTCAAATCTAAGCCACAAACAAACATAGTTTGGCCTTGAGACTTAGTCATTCCATAAAAAATTTTGTCCAAAAAAAAATAATAATAAAAGGATGAAAATCTGAAACATTTTCAGATTTTAAATACGCACTATAGCGCTATATATTAAAATCGTATCATAATTTATGCGTCGTCCCTATTTTTCTCTCATATTCCATTAAGTTGGAAAGTGTATATTATTCATGACTGTGCTGTATTTTTTTTTCTTGTTTCGTAAAACCCATCTTTGGAATCAAAATCTATCTTAAAATCGTCTACTAAAACTATTTTACAATATTCGCCAAGTATATTACAACTACACTTCATCGTTCTGTATATTGTTTCGAATGCGCATCATAATACATGCGTATACCATGCATGTCTTTCTTGGGTTGATTCCTACTTTAACGCCTCGACTCTCGCCAAGGTGGCGATCATTAAACATATGCAGTTACAATGACAATTTTTTGCATTTATGTGGCAATCATAATTTAGAATTAAAATGGCGATTTAGAACAACATGTAAGCACAGCATGCCGTTACATTTTTATTTATTTTAGATTGCCAATTAATGTAGTTGTAATAATAAAGTGTCTTCAAATTCCTTAACTGGTGCGTTTATCGCTAATTTGTTTACTTTAGTTTTCATCTAGTTCTTTTGGGAGGGCGTACGTACGTATTATGCCGGCGTACACTTCCGCCAAACTACTTTTTCGTCAAATTTGCTGGCAAACTATTGCCAATCGTATTCCAAACCATCAACAATTTCATGTGCCCGGCATTTATCTTGGTGAAAATTGCTTGTCTTGGAGGATCACCGGGATAATACGTAAGTACCGTTGAAACATGTGCATTACTCCCAGAGACCCATGACTGCAAAGCTCACCAAAGTACGGGGATTTTTTAGCTTGGCGAGAGTGGGGGGCGTTAAAATAGGAATCAACTCTTTCTTGTACCATAAAACACATCTTTGGAATCGAAATCTATCTTAAAATCGCCTACTGAAACTGTTTTACAATCTTCGCCAGGCATATTCGTCCTATAGGCATATTCCAACTATGCCGCAAAGACATGAAATGGGAATCATAATCCATGAGTGTACAGTGTTTTCCTTTCTTGTTCCACAAAGCACTTCTTCAGAATAGAAATCAATATTAAAATCGCCTAATAAAACTGTGTTACAATATATGCCAGGCGTTTTCTAACTATACTCGAAATATATTTATAATAAATTGTCACGTGTTAGCTCCCCATTTAGCGATCCATTATCAAAAATTGCAAATCCTTGTGCGACTTTCAACATTTTATTAACGCCCCCCCCCCCCTCTCCACGTTATCTGGCAAACACATTTGAAAAGGGACTCGATGCGCTAATGCCTAGACAAAAATCCTGATTGAACTTATTAGCACTCTGGTGCTAAAAATTTTGAGGTGGACCGCCCTTGTGACTTAGGGGTATGAGACAAAATCATATTCGCAGACCTAACGAATATACATATAAAATTTCTTTAAAATCGGTCGAGCCGTTTTGGAGGAGTATGGTAACTAACACTGTGACATGAGAATTTTATTTATTAGATATACCCAATATGAGTTCAATCGAATGTACCATTTAAACGCTAGAGCACTTTCAAGAATTTCCCCCCCATAAGCCATAATGTAAAAGAAATCTTTGTAGTAGCCCAGTAGAAAAACTATAATTTCTATACACATTAAAATCAATGTCGGTCTTACGATGGTGGTTTATAACATATATACCCAATTTGAGCTCAATCGAATGCCCCGTTTAGGAGCTATCGTGTTCACTCACATACACACAAACACACACACACACACACATACAAACATACATCTCGTAAAAATAGCATAAATGAATTCAGAAGACCTCAGAACGTGTTAATACATCAAAATCTCGAAGTCGAATTTTTTCATGATTACAATACTTTCCTTACAGGGTATATGTTCGGAAAGAAAAAAGGATGAAAATCTGAAACACTTTCAGGTTTTAAATACACACTATAGTGCTATATATTAAAATCGTATCATTAGTTATACGTTGTCCCTATTTTTCTTACTTATTCCATTAAGTTTCAAAAGTGTATCATTATTCATGACTGTTCTGTATTTTTCTTGCTTGTTTCGTAAAACCCATCTTTGGAATCGAAATCTATCTTAAAATCGCCTACTAAAACTATTTTACAATCTTCGCCAAGTATATTACAAATATACTTCATCGTTTTATATATTGTTTCGAATGTGCATCATAATCCATGAATGTACCAGTTTGTCTTTCTTGGGTTGATTCCTACTTTAACGCCTCGACTCTCGCCAAGGTGGCGATCATTAAACATATGCAGTTACCATGACGATTTTTTGCATTAATGTGGCAATTGTAATTTAGAAATAAAATGGCGATTTGGAACAACATGTAAGTAAAGCATGCCGTTACATTTTTATTTATTTTGAATTGCCAATTAATGTAGTTTTAATAATTATGTGTCTTCAGATTCCTTAACTGGTGCGTTTATCGCTAGTTTGTTTACTTTAGTTTTCATCTGGTTCTTTTGGGAGCGTTGAAACTGTACTTACCGTATCGTACAATCGTATTCCAAACCATCAACAATTTCATGTGCCCGGCATTTATCTTGGTGAAAAATTGCTTGTCTTGCCGGACCGCCGGGATAATACGTAAGTACCGTTAAAACTTGTGCATAACTCCCAGAGACCCATGACTGCAAAGCTCGCCAAAGTACGGGGATTTTTTAGGTTGGCTTGAGTGGGGATGTTAAAATAGGAATCAACTCTTTCTTGTACCATAAAACGCATCTTTGGAATCGAAATCTATCTAAAATCGCCTACTGAAATTGTTTTACAATCTTCGCCAGGCATATTCTTCCTATAGGCATATTCCAATTATACCGCAAAGACATTTTAAATGCTGTTTGGAATGGGCATCATAATCCACGAGTGTACTGTGTTTTCCTTTCTTGTTCCACAGAGAACTTCTTCGGAATAGAAATCTATATTAAAATCGCCTAATAAAACTCTTTTACAATATACGCCAGGCATTTTCTAACTATACGCCAAACATATTTATAATAAATTGTCGCGTTGTGGCACCACATTTAGCGATCAATTATCAAAAATTGCAAACCTTGTGCGACTTTCAACATTTTATTAACTTCCCCCCCCCCTCTCCACATTATCTGGCAAACACATTTGAAAAGTGATTCGACACGCTAATGTCTACACAGAAATCCTGATTGAAATGAATAGCACTCGGGGGCTAAACATTTTGGGGTGGACCGCCCTTATGACTTAGGGGTATGAGACATAGTTAAAAACCTATTCTATGACCTAACGAATATACATAGAAAATTTCATTAAAATTGGTCGAGTGGTTTCGGAGGAGTTAGGTGACTAACACTGGGACAGGAGAATTTTATATATTAGATTTACCTTTTCTATTATGTATGTTCTGATACTGCATTTTCTCTTACATGACCCATGGATGTATAACTACTCATCAAACAACTGGAGTTAAACCGTCATGGAACAGGCACTACTTCCAAGAACAATTCGATGATGATGCTGCTGACCACCTGGCCGAGGCATATTCATCCGCACCCCAGTACCCATGGTTGCGAAGGTGCGGTTGGACAGCGCAGGCCTTGGCCCCGCAGAGGGGGCTGTTGCGCCAATGTTGGACTTCATACTAGCTGAAGTACCGGTTCTTCACACGGAATGGATATTGTTAAACCAACTAATACAAATGGAATATTAGTAAATAAATATTAAACATATTTTGGTTATCGATTTAATCGCCTACAAAAACTGATTTACAATATTCATTAGGCATATTTTAATTATAATTGATTTTTTAAAATACTGTTTGAAATGTGCATCATAACCCGCGAGTGCGCCGTATTTGTTTTTCTAGTTCCATAAAATACTTCAAAATTGAAATCTATATTAAAATAGCCTACTAAAACTGTTTAAAAATCCTCCAGGCATATTCTAACTATACTTTACCCTTACTTACACGAATATGGACACCAATATTCCAATTAAATAGACAGTAGGGTTATGCAATTTCTCGACAAATATGGAAGGTATCGATAAGCTGGGTCCAGTTTTGGGGAGTAATTTTTTATGCCAAACTTGGCGTTAAATCACCGAAAGCGCCGAATCTTGGCGACTTTTCACATTTAATCTGGCAACCCTTGAAAAATGATTCGCCCTTTCACCAGGTAGACAAAGTTTTTTGTCCGAAATTAACAGCACTCAAGAGCTAAAAAATACGTGAAAAACAATTTTTTTGCAAACTACGCCTATTAAGTTGATTAAACCTGAAAAGACTTCATGAATTGTGTTGATCATAACTACGCTTTTAGGCCTCTTCTTTTTCCTTCGACATATGATGACAAGTATGAAAATAACGTTTTGGCCTCACACCAGTTTGGACACAAATTCTAAAAACCCGGGAAAATGATTTTAGATATCTTTTAGTTACATTTTAAAGCAAGAATTTTATGTCTCTCACTTTTTTCCTCTGACGTTTGAAGGAAAACGTGAAAAGAACGTTTTAGACCCTTAACCCGCTTGGGTGCGAATTCTAAAAAAACCCTGAAATTGACTTTTAGGTATTTGTGTTACTTATATTTTAAAGCAAGAATTTTACGGCTGTTCCTTTTCCCCTCTGAGATATGAAGGGAAGTGTTAAAGACCGTTAAAGTACGTTTGGCCCCTTACCCCCGTTCGGGTGTGAATTCTAAAGAACCCTTAAAATGACTTTTAGGTATTTGTGTTAGTTACATTTTAAAGCAAGAATTTTAGGCCATCTTTTCTATCTCTGATATATGAAGGGAAATGTGAAAAGAACGTCGAAGAATGTATCAGCCCCTTACACCTATTTGGGTGCGAATTCTAAAACACCCTGAAAATGATTCTTAGGCATTCGCCCTCGTTACATTCTAAAGCAAGAATTTTATGGCTATCTCTATTTCGCTTTGAGATATGATTGCAAATTCGAAAATAGCGTTTTGGCCCCTTATCCCCGTTTTGATGCACATTCTAAAGAACCCTGAAAATGAATTTTAAACATTTGTGTTCAATATACTTTTAAACAAGAATTTTACGGCTATCTCTTCTTTCCTCTGATATATGAAGGTAAATGTGAAAAGAACGTTTTGGATCCTTACTCCAGTTTGGGTACGAATTTTAAAAAACCATGAAAATGATTTTTAGGCATTCGCCCTCGTTACATTCTAAAGCAAGAATTTTATGGCTATCTCTATTTCGCTTTGAGATATGACTGCAAATTCGAAAATAGCGTTTTGGCCCCTTATCCCCGTTTTGATGCACATTCTAAAGAACCCTGAAAACGAATTTTAAGCATTTGTGTTCAATATACTTTTAAGCAAGAATTTTACGGCTATCTCTTCTTTCCTCTGATATATGAAGGTAAATGTGAAAAGAACGTTTTGGACCCTTACTCCCGTTTGGGTACGAATTTTAAAAAACCATGAAAATGATTTTTAGGTATTGCTGTTAGCTGCATTTTAAAGTCAGTCTAAAATGACTTTTAGATATTTGTATTGGTTGCATTTTAATACAAGAATTTTGCGGCTATCTCTTTTCCCTCCTGAGATATGAAGGAAAACGTGAAAAGAACATTTTAGGCCGTCATCCCCCCTGGGTTCGAATTTTTAAAAATCTCTTGAAGCCTTGAGGACAAAAGCTATAAGCTCCTAAAATTTTATGATGTATCTCCGGTTAGATTTGGCTGGGCGATGATCGTCAGTCAATGAGGTCATCTTCCTTTATATAGAGAGACATATATACACACACACGCGCCTTTTTTGAAATGCAATTACTTTAGAAACTTATAACCCCCCCCCCCAAACCGTTTTATACAATTCCCTTACTATAGATTACCATTACGTAAAGTAATAAATAAGGCCAGCTTTAGACTGAGATGGTTTTCTGTGCTTCCGCCTTTTAGTGATGCTACGAGGGATCAAATACCGTTCGTTGATGGGCTCTCTTTTTCAGTAACCAATCACGAAGATGATACTAAACCCTCAAGCCCTGCACTTCTATTTGCGCTTCTAAATTCTGGCGAAAACTCGTGTGGGGGCGAAAAGTCCATATTAGTTCCGAGATAAGTTACTCGTGAAAAACTAGCGTAATATGCCATTCGCGTAAAACAGATCGCGTTGTGGCTCGAGTCCATTAAAATTTTATCAGGTAAAATTAAGCAAGTGTTCGTAAGAAAACTATAGCTTGAAATTAAAACAGATTTTACTAAATTTACTATTTAAAAATATTTTATAACTCCCCTTTGAAGCTGTCCGTCTGTGCGATGAACCTCAGAAAATAAACGTACAGATTTCCCTTTTCTTCTTCCATGACCATTGACATCTGAAAAAAGGGATTAAGTGTCTCATGATAGAAAAGTAAGCCATAATTGAACATTTAAAAAAAATAGGGAAGGGGAGGCGTGGAACTTAAGTTATCGATCGTCTTTGCGAACCTCTTTTACACTCATGTCCATAAATTAAGGATAATGAAGTTCAGGCAAAGAAAGAGAAAGAAGCAAAACAAATTTGACTTATTTGTAAAGTCTATTTATTAAACAAAAAGTAAAGAGCAAAAAAGATGCTATATGTTTGACATAATTAATAAAAATTGCAAGTTTTACTCCCTTGACCAAATTTCAAAAAAGAACCTATTTACAAAAAACAGTATAACATGGTTAGTAGGATGGTTAATACGGAGTATGTCTCCCGGTCGATGCAATACAGGCCTGACAACGCCTAGGCATGCTGAGTATCAAATGATCAATCTGATCTTGGGGAATATTACACCACTCATCTAGCAATGCACTCCGGAGTTCCGGTAGACAGGTGGGAGGGGGTTGACGGGCTGCAATTCGTCGGCCAAGCATATCCCACACATGCTCTATTGGATTCAAGTCCGGTGAGTATGCTGGCCAATGCATACGGGTGATATCCTCCGATTGAAGGCATTCGTCTACAATGTTTGCACGGTGAGGACGGGCGTTGTCATCCATAAACACAAATTCAGCACCCATGGCGCCCCGAAACAAACGTACATGTTGTTCCAGAATGACATCCCGATAGATGTGGCCTGTCATCGTTACACTCTGAACATGCAGGTCAGTTCTGGAACCAAGAATAATTCCTCCCCAAACGAGCCATCCTGCACCACCGTAACGGTGTCTTTCAATGGTGTTCTCTTGGTGGTAACGGGTACCTGGCGCTCTCCAGATGAATGTCCGGCGAGAATCAGACTCCAAACTAAACCTGGACTCGTCGGAAAACATCACACAAGACCACTGTTGCGGTGTCCACAATGCATGCTCTCTACTCCAGGTTAATCGCAGGCGACAGTGAGTTGCGGTAAGTGGAACACATCTGACAGGCCTGCGAGCATATAGACCAATGTGCCCTAAGCGTCTGTACACGGTCTGCCTTGAAACTGTCGTACCGGTAGCTGAAGAGAGCTGACGAGACAGGTCTGATGCTGTACTCCGTCTGTTTCTTTTGGCAGTAACTGCCAAATAGCGGTCCTCATTCGGCGTTGTAACTCGGGGGCGACCTGTGCTGTAACGTCTACTCACATTACCATCATCTTGGAATCGTTGCCAAAGCCTGGAGATGACACTCTGGGCGATTCCAAGTTCCTCGGATACTTCCAGCTGGGTACGTCCACATTCCAGTCGTCCAATAATTCTGCCACGTAAAACATCATCCAAATGCCTCCTTTGTGCCATAACTATGCGGTTTTTGCACTGAAAGGCTTTCACAGCGCTTGTGAGCAATTTTACTTCTTTGCCACCATTCCTTATATACCCCTCTCTTACACTCTCGTCATTTTGACGTACCATCCACGCCATCTGGTGGTTTCCTGTAATTTG